>JAQIBA010000359.1:0-19762 GCA_028293925.1 Brueelia nebulosa
CATAAGCAACCCTTCAACCTCCCCAGTTTCTTTTCAGCTCTATTAAAAATTTACCTCGTCTACTTTCCTCTCATTTCCCAGACTCCAAAAGGATTTAAGCTTTGATAAATTATAAAAGCATTCGGAGCACTTATATCATTACCATCGTTGACTTTTTTCTCTTTACATTGTCTTATATCCGCTAAATATAATACAGAAGTCGTCATTTATTTAGTTTTTTGATAAAATATGCTTTTTTTGGTTTTTTCCCTTTGACGCGACTTTCTCCGATCGCACAGAATAATAATAAGCACTAAACTAAAAACATGAAATTCTTTTTTGTCCGCATTGTGGAAACCTTTCATCAAGAAATTATGAAAAGGCATACGTGCTTTTTTTCCTCTTTTGAACCACCCCATGAAATTGCCAGTTATTATGTCTGCAACCCTCGTCTTTCTTTTACGAACGATATTTCTGGTTTTAATTAAATATGGTCCACTCGATGGTTTCTGTTAAAGTTTCGGTGGCGGTCAAAGGAAGTTGAAACGCGACAACACCTGTATAAACACACTTTCAAGATTGAAGGGATTTTTGATGTGATTTTAGTGTAAATGAGAAGGACAGTGAAGATGTAAGAGTATTAGCATGTAAATTGACTTTGGTGGTTTTATCGATTTTCTTGTAATGGGAACATCCTCCAGGTAAGGGGCGTTGTGTGTTAAATCACAATGCATCTTCTCAAAACAATTTATCAGTCCCGGAGTTAATAGATTTTTAATTATATGGCGAGTTTGCATGCTCGATTTCTCTTTTGAAAAAAAAGCTTTTAAACAATGAAAAGGTTAGTTAATGTTTTTATCTAAAATTTTAACGCTTTACTCAAACTCCCGTCCTTTCACTTAATGGGTCATTGTGAGAGAGCGGAAGCTTTTCTCAAAATTATGGACGAAGAAACGGACTATTTTTTGTTTTCTTTGAAATTATTAGGAAGACCCAAAAAGAAGAATTTTTACATTTAATTGTAAAATTATTGCATTATATTATTTTTTATATTTTAAAAAATTATTTATAAATTCGAATTTAAAATAACGGTCGATTTTTTGTTTTTTTTCTTTAAATTATTGGAAAGACCCAAAAAGACGAATTTTTACATTTAGTTGTAAAATTATTGTATAAAATTATTTTTTGTATTTATAAAGATTATTTATATATTCGAATTTAAAATTTTTACATATATGAAAAATTAATTAACCCTTTGCGGTCGTATAAATTTGGACATGGGTATCGTACTCTTCGTAAATTATATATAATACGTAAATTAATTCCTTTGGAAAGAGCAGGGATACATATACATAATATTCAGTAATATTTAGTAATATTTTAACAAGAGACAATCTCTAATTACTGATAAATACAATTTAAAAAAAAAATTCTTTAGAATTCTACACAACTTTTGTTTAGATTAAATTTTGTTATCTCCAATTGTATTAGTTGATGGAAAGGTTTAATCGAAACTGAGGAAAAGTATAAATTGGTATAGGACTGCGTACAGTATATATTCGTATAGTTTCTTGCTGTGGTGGCTGAGAGCAGACATACGACCGCAAAGGGTTAAAGCTCCTTACCTTTGACATTCCCATAAAAGGTTCATTCATTCAAAAAAGCAGTGGGATGAATTGATACTGTGAGGATACAGCGATAGTTAAGAATTCTACAGATTTGCTGAAATCGGGAAACAATCGGAAATTGGTTCGATTGGGAATTGAGATTACAGACAGAAGCGAGAGATAAGGGAGAAACCTTTCTACTTTGGTAAATTATCTTTCGCCTTTAGGAGTTACGTAAGACCTTTAGAAAAAGTTAATTGCCTAAAGGAAATACGTCACAATCCGCTATTACAATTCGGGTTAACTTACACCAAACGCCCTCTTAATAAATACATTCATTTATCATTTCATTCATTCCTTCGCGCGAGCTTTCGTCAGTTTAAAAAGAATGAATTTTCTCAGAATCGATAATGATTAACCTTTTTATTTTCTTTCAGCGAAACGAATGATGTGAATACGGGACTTCTCATCGAAGTCTGGAGTAAGGGAATGATCTGGGACAGAGCTCTCGGTTATAATTACATTCCTCTGAGGGACATTCAGTATTCTAATGAGGTAAGCAAAATTACTTAGCTGACCACTGAACTGCTAAATCGCCTTTAATTTGTATTTGGCGGCGCTTTAGTCTGACTTTTCTCAAAGTGAGGATTTTTCACTTTTTACTCTTTTTATTTTTTATATTTTTTATTTATTTTTTATTTATATCTTATATTATTTATATCTTTTATTATTTATATTTTATTAAATTTACTCTTTTTAGTCTTTTATTTAACTCCGAAATTTAGTAACGCATGGGATTTGTGAGTTTGTGACGCAGACAAATAAGAATCAAATAAGGGGCAGTTTATGATGACAGCCGTAATTTCTTTCCTTTATTGTGACTGCGAAGTTTGTCTTCTAATTGCATTTTATTTAGAAGATTGATTCAAGAAAGTATAATAATATACGATTAAAATCTTTTTACAATAACGGATATTCGGGGGTATGAATTAATGTTACGTCACAATATTTTGGCGATTGTCTTTTGTTTTTTTTTTTCCTTTTTTTAATTTGTAATTGCAGCTTAACTTTTTAATATTGTTGAGGAAGGAAGGCGTTCTCCGCAAAAACAAGACTTGTGTCTTAACGCCTCCCTATTCAACGTAAGACTCTCAAAACAAAATGAATGAATGAATGGGGTCCACAGCGTCAGCCACTTTATCTGTGCTGTAGATAAGAATTAGCTGAGCTGTGGACCTCATATTTCTTTACAATATTATCCGAATCATGATAAAAAAAGTTAAAAAATAAATAAAAGACTAAAATTTTACAATATTTTATATAATAAGAACCCATTAAAGGGTAAAAAATAATAAGTGTGTGCACACATTCATTTCTCCCTCGTTGGTATGCATCAGGGGTCGCCAAAAGGGGTCTGTTTAACAACAGTAGGGGTCTATCTGACCCAAGGGGTCGAATGGGGGTCGTATTGGGACTCGAAGGAAAAACAGTTCTTAATACACAAATCACATCTAACTGCGTATGTAAAAACTTAAAATATTTTTATAACTGACTTAATATTTTATTCCTTAAAAACAATTAATTAATTAATTAAATGTGGAGCTTCGAGGGGATTTACGGTTAAAATTGACTACTTTCGAGTGCACACATTTATTATTATTTTTTACCTTTTAGTGCGTTTTTATTATAAAAGAATATAACTTAAAAACTTTTTCTTTCATTTATTTTTGTATTTAAAATCCCGCGTTTGAGGATTTCCACGAGTGTAAATTTTAAAGTAAGCATTACTTTTTAAATTTGGTACAGGTTCATACGACTAAGAAGGGGAGAGTCTCCAAATTTCCGAATTATTACGAACACAAAGTCCAAAGTGAAGCAACAATGGCCACATGACCGTCTTCTTTTGAACGGAAAATCAATTTATAACAAAACCTTTTGTTCTGCTCAGATTCACACTTCTCAGACGCAGAATTCAAAGACAAGGCATCAAAGTCTGTGAACACTGAAAGACCCAATTCCCTGGCGAATCTCGATTAAGTACCCGTTAGTGAAATCCTCGGCCATATTTTCACCAAAATGAGAGTTCCTAATGAAAATACGACTAAAGCGGCATAATAACAGGACTTATTGTGTTGAGGAAATAAGAGACTAACATCTTTAGAAATGGGAACTTGTCTTAAACAAGAAGAAAAGATAAGGTTTTGTGAAAATTCAAAGGCAGCATAACTATTTGACGTGAAAGAACTCTTAATTTTTTCACTTCGTGTTTTTTGAGATTTACACAAAAAAATGTCATGAATAATTAAAATAATTATTTTAAATAACAGATCGGCGTTTAATAACAAACCTTACGACTTTTCTTGTATAATTTTATCAGAGATAAGCTTCACCCCAATAAAAGTTTATAAAATCTTCCACTTTGGCTTTGGTTAAATCTTTTTATTTCGGTGCTTTTTAAAGTGCGTTTATATGAAATGTAAACGTTATTTATCCCAAGGCCTATAAATTTGACTTTATAAGTTAAAGCACAATTTCAAAAATCCACCTCCCGGTAAAAAAAGTTGAGATATTGAAGTCAATAAGCCCGGGTTTTAGTTAACCTTTGAACTTTAAAAGCTTCCTCCAGCATTGATGCCTTTATCGTTTTTGGTCACCGGCTTTCAAAGAATACATCCTTTTTCATCGTTCGGTTATTTCACGCCTAAGGGCTGTTTGTGAAGGGGATAAAAATTTTTTGAGTTTTTTTTTTTTTTTAATAAAAGAGGGACAGAAGCGAATAGTCACGCACTAAATGTTCACTGTCTTTATAATCTTCATTGAATGTGTATTTGCGCTGAAGAGACCTTAACTGTTAGCGTATCCTAACTGTTAACTAACGCTCAAGTTTGTGCTGTTTTGGGATACGACCGATACTCATTTCAGTGACTTCACTGAATGCCTTTATCTTCGAAAATTAATTACGTATTCTCGTAATAACTTCATAAAAGGCGGATAAGGATTTCTCTCAGTAAAAATGATAAATGGGAGTAAGAATTTATGGCACTTCATCCTGAGGAAATCATAGATATGAATACCTTATGGCTTCTCTCCATTTCTTTCAGAGAGAAAACTCGACTTATTTCTTTGAGAACTTATTGAGGTAGTGAATAGCCTTTTTAATTTTAAAAAATTAAGAAAATTTTGTGCCCTTTGTATATCTTGAATACTTGGCCTTTGGTATTTAACGTTTAAATTTTAAGTAACTGCTTTTAAAAAAATTATAAATTCACGAGGGGGCTGAGAATCCCTCTCTTTGGGCTGACTTGAGCATTTATATTTTAATATAAGGTACAATAATATATTTCCTGGAAAACTGAATGCACTCGAACATCATCCCATTGCACTAAAGTCTAAGTAAAGCGGCTTTCTTCTTTATTCAGCCATTGTTGTTTGTTGATTTGTCTTCTGTTCTTCTTTCTTTTCCTCCTCTGTTAACCATTTCTTTGTTTCCTCGCTCAGCCATCCTAATTCTGCTCCATATCCTTCTGTCCTTCACTACTCTCCCTTCTAAATGGTTCTCTCTTTGGTCTGCAATCTCTAAATTGCTACTTGCTTTGTAGAGCTACTGCTAACCTGCCTATCTCTATGAGCGTCTCCAAGCTCCAGCTCTTCTTCCCTCTGACTACTCAACGCCGACAGAGTGGACTTTTTTGTATTTTATTTTTATTCTTAAACTAACTAAAGATATCTAAATACCTAACGCTAACTTTACATATCAAATCTACAACAAATTCTCTGAAAATCTGAAAAGAACCCAGAAAAAACCACTAACACTAAACCCACGCTTATTTCTATCAATTCTACAACAAATTCTCTCAAAATCTGAAAAACACTCTGAAAAACCACTACCACTAAATCCACACAGACTAATTACTATCAAATCTAAAACCAATTCGCTGAAAATTAGGTGAAAATTAATACACAAAACAGATAGTATAACCATGAGCAACGTGGATGCATTCAGAATTTCAGTAATAATCGATATCCACTTGGTAATCGAATGTGGAACCCCGAATTCCTGGTTCCCAAATCCGAAATCCCATTAGTTCCCTTTGCCACTGTACTCAAAGTGGCCCCGAACGCAAAAAAAAGAACATCAACCCTTTAACATGAGAGAGGAATTCGTAAGGTTATCTGGTTTTTCCCCGAAACCTAAACAGGTTTTCTGGAGATTTCTCGAGCTTTTGCTGATTTTCGAGAAATGAGACATAGCGCAGATAACTCTATGGAAAAATGCGCGTCTTTCGGAAAAAGTTCGGTCGAAATCGGTTCAGTGGTTCCTTAGATCTTAGGTAACAGAAAAGTGCACACACACACACACACACACACACACACACAGACATACACATACACACAACACACACACACATTCCTTTAACAGATTTATATATTATAGTATGATAAAAAGATTAAAACACCTGGTGATTTAGCATAGCGCGAATGCAGCACTTTTTCCTTTTGCATGTCCAATTTTCTACTTTTTTGAGTAAAAAATGCATAAATTTTAAATAAATTATGGGTGACCGATGCCAAAAACGTTTGAAAAAATATTTTTCAGCGAACGAAAACCCAAGTGATTGAATGTGGAAAAGTGGTTTAATTTTCCTCCGGTCGGGCACGAATTTCCTCAAACCAAAAGCTTTTCACTCAAAGGAAATAAAACTGATAGATCACTCAAGGCTTAATTAAGGGATTAAACCTTTCTTAACCTTTTAAAAGTTTTTAAATTTTTTAATACGTCGCTCAGAGAAGTTCAGCTTCTCTTTTTTCCAGTTTCTTTCATCACGGAGTGATGTAATTACCATCAAGTAGAAACAATTTTCCTCCAAATTTTTGACTCCTTTTGTTTTTGTTTTCAGGAAGGGAACGGACAGTGGGTTTCTCTTGACGCTGAACTTATAATGAGAGACGGTGAAGTTGTGGGCACGAAAACCCCAACGGGAGATTCTCTGCTAATAGACTGTCGATTTGAATTGCCTTTTGGTGAGTTTCTTTTAAATGTTTTTCATTACGTAACATCGGAAAATGCGTCCTTAACGCCTCACAATCCGCATTTTCATGAAAAGTCTCTTTGAGAAATACTTTTGACTTTAGTTTCGTCATCGCGGACTGATTTCTTTATTGGTTTCATTCATAATATGTTTTTTACTTCATTTTCCGCCTGTGACTGTTCTCCCATTTGGTACTGAACTGGAATAGTCCTTGGGAAGCATTTATTTTGTAAAATTACGGTCTGAAAATTAAAGCAGTAATGGAAATATCTTTTGAGGATTCTTTCTGTTGAGCTAAAATTAAACTGTTTGAGCCGATATTAATTTTTGGGCGTTTATTTATTGGAAATCATTATAATTTTGGGTAATTTATACCGATGGAAACCCAAATTCTGGGTGCAGATTCTATTTTTGGAGTGAAATTGAGGTTAAATTTCGTATTTTTGAAAGAGAGGAGCGCACAAAAAAATTAAGTAATTGTGCACTGCATTAAGTCCACACTGATACAAAAGTACTGCTTTTTATTATTTTACTATCTTTTATTTAACTCCTACCGGCCGGGCGGTCGGGTTTGTGCCACATTAACATAAGAAGAAGGATCAAATAATGGGCAGTTTATGATGGCAGCCGTCATTTATGTTTGAAAAATAAGAAGAAGAGTTGAATATGGAGCAGTCCATAAGGACAGCTGTCATTTAAGGGTTTCATGTTGATGACGGCGTTGGTGGCTAAATTTCAACGTAAGAAGATGGGGTTTGTGTCTTGATTGCATTTTATTAAGAAGACCGAGTTACAAAGGCGTAATCGTATACGGTTATACATCTGTTTAACAGTTCTTTTGGAATTCTTTTTACAATTACAACTTTTGGGGTTTGAATAAATGTGACGTCACAATATTTTGGCGATTGTCTTTTGTTTTTTAACGGTTTTTTTATAATTGCATTAATTGCAGGTTAACTTTTCAGTCTTCTTGTCTACTCATGACTAAAGTCTATGAGTGTTTTGCGTAACGCACTCTTTAGTGCTCTGTATATTTAATGCACTCAGCCATCTTTTATTTAAATAAAATCTCTTTTCTCTTAATTTATTTTGTGCAAATACATTAATGTGTGCACGTATTTTTTATTATTTTTTACCTTTTAGTGCGTTTTTTATTGTAACTTAATATTGTAACTGTTTTTCTCTCATTTATTTATAAAAAGTATTGTTAATTTCTTCACTAACGAAAACCGGGCGTCTTTGTAACCTCGAGAGGATTTCTTGTGGCTGCATATTAACCTGTAACCCCTCGTAGGGGATGAAAAAGTTTATCAAAGCTTCGAATTATTTCCACGACTGAAACATTTTTAAAGAATTTCGAATTACTTAAGAATATTCAGGGAATTTAGACTTTTTGCAAAGCATTGGGAATTGTAATTATGATAGAAAAATCCCCATTCTTATAATATGATTATATTAATACATTTCTTAAAAATTTTTAAGGGTTGAACGGTTTTTTTTATTAATGTATATTGTCTCGAATTTTTGTGAACTTATAAAATAATATCCGAACAATTTTATATAATTCATAAAAAAGGAGTTGGAGAGTTATGGGAGTGGATTTTTAGGTACACGAGCGCTAAGAAAGTTAGTTTTTTAAGCGAAAAAAGGGGAAATTCTGGAAAAAAAATCATACTGGTGAAGCTAAGAGTCGAAAAAACAACTAAAAAAGCACTCAATCATCAGGAAATTAATTTTAAAAAAAATTGTTGTTGCGAAAAACCAGTATAAACAGGTATAACAACGATCTCACGCGCGCCCAGAAAGGGGTTAAGTCAAAATCAATTAAGTCTATGCGAAAAAGGGAGAAGATACAACGTTTTTAATTAAGCTTAACGAATCTTTATGTATATTTTCTGCAAAACAAAAGAAATTCGGACTTGTGATTGTAACCATTACTCAGGATTCAATTTTCATCAGTTTCTGCACAATTGTATACTTCTGTGGTATTTTTTATAATATTATACAATCGTTTATTGCGGAGATATTCAAAAACTCAGCCTCGTAAAATATTACCATTACGACTTTTTAAGGTTTCTCCTTTTCAGTTTTTCCTTTTTAAACGGAGAACAAAATCTTTTACAAAATGAGAAATGGGATTTTCAATTACGGATAAATTTTATAAAGTATAATACGTAAATTGATTTGTGATTTTTAATTATTTACGTAAAGGTTACAAGATGATTTGGATTCTTAACAGTTGTGCAACAGAAAGAGATACACTTTTGTCAGAGTTTGAGTGGCATTTTTGTCAATAAGTTTTTATTTTCCTTTCGCATCGATTTCGCATCCAATCGAAAAAGGTCAGAAGTGACAGTTCCCTTAATCTTCTTACAGATGAAAAAGCCGTCGATGTAGATAATCTGCACATGTGTTTTTCTGTCGAAACCTTTTTTGTTTCATTTTGCTCAGACGGAATTATCATCGGTTTTATTCTAATATTTAAACTATTCCCTGAAATTCCGAAATTGTTTCCCCCCTTATATTTTGTTTTAAATAACTGTAGCTTTTCACTTTTATTGATTCTCAATTTATGAATCGCTTTATCTGTTTATGAATTTATGTGTCAGCTTTTACAGAATGAAGTGCATTCGCGTAACTTAGTTGCAGTTTTATTCAGTTAACATTGTTACTTTTAAAGCGGAATAAATTCAGATTTATAAGATATTTCTAATGCTGATCTTTCGACAGGATTATCCAATTGTAAATTTCCAATAGTAGTGGAATTCAGTAGTAAATTTGGAAAGTCAGTGGAGACGGTTGTGATTTTTAAAACAGAATCTCACCCGTTTGTCTTAACTCTTTTATTTTACATAAAAATAACTTTTTCGCCCTTTTATCGCTGCTTTGCTGTTATATCATTTTATTATTTATTTAACCTTTCGCATTTGCCTCTGCTCCTTTTCCGTTTTATTTAAATTTTCGTTTCTAATAAATGCGTTATTTTATTTTGCTTTTGTTTTATTAAACAGCAGTGATGCCCAACCTACGGCCCGTGAAGGTGTTGTTTTTATTCCTATATTCACATACGTATTTGGTGATTTTAGTCCACTTTCATTTTTAAATAAAGGGTTATTCTAATAGTAGAATAACTTCAATTTTAAGTTCTTGTCTTACCTTTGGGTAAAATTTTTAATTTACGCTTACTCTTTCGAATCCTTTCGGTTATATAAGTCAAAAGGACTGCTTGCGTAAAATGTTGTGAAAAGGAGTAAAGCCGGAAAAGAAGACGCAAAGGCAACAGTCCGTGAGAGCAGGAACGTAGAGAAGAGAAGAAAATGAAAAGGAAGAGAAAAGGAGAAAATAAGAGAATGAGAAAAACTGAAAAGGAGGAAATAAGATAGAAAGAGAAATGAGAAAAGGAGGTAAATGAGAAAATAAGACAGAGAGAAATAAGAAAAGTGGAGAAAATGAGAAGAATGAGAAAATGAGAAAAAAAGAGAAAGAGAAAATGAGAAGAAAGAGAAAATGAGAAAAAGAGAAAAGGGGAAAATGAGAAGAAAGAGAGAAAAAATAAGGGAAACTGAAAGAATAAAAACTAATTTTAAAAACCCATATTTAATTTTCGCATACGAAATTACACCAAACCCAACTTTGGCCCGCACATTATCAAAGGTTGGACATCACTGTTATACAGCAAAAATAAGAAACATTAAGAGAAAAAAATTTACTACGTCACTGGTTACGTGTAACAGACCTTTAGCGCCGTTTAAATTAATTCGATGTGACTTTATTTACCTGAAAATGTAATTCTTATTTATAGATTTTTCTGTTAAATTAAAAAATAATATACATACTGAAGGCGGAAACGCCATATTTAATTTCTTGATATGCGTCATAATGCAGGGAATCAAAAAGAGTTTTTACAAACACAAACGTCACCAAAAGGAAAAGGAATTATATTTGTTCATATATTTGTAATTTGTAATTTGAGTATAGGGAAGCGAACCAATTCCTAAAGTAGGTTTATTTATGTAGATATTTATCTGTGTAGATCCCGAAACTTTGTGTTTTTGCCTCTTAGTATTGGCCAGCTCTTAGAAACGTAAAAACAGTAATTGAAGTAATAACTCGTAAAAATAAAAATTAGCAGTAGTTTTGAGTAATTTGATTGTCTCATTTATTTATATACGGTGCCGAGTTGTGACTTGCATCTCCAGGTGTTGTGTAAAAGATATGTACGTGAAAATTTTAATTTATCTAGGACGCTACGATCCTCCCTCGGGTTGGAAATGCTTGCTTGGGCCCGATAGCGAAAGAAGAGCCGAACCGAGGTCTTTGGGGGACGAGGACAACACTGACTGGCTCCCTTTCGGTCGACACAATCTACCTGATGAATGGTCAGGCAGAGGTAAACCCTTGTACATTTCACACATGAGTCTGGGAATGGCACTCTCAACATTCACTGACTGGTTTTTGTTCTCCCTTTCTTTTTCATTCTGGGAACTGAAACCAAATTCACGCTTTCAATGCTTCTGCCTGTTCTTTCCATCTCTTCATTTGTTCCCTTTTTCTTTCGGGTGGATTCTGCACGTTGTTGGATTAAACTCTTCATGTTCGTCTTTAAATACATTATTTCATTGTCAATTTTTATATATGTTATAAATAAATTCATCATTATAATTCCTTTGTCTTGGGTATGAATGTACAGTCTTGTTTAAGTCTTTTTAATTATGCACAGAGCTGGTTATTAGAAAAAAAAATTCCTTTTTGTTTTGCTTTCCGACTATTCTTACTGCCTGCTTAAAATTTCCACGCATTTTTGTGATTCTTCTTAAGCCGAGTTGGGAGAATTCATTGCTGCTTCTTATAAAAAAAAATTGTTCATTAGCATTTTACTGCACTCACGGGAACTTACCTTAAATATTAACCCTTTGCGGTCGTACGTCTGCTCTCAGCCACCACAGCAAGGAACTATACGAATTTATACGAATCTTATACTGTATGCATTCCTATATCAGTTTAACCCTTTGCGGGATGTTTGTCTACTCTCAGCCACCAAAGTGTTTTTACCGTTCCGGTCCTGTGTCTGCTCTCAGTCACCACAGCAAGGAACTATACAAGTATATACGAATTTTATACTGTATGCATTCCTATATCAGTTTAATGCTTAATAAAAATTTTCATCAACTAATACGATGCTCCATCGATTGGAGATAACGAAGAGGTGTCGTCTTTGGCACGTAACAATACATTGTAGTCAAACAAACAAATAAATACAAATACAATATACAAATATACAACATACAAATACAAACAAATCAAACACATTTTAAACAAACAAATACAACACACAAATACAATGTACAAGTGCAAACAAATCAAACACATTGTAAACAAACAAATACAATATACAAATACAAACAAATCAAATACATTGTAAACAAACAAATAAACAAATACAAGATACAAATGCAAACAAATCAAATACATTGTAAACAAACAAATATACAAATACAATATACAAATGCAAACACATTGCAAACACATTACAAACAAACAAATACAATATACAAATACAAACAAATCAAATACATTGTAGAATTCCAAAGAATATTTTCTAAATTGTATTTATCAGTAATTAGAGATTCTCTCTTGTTAAAATATGATCTAAATATTACTGAATATTATGTATAAATTGCTCTTTCCACAGAAATTAATTCCGACCTTTACGGTGCCCATCCCCAAATTTTATACGACCGCAAAGGGTTAATAAACCCTTGCATGTTTGAAAATAACTTTTCCAATTAAAGGACAAGTCAAGTTAGTAGATCTCTTCAGTGTCGAAAAATTTCGAAAATAATTTTTTTATAATAAACAGTAGAATAAGGAATATCGATACAAAAAATACATTGCGAGTCTCATATTTTATGCATACTTTGTATTAGTTGCTTGCAAACAATTGCACCGAGAACGAATGACCCAAAATCATGCTTTGCTAGAAATCTTATTCGCTTACTTATTTATTTTTAACACTCGAATTGAAAAGGAAAAATAAATAAGTAAATGAATTACGTATGATTTTACGTGATTTCATCGATGGTTTCAGTTCCTCTTTATTATATTTTCATAAGCAAAAAGTTCCTCAGCTTCGGCTAAATTACTTTTCCTCTTTGTATTTTTCGGAATGATATTGCAAGTCACAATCTTTTTCTGTCATTCTTTATGAATCTATTAATTGTAACTATATACTAAAAAATACTTTCTCAATCTTTCATTTAATTATCTTCAAAATTGTAATAATGTGTTTTGCTTTTGAATATTTTTCCCTGAAAAATGGCGCTCGAGGCAAATGTGTTGTGTTTGTTGGTTTTTGGAAATGTGTATCTCAACGTCGACGTTTGAATTTTGGAAAGGATTGTTCTTATTGTTTTCCGTTTTCTCTTATTTTGCATTCAGAATGGGTAAGCAGGAAATTTATACATTTTAAGGTGTTTTATAACCTTTCGAAAGGATTTTTCGGTGAATTTATTATCGTACTTTCGATGAATGTTGTTTTTAATATTTTAACAATGCATTGCTATAATGTGAACAAAAGTATAATTCGTAAGCATTTCGTAGAATTGATAATATAATCAATAAGCGAAAGGGTTAATTAATATAATGAGAAGCTTATTTTCTCAGTTGAAATTTGCTCATCCCTAAACATGCTTCTAAAAAACGGGAAGAAGCAATTAAGTCTGTTAATAACTGTTTAATTAAATTGTAATGCATCGCAATTATAAATAAAGTGATGAAACTAAAATTTCTTTTCCCAACCGTTTTGCAGTATAATCAGTTTTGAAATCTCATTCCGAAACTGTCAGCTTTTTGGAAAAATTGGAGCTTTAATCCGAAGAATTTATGCGCATTACTGTTTTTTCATTTCAACTTTCTTTCCTGTTGTAATGGGATAAACCGTTAACCCATTATGCAGGCGGAATGTAAGACCTGGAATTAAGGTTTCCTTAAACTGAGTGTAATCAATTTTGACTCAGTTTTTCTAAATTACTTTTGGGTGTTCTTTTTTTGGACCACGATTATCCCTTCTTTCTTTTTCCCCAATACTCTTTCATTTTCTTTCCTTTCGGTGGTACACTTTGTATCAGTTTTTGTTTTCTCTTTGGTTTCAAATTTATGTTGTTTATCTTTTTAGATTTTGTTCTGTCTGACTTCACCTATATCTCTCCCTCTACTTCTTTGAACCATTCCTTTTTGTTTTCTTTATTTTCGTCGGGAGACTCTGGTTGGTAAGTCTCACTGTATCTGTGATTTTTTGATTATATTTATACAGATCATTATTGTTCCATCTACTATACTTTCACATTGTTGTTTCTTGTATTATTAAGAAAATTTAATAACAGAAAAAATAACATTTAAAAATAGATAAAATTGACAAATATGCTATTAATTATACATCTTACAAATAATGATAAAATTATACATAATACTATATTAATGTTATACATAATATTAATGTATCTATACTAGAACTATATATATTATTAACTATATATTTTACGAATAATTATAAATTTAACAAATAAAAATGACGGAAAAATATAAAATTTTATTCTGAGTTTTCCTTTTATTTCCATGAATTTTGATAGGTGTTTTTAAATAGCTTCGTGGCAGCAGAATTGTGGAAAAGATTTACAGTAGATTATTCAGTTCTGAAAATTCTGTATTTCACTCGCTTGGGACTATTACTGTGTAAACCAGTGATGCCCAACCTCTCATAATATGAGGGCCAAACTTGAGTTTGGTGTAATTTCGCGGGCCAAAACATAAAAATAGTCAATTTGCCGAAAGATAAGAAAGATGTAATAATAATAATAATATAATAATATATTTTCCCTATTTCGCACAAAAGCATTCGGGGGTAAATTATACAGTTATAGTGAGACACTGTTACAAAATATATAATTTACAAATTTCTGAGGGAATCATACACATTTTTTTATCGGTTAAAAATAGCGTTGTAATTGTTACACAATTTTAATACTGAAATGTTTTAATGTTTTTAATGTGAAAACTTATAAAAATGAAATTAATAACTTGAAAGTACATAAAATAAATGTCATAGAAATTAGATAACGCACTCGCCACATGCAACACCTTCACGGGCCGTAGGTTGGGCATCACTGTTGTAAACAAATTAAAATGAAAGGTGATATACCTTTTCATTTAATTTCCTTAATATTTTCTCCGTCATTTCCTTCATTGCCATATTGTTCTTTGATAAAAAACTGAATTTCTGATTTTATTTGAACTCGAGATGTGATGATCATTTAAGAATCTCTTTCGCCCAAAGCCAATACCAAAAAAATTTTCCAAACATCTCTCCGGCCTTGAAATTGTATCTCAAGTGCTATTTCCCAATTCCAGATGTTTTTATTTAGTTTGGAGGCTTTCTCGGAAATGTCATTTATATTTATTTCTCTTTTCGTTATTCTTTCTCGTAAAATAAATCAAAATATCTCAACTCTTTTTTTTTCTTCTAGGAATTCGCTTTTCCACGTTTAATGAAACATTATTTGCCTTGAAAATTAGATCGTAAATTTTTCAAGAACCTCTGGGAACTACTTTTTCTTCCGCCTGGTCACTTTCATTGTTAAATATAAGATTAATTATCCTTAAATAATCAGTTAAAACAATTATATCGGCTGTTGGAAAAGGAGAATTTGTTTCTGCTCCCTCCAGAAAGCAGTTGGCTTTAAGTTTCTCACGAAGATGAGAAAAAAACAAAATCACGTTCAATACATTCAATATAAAATATTACAGCAAAAAAGTATTCTTTCGGGAGTTCCCATCCATTTTTAAAAAATTTTACAGCCTTTTAAAAAATTGCCCCGACGATATGTGATCGTTTTTGATCTGATCGATGCATATTAACCTTTAAACGGCCTAAAATCTTTACGTTCGCGATTAAAGTGTTCGGAAAAGGCCGTTTCCCATTTTCCGGTTTATTCTTTTTCTTCGGGGAGACACCAAAATGAAGGCATAACTTTGAGAGTCTCAAATGGGTTTTCATTAAGTTGCCGTTATTCCGCTAATGCGTATTCTAAAAGCTTTTTAAATCAAATTTATTCCCTGCATGTCACCTATTAATCATTAAAAAGAAGTTGTCGGGGAAAAATTCCCTTGACCTTACTTATCTCGAAAAATTTATTTTTCAATCCATTCAATTTGGAAAAAAAAAATTATTAAAAAAGTTTCTTTTCTCAAAAATATAATATTAGAGGTGAAATTTATGAGATGGAGGGCGAAGGTAATGCGTATCAACAGTAATTACTCGGGTGAATTTCAACGCTAATTTCTGTTTTTTTTTTTTTTAAGGGATAAAACGAGGAAAGGGTTGTGTTTTTCATAACGGGTCTTTTTTGACGTGAGACTTAAATATTTTTAAATTAACAAAAAACTAATTGTTGCAGACGCAGAGAACACAGCAGGGGACGCCCTGCAGCGTAAATTAGAAAGACTGAATTCTACAATTTTGGGTCACGACGAGCAAACAAGAAGACAGCAATATTATGGTCATTGTAAGTATGGTTTTCTTTTCAATGTGAATTCTTTCGAGTTCGTTTTTCGATGTTCGCACGTGGAAAGGTCATGTAAAGCATAAAACGTTTGCTTTCAACTTTTTTTTAATGTATCTGTTACGGGTAATGTATACTTTACCGTAATATGTGTACATTTCAGCGCAAATAGTTGTGTAAATGTGCGTTTCCCGGCAAATGTTTCACGTTTTCCTAAAGGTATAACTTACTTTCATATTTTAAGAAAAGTTGGAATATAAATTAATATATAAAGAAATGTTGTTGCATTAAAAAAAAATTAAGTAAACATTTATTTTATTTAAAATTGTATACCCTTTTCGGGCGCTACAATATATAGCAAACAATATACAATATATGGCATTATACATTATTTGGCAAAATTACAATACAAACTATTCACAGAGTTCAATTTACAACAGGCTTTAAAGTATAACATTATCATTCCTCTAACAACATTTCTATGAGCACTGCCTTTGGAATGGAAATACTGATACTGTATATTTAAACTATATCCTGATACATTTCATTATTGAGCAACAACTCAGGTACATAAGTAAACGTAATACAAAAGCCTTTTTAAATTAAAAAAATGACAAACAAAAGGTATTTTTCTTTGCATATTATTATATAATATATCGCAGGTTATAATCACAGTATTCATAAATACAATTCTCGTCTTTTCAGAACCGATACGATTGGTTACATAAGTAAACATAATACAAAAGGCTTTTTAAATTTAAAAAATTACAAACAAAACATACTTTTCTTTGCATATTATTATTATTATTATTATATTATTGCGCGCCCTCCTCGGGCTTTACAATACAAAAACAGTACAAAATGTATGAATACATGCACATACATTCAACAAAATAAACCATTAATCGAAGACATATACAACAGAGAAAGAAATCAAAAGTCACTACAAAGATTTATTACATATAAACATACTCTTTCTATCGAAATTTCTGCATATTATTATATAATATGTCGTAGTTTATAATCACAATATTCATAAATACAATTCTCGTCTTTTCAGAACCAATACGATTGGAATCAAACAAATTATTTTCTTCACTAAAACAGTTAAATGTTATAAAACTATAAAGGAACACTATGAATTTTGTACTGAAAAAAGTATTATTTATCTGAGCAAGAATTAATACTGTGGGATTAGATTTTGTATTTTGTATGCTCATATTTACAAAAATGACAAATCAATTTACATTTCCCTTATTTGAAATTGTAAATGTTAGTTGAATGCACATTACCCAAACGAGGAGTGCACATTTACAGGAAAATGTATACATTTGCCGCAGTATCTACTTTTACCGTAACTTATCTTCAAAAATCCCGGAGGAAAATGTGGATAAAGTGAAATTAATAATATCAGAAATGGTAATCAATATTTTAGTTTGGCCAAATATTAGTCTTTAATATAATTTCATAACGTTCCTCGCTTCTTATTCTCAAGGAGACAATCATTTTAAAATGTCTTCTTCGCTGATCGAAAGACCTGACTAAAATTAAATCTTTTTTCGAATCCATAAAAAATGAGAACTCATGATAAATAGAAAAGAAATCGCATCACCTTTCGCTAACCAAATTTATTCAGGAAGGTCGAAGCAATTTTTCGTTACATCCATCAACCAGACGTAGTCATGGTTACTTCCTACTCTTATTATATTTTTATATGGAGGTGCTGCTGACACAGCAAGATCGGCATTTCCCCGTGCTCGATTGTTGTTCCCGATCAGGTGTCGGACAGTCACTTTCCATGCATTCGGTCCTGAGAATTTGTCAAAGTTCGCAAATGGTTTCTTACAAAGCGAAACTTTCTCGAAATGATCCCTCGTAAACCCTTTCG
Organism: Brueelia nebulosa; assembly: GCA_028293925.1. NCBI lineage: Eukaryota > Metazoa > Arthropoda > Insecta > Psocodea > Philopteridae > Brueelia > Brueelia nebulosa. Next base: position 18,062 of record JAQIBA010000359.1, read on the forward strand.
CAGGTCGGAGTCCCATAAAATTTAATAGCAAAAGTTATAAAAAAGCGGAGAAAATACCATCGTTTAGATTAAAGAGGAAAATCTGGAATCTTTGGGGTTTGGCCATAATTTAAGTTAAGAGTTTTTAACTTGTGAGTTCTTAACGGTGTGAGTTTTTGTCAAAATGGCGGATATTTCAGAAAGAATGTTACGAATCAAAACCGACAGACCGTAAAATGATTTATTTTAATGAGACCTTAACTTTTTTAACGCAATTTTTTTCTAATTCAAATACAGAATAAACTAATGTCTTTTCCTTTTTCACCTCACTTTCGAATGTTATGTATCAAATGCAGGAAAGTTTACTGTTAGTTGTGACAGTTTACACATTTTAACTTTAGCGGTAAACATTCTGAATTTTCCTGTGCTGTACTTTTGTTTTAATTCTGTCACTTCGTGAAACGATTTTCCAACTTCTCATTAGGGAATTTATTTTTGTATATATTATATTCCAAATTTTTATATACTCTTTCCTTTTCCGTTATGAAAAAGTTACTTTGTTCTTTATGGCAGTATTTCTACATCTTTATTAAATTTGTGTAAATTGACATTTTTTGATTCTTTAGGATTATTTCTTGGAATTTTTAATTTCCTATTAAATTTTAGTTATACTTTTAATTTTTTTTTAGTTATAATATAATTTTTATTTATTTATTTATTTAATAATTGGTGTTAATTAGTAATTTAATATTTAATTATAAATGTGATTTCTAATGTTTATTTTTTTATGATAACTTTGTATTGTATTATTTTTTATTTATATTTTTTCTTTATACTTTATTTTACATTATATAACTTGATAACTTCTGATATATTTTTTGAGTAAATTAATTGGACGAATTTTAGTTTGAGGGGAAAATGCGGTTCATTCAAAATTTTAACTTTTTTCAACATTAAAGTTTATAAATGGTTTAAATGGAGTTTATCAATCTCTGAAACTTTCGCCCAATAAAGTTTCAAAACCTCTTTGGAGATTTAATTTTAGATGGCCACTAATTATAATTTTTCAACCAAGTTTATAATTAAATTTCAGCCGGTTATTCAGAAGACAGCGATTACACGAGCGACCTCAACTATCCGATCGGTCAGCATCCGAACTCCTCCGCGAGTCAGTTCAGAACAGCAGCACAACTCATGAGAACACCCGACAGGTCTTTGGAAACGAGCAGAGAAAATTCATACGAACGGGACGACGCCCCCGGACAGAGCCACCAACAGGTTGGGGTGAATGTATAAAACTTTGTTAGGGTTTTTGAAAAAATGGAGGGCCAACACAAAACATTTTTCTTTATAAATGGTCGGCATTAAAAGTCTTTACTTCTTTCACTTCAGGTCAGCCATCATTCCAGTCAGCAAGGAAGAGGCAGTCAGAACTACAAAATGAAACAGTGCTACGGAAACTACAATGAGACTGAGGGAGATCCATTGTACTACAACAGCAGACCAAGAGAATATAAAGAATATTCGAGGTATGGAGATTTTCTCAGTGTTTCGCTTCAAATTACAATACAATGAATGACTTGTTTTTGGGTTTAAAAAAGACAAAAAGGGTTAACAAAGGTTTCGAGTAAACAGATGACATCATCATCTGTTGACGAATATGCTCTTGTTTTCGGTGAATTATTTTTTTACCTGTTTTTAAAAAGTTCTAATATTTCTTTA
>JAQIBA010000359.1:19862-32883 GCA_028293925.1 Brueelia nebulosa
ATATATTTCAGATATGGAGAAGAAGAGGAGGACAAACAATGGGACTCGGGAGGATATTATTACCCGAATAATTACGCAATTTCATCTGCAGATAATTATCAAAACATAATTAATAAAAATCGCTCTTCCAAAAAATTACCCACGGCTGTATACTCAAATTCTAGTCAAGATGATACTTTTTACGCCCCGAATAGAGGTAAAATTCAGCGGTTATTTTATCTCTTTATGGTTATTAGTTTTTAGTACTTTTCATTTACTGCTTTAGGCGGTGATATTCAAATCTAAGAATGTCATTCGGTTTAATGTTAAAAATCATAGAATGTCAGATGCATTTTCACTAATGTTTTTTTTCCTTTTAAATTAAGAAACGAAATGTCAGTTATCTAAAACAGTATAAACATTTCAGGTGCGAATTACGGGGACGATACCGCCGACAGCGCTGCAATGACCGCCACCAACAGACGAAAGCTTTTGAAACAGCAACGCCAATCCAGTGACAACTACAGCTCTGCCACTGCTTGGCAATCCGAGGATAAGGAAACCGTTTGGCAAAGCGTGGAAGACTCCGGTTATTATAACAATTACAATGCAATGGACACCAACAACGCGGTGATGACTCCTTCGCACCCCCCCCAAGAAAAGAGCTCTTCCGCAAGTGAGGACGCCGTCGAGGTGCAAAGCCTCCGCTGTTTCCTTACCGCAAACGCCAGTGCGTCAGCTGCCCAACCCTCTCGCGGCGATAAATAAGCAAAGGGTGAGCGCCCCCGTTTCGAGGACTACATCTGCCGATTATGATCAGAACGGAGTTTACGAAACGGGAACGTATAACGAAAATTACAATTACGCGTACAGAAGCAGTGATAATTTACAGAACGATAAATTCGGGGGTTATCCGGGTGAAATTAGAACTAATGTGAATTATCAAACGAATTACGAAGGCGGCGACGCATATGCTGACAGTTATCAAAACAAAGAAAACTACCCCGGTTTTGTTGGAAACTATCAAATGCCAAACGAGAATTATCAGAATTCGGAGAGCGTTTACGAGAAAGCACCCATTCAGGAGGAGTATTACCCCGCGGGACTATTATGAGGACAATAATCTGAAAGCTTACTGCGAAACGGATGTGAACCAAGAGGCTACGAGGAAGAAGTTCTTGGAGAGGCGTTCCAACAATCTCTTCACTCAGCAAAACACGGATTCTTTGGAAAGTCGAGACGATGAATTACGAGACGAAAGTTTTGAAACCGCCATCGACAGCATTTGTTCTCCTGTGCCGGTGCAGAAACAGTCAAACGATTACTCAGTTGAGACTGCTGACTTTAAGCCGGAACCTCCGAAACAGCCGGAACAGCAGCAACCAACCGGTATGCTGGGCGGTCTGTTCAGTCAGTTGACGAGATCACCGTCACAGCAAATGCAAAAACAACAACAACAACAACAGCAGAAGCAGCCGCAGCAACCGGCACAAAAAACAGAACAGCGTTCGAGGGACCCAATCGACATTGCTAACGAATCCCGCGTTAGCGGCAGTGAATGTAACCAAAGGGATTTTTAGCAGCATAACAAACGCAGTAAACAATACCGTCCAAAACATAAATAAACAACAACAGCAAATGCAACAGCAGCAGAAAGTCCAACAACAGCCTGAAAATCAAGTACAGAGAATACAAGTCACCAAACGAGGGAGTTTAAAGCAGCAAGAGTCCGTGGAAAACCACCTCGCATTTAAAAATCGTCAAAACTCTTTCGATAGTCAGATTCAGGATTACATGATTCCAGAGGAACCTGCTGAATATTACGAAGAGAAGGAAGGAGAAGAAGAGGAAGAAGAAGAATATTACGAACAGGGAGGTGATTACTACCCGTATGATGAGAAAGAGTACACTGAAGAAAGCGAACCTCCCGCTGGCAACAACTACCTCAATCAGAGAACCGACTCGGATAGTTTACCCTCCAAAAGGAACAACTTAAGACATCAGGATACAATAGAATCCGAGGGGGAAAAGATTCGAAGGAAAGAATAGAAATTATTTACGTCAGCAGGACAGTTTGGACAGTTACGCGGAAGAAATGGTCCTCTGCATGGCGAATCACCGACCGATCGCTACGAAACAGCGCGAACGGCTACCACCGAACCACTCCGAAACGGTTCTTTAGAAACGAACCATTTGGACTCACCCCGAAAACGCGGTTCCGGGCACGACAACAGTTTGATAGAGCCGTACCACCCCCAACTGGACCGGATCCGAACTCCCGAAAGGTTACTCCCCTTCTCCTCCGATTATACAGAAGCAGCAGAGCGTTGACTTGGAGGGTATCGAGGAAGAAATACCCGAAGAACCGGCGTTGCCGGAAGGAAATGAAAAACCCACTTCGTTCGAGGAGGTACCGGAGGAACCGGTGAAGGTTATTGTACCCGAGAGGAGGAAAATGTCAGCGAAGGAAAGATGGCATCGGGCGTACAATGTCGTCGTGCAGCAGCTAAATGTAAGTCTTGCATTTATTTTCTTGATTTACACAAAAGGGCGGTTGAATGTGGAATTGTTACCGTGAATGACCGTTGACTTTCACCGGTGAATATCAACAGAAAGATGCGAAAGATTTCATAATATGGTGAATGTCCGCATTTACCGGTGAAAGTCGACGTTATTATACTCGAAAGCACATCTGTTTCCGCTCCTGCAGCAGACAGTAACTTAATATCAGGTACAAAACAACGACTGAACTCTTATTACCAAAAATATTAAAAACTAATACAGAAAAATCCATCGAGTCATTTTTAAACGACTACCGGGAAAATTTTAACTTTTCCTTGAATACAAGGAAACTCCATTAACTCCCGGAGATCAAAGGATTGAATAATCATTAACAATTTTTCCCTTCTTCTTAAAAAAATCACCCCTAATGAAAGGAAACCCCGAATCAAAAGATTGTTTCGAAAAAGAAATTCGAGGGAATGTCTAATTACCGCAAAAAAAAAACATTTCCGAAGAGATAATAATTAACCAATTAACGGCAAAACGGTTGAAAATAACTCCCTTTTATTTATGCTCCTTAAAGACTGATTGTTCGACTTATTGCCGGAAAGGTTTGGCGGCAACATGTCGATTAGCATAAGAGTTAGAGCGCTTATGCATAATAAAAGCGGAAGTGAGGGAACAGAAAACACCCGCATGAGCCAAGGAGACGATCTTGAAAAGAATGCCGGATCGACCTTGGCTAGAGTTTTCATGAGCGAGCCGCCATTAATCAGCACCCAGCGGAAATTGGTTTTTAGATTAGTTGGAATTTTAACGGCACTTCCTTAAGGAGAGCTTTTATGCCTGCAAAGCACAGACACCCTTCGAATGAGTTAAAGGCCGCCAAAACAAAAACCTCAAATATTTAACTTCTGTTCTTAATTTGTTTTAACAGACGAATCGAAATTAATTATAACCGAAATTTGTGAGGATTCACAACTATAACATTTTATTCACAGACTTTCTGAATTTTGAGGAGATATCAAATTGGTTTGAAATGTCAATTTGTTATTCATTTCCCCTGCGATGGCGATTATGGTCTCTTCAGTCTTATTTTAATGTCAATGTCCCTTTTAGAGTGGTGAAAATGTAAAACTTTTGTAATTGCGAGGAAATGGGCGTTTTTATAATTACCAAACACCTGCTTTTTTACTTAATGATAGTTTGGGGTTTTAAAGAGTTGCACAAGACTTAAGTCCTGGGTTTTCGAGAATTCAGAGAATAATTTTTAATGCAGCATTTGTCAGCAAACAATTAACTCAGTAAGCTAGTGTTTTTCTCTTTGAATCGGTGTCTTAAAATTTGATACAGTAGCGCTCAAAAGTATTTTGACAATACAAAATTATTCGTTTTCTATCCGTAAAAGTAACTTACAAAGAATTGGCTTTCATTAAAATGCTTTACAACAGTCCTCACATTTATAATAATAATAATAATAATAATAATAATATATTTATACCATATTTCACCTGTGAGTATTAGGGTTTTTTTTACAAATTTGAATTCAGCAATTCAGCAATGCAGAATTTCACAAATAACAATTTCAGCACTATTAGAATTTCAGAAGATTCGGATAAAACTTTACAAAATTAATTTCAGGTACAAATTTACAAAGTAAAATAAATAAATAAAATAAAATTATCAGTCCGGTTTATAGGGGGTTGAGAAGCCTACCTACTGTATATAAAAATAAAATACTGTAAATTAATAAGCAGTGATTATACAAAAAAATAACTAAACAATAAGCATATAGTAAATAAATAAGCAACAAATATATACGAAATAAGTAAACACAAGTATATAGTAAATAAATAAATAACATTTCTTTCTTTTTTTTCTTTTCTTTTTTTTGTAATATTGGAAAACTATTTTTTTTTAATATTCGAGGGGATAAAATAAATGAATACAAAAAGTAAGATAAAGTAAATTAGAAAAAGATACAATAGATAAAGTACATTTACAAATAAATACACGGAATAAAATAAAATAAAACTGTCCTCACATTTTATTTATATAATATTAATTAAATAACAAAAGAAACAGACTTCAATTTAGAATCATACTGTAATTATACCTAATAATAATAGACAGATATTAATTAGGAGCATTAAAGAAAAAACTGAACACAAAGAATAATGCTAAGTTTTGTATATTTTGTTATTTTAATCCGACAAATATATTATTATTAGTATTGATAACTAAATAATACATAATAAAATCTTACAGTAAAATAATTAACTAAAACTATTAAATTTTGTACTGTCAAAATACTTTTGAGCGCTATTGTACGTAAACTGTTTTTGCTCTAAAGAACAGAACGGTGAGCTTTGCAGATGACTGTATATTGCTTTATTTGTCGGCAAAGGTACTGTATGAGTTTTGATGACTTAGAAATTAGGTCCAATGTTTAAAAAAAAATTTTATAACGGTTTTTCAGAGCAATTGTTCCATTCTTCTTTAGAGTAAAATTTTTAAACAAAATACCACAGTAATAAAATGACTGGTTAAAATACTATGCCTCGAAATTAGAAAGTGGGGAGGGAGTGAGAAATAGTTTCTCCCCCAGTCCCTTCTCTTCTCCTGAGGGATGTTTTCCCGTTGGATGATATCCAATTACCGATACCAAAGAAGTGGGAAAAAATATATATAAAGCCTTTTCATTTGAGTTTTTGTCAATTACGTGAGTTTTCGAAAGCTGTCAAGTGATCATGTGCATACTGTCTTGTAACGGCGTCGTCTCTATTTCTCCCCTTTTCCGCAAAATATTTTTAACGCCAACACTTTTCCTGTTTTGTCCTTACGTTCTATTAATTCAGTAGCCGATTGATTTCAACCTCGTCGAGTGCTTAATTAAGGACTTCACGCGTAGGCAGCTCACCGCAAAAAGGAGATCTTTTTTTGTATATATAAAAAAAAAACGCTTTTCCAGGCAGTTTATAGCGCGTTGTTAATTTTTGGCGGTTTTTGAGTCGGAGCTGTTGGTGTATAGTGTCTTTGTGTTTCTCGTGTTAAACATTGGTTTTCTTTATTCGAACGACACTCCCCATTCAGTTAAATTGCACATAGATCGAATAAGGTTCTCAGTAGAATTGAAATCAACCCACTAAACATTGCAGTCAAGGATGAATCACTTTAAGGAGAGAATTATAAATATCGATGGGTTGCGTTTGCCTTTTCTTTTCGTTTCGGCCTCTCTTCTTTTTTCATTCTTTCCTTCGCAAAATACTCATTCATTTTGGTCGTCCAGTTTGTTCCTGATTGTCTTTTTTCCTGAGGTTCAAATTTGTGATCTTTTATTCGTTCTCTGATGTTATGTCTGTTCCTTTGTTCGTTTATGTTCATTTCTTTTTTTCTACTTAATTGGAACCAGTCCCCCTTTCTCTTCTTATTATTGAAGTACCTAAACATCTGGTTGGTTAATTCCTCTGGGTGCAGTCTGTTCAACATGGGCGTAGAAGGCGATTCGTCTCTTCCTCGTGAGGTCTCTCCCTTTTTCTGTGTGCGTGTACAGCTCATTGTTGTCTTTTACTGAACCCAAGGTTTTTCTGAGTATCTGACGTTCTTTATATTTCCAGTTTCTCAACCAGACCTTTTCTGTTTAATTTTAGGCATTCCAAAGTATATGTTTGCCTTTATTTATTCAAATATTCGTTGTTTATCCTTTTCCATAATTTTGAACTTTATACGACAGCAGGTAATATTAGCACTGGTAGAATGAGGAAGAAAGTATATATAATATAATATATAACTCTATTTTGTCTACATTAGGCATTAGAGTTGATGGCTACAGTTCAATTTTCCTAATGAGTGGCCCATCAGTAGTCTTCAACTATACTTTCTTCTCTCTTTTAAATTGTTGGACTATATACATATAAAGTTTTCAGATATGTGAGACATTAAATCTAAGTAATTATAAATTAATCAAAATTTAATAAATAAAACAAATAACATATACACCACGAGGTTAAAAGGGTTAAAATGGTAAACATGGTAAAATATTAAAATTAGTGTAGTTTTATATACGTAAAATATTAAGTAATTATATAGCTAAAAAGATATAATGAATATGGTAAAACTGGTATAAATTCTGCCAGTTGGAAGAAAGTATACACAATGGACGTAAAAAAAAATGTATAACATTTAAGTATACTGTTAAGATTTTGACTATCAAAGGAACGGAATCTCTCTGTACCTGAGTCATTCCCAAAAAGTATTACTTTCGGCTCCCAAAGGCACCTTATTTCCGAGGTGATACAATCCTGAAAATATATACAAACTCTCATCTGCCGTCATCTCCAAACTCTAAATATCTCTCAATCAGACTTTATGTCTCGATTTACACAGACATCCTTTTTTGAGTGGTTTGGAAAAAACTTGTAAAAGCTTATCAGCAGGAACAGCAGCAGTTCGAGACCTCTTTTTACTCGATAATAGAATTTGCTAAGACTTAATGCTGTTGGTGGGGAGGCGCCATGAGTGTTTGATAAATGAGAGATCCCGAAAGCGTGAAATCCAGTTCTGTGAAGTATTCAGACTAAACGAATACTGTTGTAGTGAAACAGTCGGGCACGCTTTGTTTGATTATTTGCTCACTAATTAAAACTTTATTTATTGATTCTGAAAAATAATTAAATCGAATGCTAATAATTTTTAACTGTTGGAAGTGTAAATCGTCCAGTTTTGTAATGAAGTCTTCCAGATCCGTTGTAGACAAGCACAAGGCAGTGTGGATTGACTGTTAAAGCCTCAGTAGATAAAAATGCGGGTTTCTGTCTCATTGACCGGTTTTCTACTTGAATCGTTCCGATAGTGCGAGTGTCGGTTCGAATTGATAAGTTGTCTCAGTTGTAAGTGTTCGTTCGTGAGTTCTTTCGTGCCTTCGCCATTGTTTGGAACAGTTTTGGGAGCCCTTAAATCATGTTTCAAGTTGAAGAGTTAATTTTTCATAATTTTAAAAAGCTCAACCGCATTTTGAACGTAATTAATCAAAACGGGAGCGGAGAAACATAATTTTCTGAGGGTCGGTTTAAGAGACGACGGATATTTTTCAACAGTTTTTAGTAATTATTTTTAGGGGCGACGACTGTTACTGTTTGCTCTGTTTCGAAAGCTTTACAAGAAAAAGTGAGGTGTGAATGTTGTGAATATTACGGAAAAGGCAATTCTTTCAACTCAATATTTTTAAATAATCTATTTAAAGAACCTTTAGGAACTCTTATATGCTTACTGCTTAAAGTTTTAGAAGTGCAGATTTGTCTAAAGATACAAAACCATGATTTTTTTTAAAGTTTAGAGAATTAAAAAAAAGTAATTAAAAATTGACATGCTTTCGGCTGACCGTAACAATTGGCAGGTGATTCTCTACTTTCCAGATAAATATCAAAATAGTTAGGATATATGATAGAAACCTTACAGACGATAGATATCTAACCTCAAACCTTTTTGTTAATAAGGGAATCAAAATACAAAATAAATATTCTCCGCATTTTTTAAAAATCAAATTCAAAAAAAGAGGAATTGTGCTTTCATGAAAAAGCTCACTCGTATAAAACCGATTTTATTTTGGGATTTAATCCTCTTTGTGCTTTCTCCAGGTATGCTGTAAGCAGATTTATCTTTGCACCGTTACAAAAACAGTGGTTGCGGTTCTTTTTTTCTGAATCCTTTGCGTTTTCACCGTTTTGTGAATAAGTTAAAATTGTTCAAACTGATTAGTCAGGTTCGTAAATGAACCCGGGATGAGCAAAAGTGTTACAATGGTATCACACTCTGTGCTTTTTTCACACGAGAAAGGGCGTCCGATTCATCAATCCGAAATAATTTTCGTGACACCATCACTCACACTGAGAGAACATATTCGGTTGTGTTTTTTCGAGTGAATAATCATTGGGTCTGCAGATTTGACGTAAAATGACGTTAACAAAGTTAAACCAGAAAATGAATTATGCGATATTTATACGATAAAATATGTGAAAATTTTCATAGATAAAGTGACTCTTGTTTTTTTTTATGAAAAAAAACTCTTTGCGAAAGCATTGCTGAATTAAAAGTGAGAATTTATGGTTTTCCTCGCCATGTGAATTTTTAAGTAAAACTTTTTCAACGGTATAAATACAGTCATGGATGAAGTGCAAAACTCCGACTCTCAGCACACGACAGAGTGGGCTTTGCTGTTCCCACTGAGGACAGGTTTGCTGTCTTTGAAATCGTCCTTCAGTAGCCTGACCGACAGTGAAAACCAGGGACTGGATGCCCTATACAGGACTCAGCATTTCAGTCATCAGAACATCAGCAGAGCCAAAATGGTTTCCGAAAGCTCTTCGGTTGTTTCAAGTGCTGAAAACCTGCATCACTCACCCAAACCGAGGATCAGACGGAGGTCGAGCATGTCGGATTTGGACAAAATCGGAAGTCTGAAGCCGAGTGTTGCTGACATGAGCAGGTCCATCACGAGTCATTCATACGAGCACGCGTACAGTTCCACCCCCAACAGCCCTCACTCTCATTACATGAGGCAGATTCAGAAATCGGAAAATGTCCGCGGAAGTATCGGAGACTTCATGAATTTCAAAAGGTTTGGCGGGAGTGGCGGTTTCCGGACGGAAACCATCATAGCGAGAACTGTACCCCTGACAACCGTCACGAAAAGGTCCAGGAGTAAAGATCTCGACGTGACCGGAAATCAATTATTCGACGACGAAGACAGTTTCAGAAGCTCTAGGAATTCATTCCGGGGATCCAGAAGTTCTTTCAATGATTCGAAAACTTCTTTAGAATCGCTCGATTCCATTTTGAAACCGAACAGAACGCGGAAGTGTGGAGTGGCCTTCAGCGAAAACCTCCTCATGCAGCATTACGCGAAAAGCACTCTCTGTGTGGGAACTTCCAACAGAAGCAGCGTCGCTGAGGAACCTGAAAAAGATGAGAAAACTGGCCATCAATTGGCGGACTCTTTTGAAAAATTACTGCAAAATGGTTCGGACAAAAACCATAATGCTCCGCTGTCGGGGAGTCAGAGAACTGAAAGACTTTCTAGAATAATACGACAGCAGCATTCGACGCATCAACTCTACGCTAATATCTATGTAAGTAGAATAATATTCCGGTCATGGTTATTCTAATGACTCAGCTGCTGAAGGTTTTCTCGAGGATTTTCCACTTTAAATTTTAGTTCAGCTCAAAAAAGGGGGTTTTGATGAAAACACAATGGAATAGAAAAAGTTTAATAAAAATCCAATTAAAACATTTCCCCATTTTCACATGTTATCTCTCATATGCGCAGTCGGGCATATGAGCTCTGTGTTGGAAAGAAATCTGCTGGGAAAGCTGGAAATCGATCTGAGAGAAAAATGTGCGAGTTAGTTATGGGAAATTGAAGCAGATGTCGCGCGAGATTCGCTTTCCTTTGCCCTCCGCCCTCCGATGGCTTCCAGGCCTTGACCTCTTTCCATTTCAGGCGCGGTCGAAAGCCACAAGTTCAAGGTTTCCTTTCCAACAGAAAACAACATGTTATTGAATATATTTATTAATTATTAATCGTATTCTTTTCCTTACGTGAAAAGTTATCCACGAAAGAGAGAACACATGGCAACGCGTTCGATCTGCAAAAACAAAACTGTTTCCCCTAAAAATACAGTATCGTGTAACTATCGAGAACATAATGGAAAATGTTGAGGAAGAAAAGAAAAACCTACACGATATTATTTAGAGAGGATTTCCGCTAAATGTTTCTGAAAGAGAATAAATTTTAAGTTTAGTCTTTTAAGATTTTTCTTCTGCTCCTTTTTGAGATAAAATGAGAAAAACTAAGGCAACTCCTGTGCCCTTACGATGTCACTTTGGTTTTCTTTGAGTGCTTTTTAAGATGCGAGCAGACTCCATTGTTCCAACAGACACTGCATTCGCTCTAAAATCATTTATTTATACAGTCAGGGGTGCCAACTTCGGGAGGAATTCAAAATTGTTTTAGTTTATACTCATTTACACCAACAGTACACCATTTAGTTTATACTCCATTGTTCCAACAGACACTGCATTCGCTCTAAAATCATTTATTTATACAGTCAGGGGTGCCAACTTCGGAAGGAATTCAAAACTGTTTTAGTTTATACTCATTTATACCGGATTTCCATATTCTTTCTGATTTTTAAAATCGAAAACCTTAAATTACAAACAACTTTTTTACGTGACAGCCACTTGTCGAGGACGTCTTCGCTGACGAGAAAGAAAAGCACAATTTTTTTTCAAGCGATTACCCGCTTATTTTCGGTTCCGCGCCCAAACTGAAGAAATAAGACGAAAGAGAACAGCTGAATCAGTCATTTGTAAAATTTGTTATCTTTATTACTCTTCTCCGATTGTTTCATTTCGATTACCTGTGTGACCTGATAAGTAAACTTTTCATCGCAACGCAATTTAAAAAAGGGAATAAATTAAATGAAGAATCAAGGTCGGCCTTCTCCTAAAACTTATTAGTCAGCAGCAGTCAATTATTGGAAGCCATTGGAAGCCTTGGATTGCGGAAAGCTTTCGCCGAAAATAATTTCATAATAAATTCAACAACAAATTAGGGGTGTGCCTCATCCCTTGAGTTAACTCGGGTTGGCGTTTTATGTATTTATTAATTTTGGAAGTTAAGACGGGAGCTTTGATCCAAAAATTTCTTTCAAGTTTTCAAAGTATTTGTGAGAGCCCAAAAATAAAAGTATCTTTTTTTCAGATAATTATGTTATTTTTAGTTTTCGAAAGCACAAAAGAAAGATTCGCGTGACCAATTCTTATTTGTTAGGGGTTGAGGGGTTGACATGAGAAAGGTGAAAGGAGAAATATCAGTCGTGAATATTTTCAGATCGAAAAATTCTTATTTTTAACTCCGAAATTTTGTGCGTTTTGTGATGTTTGTACGTACAGAAAATTAAGAAGAAGAATCAAAAAAGGTGAAGTCCATAAGGGCAGCCGTCATTTTATGATACGAGTTTGTGGCCCAAATGAATTCTAAGAAGATTGAACTAACAATTTAAAATCGTATACAATTATAATCTTTTAACAATACGTCACGAATTTTTTTCTCAAATAACGGAGAATGTGACGTCACAGTATTTCGGCGATTGTCTTTTGTTTTTAAACGGTTTTTTTTATTGTAACTGCAGCTTAACTTATTAGCCTTTTAGTCGTTAGCTTTTTAGCCTTGTCTAACTTATGACTAGTCTAACTTTGATACTGAAAACGCACTAAATTAAGAGAAAAAAAGATTTTATTTAAATTACAAGATGGCGGAGTGCTTTAACGCTGTATAACGACACTCTGTAGTGTTTTGTATACTTAATGCACTCAACTTTTTTTATCTATCACAGATAAATTTCTCTGTCTGAAATCAAAATACTGTTGAAAAAATATGAAAACTGAACTGTTTTATGAATTTATCACTGATTTATATAACGAATTGGGAGCTTTTCGTTCCCGAAAGTTCGTATATTTGATCTCGCAGATATTTACGATTGTATATTGAATGATGCAGAGAGAAGCAGACGCGTTACACATTCGATTAATGTTTATTCAGAATTATTACCGGTAGTTATTTCGATTAATTAATTTGAATTTCCATTTATTGAATGTTCCCTGAATGAAGTAAAAATGTTCGGACCATTGGGTTGTGGAAAAAGGAAAAATGATTTCCTTTTTCTCCGAATTTAATAAAAGTCCGTGTTATGTTCGGACTTCCTTTTGGGTGGCAAACTTTCCCCGGCTTTTGATCGATAATAATTAAGTCGAGCTGTTTAATTTTTGAAATTTTATCATGTAACCGCTCGCGCATTTCCAGCCAGAATATTTTCCAGGGGCAAATTCATTTTGGAAAATAATCCCTGAAAACGGACTCTTTATATTCAGAATAAAATTTAAATGAAAATTCTTAAAGCGCAATGGAATACATAATGCATGATGGTTAATTCACTTTTTTTAAATTTAGTGGAGATTCAGAGCTGCAAGAAAATTCTTGTGATTTTAAGAAAAAAATTGAAGTTTTCCCCCGCATCTCATTTCCCACATAAATTCAATAAAGAACGGACACAAGAAAATGGAGGCAGATAAGGGTTGCGGAAGGCCACTTTATGAGAGGGAATTTTTCTCTATAAAAGAAAGTATAAATTAAAATAGGAAAAGGGAGGGGGGGGGAGAGTCTGCTGCTCTTCAGATTACAAGGTCGAAAATGTCAGGGGGGAAAACACCGAGCGGGAAATTCATTCTCGTGGGGTCGCCCATGGAGAATGACACTTATTAACAAAATGCAATGAATCAGTTTGAAAGTGGAAATGGGGATTAGAATCGGAAGCACTGGGTCAGGATAAGGGACCGGAGGTAATCAATAAGGTTGTGGCTATTTTTAGGGAGGACAGGGTTGAAAGGGGGTGAATGACAATAAGGGATAGGTTAGTAATTACCTTAACTGGTCGGAGCTCAGCGACTATGGAGATTCCATGCTTGTAATAAATATTTCCTG
>JAQIBA010000036.1:0-469829 GCA_028293925.1 Brueelia nebulosa
AAAGGCAAAAAGTTTTCCTACCTGACCATCTGCAGTGATGAAAGCATCAGGGAAGGTAATTTTATATAATTCAGCTAAAATCAAATCCATTTTATAAACATGATATATGTGATTCAGTATTTTGTTATAAAACTCCCAAATTATCTCCATTGTTGAGATGTCCTGCACCTTCTCATGTAAGCTCTCCATCACTCTGAAAACACATTCCTCATTACACTCTACATCCAAATAACCGTCATCCCATCCAAAAGACTTACACTGCAAACACTACCATCGTCTCCTCCAGGAGCAAAGACACTTTTATCCTGTCCTTGGCCCCGCACTCCGGCACTTTGTACTCCAGACCCAGCTGCCCCAAGCCACCCTCCACGCACCCCCCGCCCACGTCCACCGCCTTCACCAAGAAGCTGATGAGGGCGTAGAAGGAGAAGGCGACGGGCTGGACGTCGCAGTCGAAGAGCTTGCAGAGCAGCTGGTGGACAGGGCGGGCGTCCTCCTCCCTGGCGTCCACCAGGAGAATGGGGTAGGAGGGGGGAGGTGGTGGAGGGCTCCTGTGCATCTCTCCAGGAAATGAAGTGGCCCAGGTAAACTCTGCGGCAGTCATCCCTCACCACTTCCACCTTTAGATTAACAATCGTATTCATACATTGCAAACAGCACATACTTCACCTTTTGTAGTACAAATCATAATTAAGCAATTAATATTGATATATTCTTTTCTGTCTCCTCCTCTCTTATTATTCTCTCCTTGTCATTTTTCTTTCTTGACTTTCCCCATTTTCTCTTTGTCTCTTTAGCAAAAAGTAAATTTATAATTAATTTTAAATCAAAAAAATTATTTCTAAAATAAAAACTTCAAATAGTATTTAATTCAATTTAATATTCACATAAATTAAAAAAAATTACAATTAATTCAAAAAATTAAATAATAAAAAAAATAAATAAACTAATAAGAAATAAACTATTAAATTAAATAATAAATAAATAAGTAAAAAATAAAAATGTATAATTTGAAAATTTTTAATGTAATTAATTTTAATTATAATTTAATAATAAAATGAGAAATTAATTAATAAAGTAACAAAATCAAATAATTCATTCAAAAATTAATTACAGAATAGGATACACTTTAAAAATACATTTACCTGAATTCCGTCAACGTTTTGCTCGCTATTCAGTTTTAAATTCTCAATTTGGGTGAATTTGCTTTTATAAGTGAAAACCATCTTTTTCACAGAGTTCATTCCCTCATTTAATTTTTTTTCGTAAAACCTGAATCGGTTAACAGAAAAATTGTGGAGGGGCGAAACCCTGAACACTTTCCATTTCCTCTTCAGCAATTCTGAAATGAGGAAACACTTTCAAAAAAATAATACAAACGGCCGAAGAAAACGTGAATGCGATTTGTTTACATCTCACCGACCTCCTAAGCCATTTATTTCAACGTTCGCTTCCGAATCCTCATTTGATTTTTTCCTGGGGGGCGTCTTTTTCTTCGAGTGTAACTTTTTATTCTTTTTCGCGGGACTCATTTTAATACACACCATATGTACAGTTCATGAACCTAACGAAAACAACGCTATTTCCCTCCCCGCAATGTCATCCATTGGGAAAGCGAGGAATTGCATTTCTCGCGGTTTTTTTCGTGGCGCTAGAAAACTGAGTCAGGATCCACGTCGAATGATTTGAAAACAAAACCAAAATAATCAAGGTCAATGAAGAACGAAATCACTTTTTAAAATGGGTGGCAAACCAGTGACGGTTGTTTTGGACACGAATAAATCGGCCAAGATCAAAAAATGGAAAGTGAAGGAGGGAATGCTGGTTTCGAGCAGGCAAATCATTTTCATCTACGATCTCGCATCGCCAGAGCCAAACGAAAAACAGTTAAAATTTAAAAGTAGCCAAGTTGGAACCGTCCGGAAAATAATAGCTAAGGAAGGGGATGTCGTTCACCCGGGGTAGGTACACTTGCATTTGGAAATTATTTCGTTCCGTGTGTCAAAAATCAAAATAATCGAAAGAGGAAATCCCATAACGATAAAACGTCCTTGGCGATTTGAATCTTCCATGTGTTTTTGAATATGGGATGCCCAGTTCATTTGAAAGGAATAAATATACACTTTACAAACATTTAACCAAACAAATTCACCATAATTTATAAAATTAAAACATTTTAAAAGCATATCTTATGACATAAAATTAGTTTTATTATCTTTATTATAAAATCAAAGTACACTTATTAACTTATTTGTTATTATATTAAGAACAGGTTGCATTAAAATCCTTCAAAGAATGGAAGTCATTTCCAAGTTTAATAGAAATATAATCAAAATTAATTAAAGTTAAATTTATTTATCATTTTCCTAATGCATTAACATCGGATCAGTTCCTTATTTACAAGATATTTTATACAATTTGATTGTATTTTAAAAGTATATTATTTCAGAAAGTATTTCTAATTATAATGTCTCCAGTAAACTTATAATTATATAAATTTATAATATTGTATAAAAATATAATTACATTTTTTAACATCTGTCAGGGTAAAAAAGCAGTGAATTTAAACGAGGGATATAAATAAGTAACGAATATTATTAAAAATTAGGAAACTGATAATTTTTATTTATTCATGTATACATTTATTTATTATACAATGAAATACAATATAAAATTTTTAAAAGACTGTGTACTCTTTGAAATTGTTACAATGTTGCTAATCATCACAGAAAAATTACATATAAAATTTGCATATAAACTCTTTGAAAAAAGTTTTTAAGGAATGGGTGACATAAACATGCACTTTCTAAAATAAGAACCTATCTGAAGAAACTAAATATCATAAAAATTTTATGATGTTAGAATACTTTTGAGCACTACTGTACATACATTCAATAAACATATACAAGTGCGACTGCCAAGAGAGGCAAATAATGATCAGGGAAGAATGGAGAGAATATTCTAACCTTTTGTTTTGTCTGCCCCTCAGTGGAGTTCTTCTGGAACTGGAAGAGTGCAAGCATCCGACGGTGATGAAAGACATGTGTGCAGAGTGCGGGGCCGACCTGAGGAAGAACGAACAGGTCGAGACGAACGCCTCTGTGCCGATGGTGCACAGCATCCCCGAGCTCAAAGTGAGTGAAGAGCAAGCCCAGCAAATCGGGGAAAGCGGACGAGAACAGATTAATAAGTGATCGGAAATTGGTTTTGTTAGTGGATTTAGATCAGACGTTGATTCACACGACGAACGATAACATCCCGCCCAACCTGAAGGACGTGTACCACTTCAGGCTGTACGGGCACATGTCCCCGTGGTACCACACGCGGATCAGGCCGAGAACTCACGAGTTCCTCGAGGAGATTTCCCGATATTACGAACTCCACATATGCACCTTTGGGGCGAGGAACTACGCCCACACCATAGCCATGTTTTTAGACCCGGAAGGGAAGTTCTTCTCCCACAGGATCCTCTCAAGAGACGAGTGCTTTAGTGCTAATTCGAAGACTGCCAACCTGAAAGCTCTGTTCCCCTGCGGGGACAACATGGTCTGCATCATAGACGACAGGGAAGACGTCTGGAACTACGCCGCCAATTTGATCCACGTGAAGCCGTACCACTTTTTCAGGCACACGGGCGACATCAACGCCCCGCCCGGACTCACCAAAAATGAAAATGATGAGGTGGACGGTTTCGACTTTTCCGGATTGGGTACGTCGCCATTGTGTTCACAATATTCTTGAGGTTGTTCAGAAAAAATGAACATTACGGAACATTAGGCTTTTCTTTCTTCTTCTCTTTTTTAAAAGACATTTTAGAAAATATTCTTTCTTTCGTTCTTCATCAACGAACGGTTGCATATGGTTAGGTTAGTGAGCTCAATTATAAACCATAACCATCGTCATATAATTTCAGACGGTGCCCCCAAAGATGATCAGCGACCGGTAAAATCAGCAGAGGACGCCAGTCAAAAGAAAGCGAGCGCGTCCACTTACCTGAGGCCGAAATTGGACGTATTGGGCGAGTCGACCACCGATAAGGACACGGAGGACGAAGCGGATAAAAAAGCAAAGCCGAAGGAACACGAGGAAAAGGTGGCGAAGGACATCGAAAGAGTCACGGGTGATTTGCAGTTGTCCGAAGACGACAGTGACGAGCCAACCCCCGTCACCGAAAAGGCTCAGAAAGATGTCTCCGAAGAACAACCACCGACGTTGGAAGCGAATGTCTCCAACGTCGAGGAGAAAAGCAAAGCAGACGAGGCAGAAGACAAAGAGGACAAACCCGGTGTTGCCGACTCTGAGGAAACCAAAGACAGTAAGAGTGAATCCACTAACGAGGCGAATCGCGTTGTACCGGAAAAGGAGACTCTCATCGAAGTGGACGATTCCGACGATTACCTGATGTACCTGGAGGACATTTTGAAGAACATTCACAAGTCCTACTACGAGGAGTACGACGCGTTGAAGAAGTCCCCCGGGAACGCGGCCATCCCGGACCTCAAGCAGGTCATCCCCAGCGTGAAGAGGAAGGTTCTGAAAGGGTGCCACTTGGTGTTCAGCGGGCTGGTGCCGTCGCACGTGCCCCTGGAGCAGAGCAGGGCGTACATGGTGGCCATATCGCTGGGGGCGACGGTGTCCCCGGAGATATGCTCGGGGTGCACCCACCTGGTGGCTGCCCGGCCGGGGACGGCGAAGGTGAACTCCTCGAGGCGACAGAAGGGCATCACGATAGTGACGCCCCTGTGGCTGTGGCACTGCGCGGAGAGGTGGGAAAGACTCGACGAGAGGCTGTACCCTTTAGGTGAGGATGTTGAGGTTTTTGGTGAGCCTCCGTATCTCCACATCTCTTTATTTCCTTATCTATATGTTTCCTGGTTTCTCAATCTCCATAGTTCGTAATTTCCTCTTTTAGTTTTATCACCTCTTATATTCATATCTTCTTATCTCTTTGTTTTATTTCAATAACTTTCTATCTTTATATCGTTTTATTTTAATATTTCCCTATCTCCGCATTGCTTTATCTCAATATCTACCCATCTCCTCACATTCGGTGTTGTCTAACTCCCGTCTCTACACCTACAAGCAGTGTTTGCTACTTTCAGGGAGAGGTGGCATAGCCAATCGGATTCCGCCGGCGCATTGCGGCAGCCCCGAACACAACATCCACACGCAGAGCGAGAGTTACTCGCCCGCCCTCAGGAGCCGAACCCCCAGCGGCCGATTCATAGACACCATCAACCCCCTGCTCACCTTCTCCTCCGAGGACATGAAAATCATGGACCAGGAGGTGGAGGACTTGTTCAAGGAGGAGGACGACGACGACGAGACGGAAAACGAGTCGGAGAAGACGCCCTACAAGGCCAGGACGCCCTCTAAGATACCGGAAACGGAAGACCCTTCCACCACCAGCTCGGAGGACTCCTTATCGGGTAAGGCTCAGACCTTAAGGTGGACAAAGGAGATTGAGAGCGATAAGCATTCTCCAATCAGGATGGAAAATTGTATTTTCAGGTGCGTCTCATCCCAGGGGCTGGCGCGAGCGGAAGTCGAGGAAACGGAAGGCGGAAACGACCACCTGCACGGAAACGGAGTACGACGAGGACTTCCCCAGCGTGAAATTCAGGCGGGGAGAGCCTCTGCCCAGCGATTTGGACTTGGGGGACGACAGCCAAGACACGCTGGTCAGCGATGAGGCCATGGACGATGGGGAGTGGAATATGATGGGCGCCGCGCTGGAGAGGGAGTTTTTGTCCGGGGAGTGATGGAACAAGATGGCGACTTGGTGTCCTTTGGAAGATGTTTATTATTTAAAAAAAGCGTTTGGAGTGTTTCTTAGTCAAAGCGTAAAGCTTTTAACCCTCGAACGGTGTTGAGATAAAATTACCTGACCCATATAAGCTAAACATGCGATTCGTATGAGTAATTGAATATTAGAAAATTAAATGTAATTTAACTTATGAATAAAAACTTTTACTTGTAAAAATGTATTAAACTTATACGATTAATAATATTTGTGTTTAGAGTATTTGATTGGACCCAAAAATACGCAATAAACAAAGTTTAATTTTTCAATCATCTTTAAAAAGCGGTGAATCAAAGACGATTTAAACCGGTATTTTAATACTTAACCAACCGGTGGGGCTGAACGGCATACGCTCATCCGACCGGGCGCTCAGCCTCGGATTCTCCCTGGCTTTAACTCTGTTTCGGTTTAAACTGTCCCGAGGGAGTGCCCGTAAATTTTTCTCCTTTTTCTTGTTATAAAGTAATTGAATTTAATAAAATCTTTCATTAAATAAATTTTTATATTCAACTAAAGGTCGATTGGCGCTGCCAACGAAAAGTCGATTAGTCGACGACCCGTTGGTTAAGTGTTACAAGCGTTTTAATTATTATTTAATTATTCATAAATCGGGCGATTTAAATTTATCAAAAAGCCACAAATCCGTTTCATGGCTGGCGAATTGTTGACAACTCCCGGCCTATTCGTCTTTCATCGGGTGTAAACGGCAAATGATTTGTATATAATTATATAAAAACGATGAATAGCTTTCGCGGTGAAAATATATATATAATGCCGAAAATAAATGTGAACACTTGTACATATAATGTGTAATTTATTTTAAAATGCTCTCCTCTTCTTCCTTTTTTATTTAAACAGGATGACAGATGAAATCAGCAAACATTTCTGTGATAAATATAAAATAAAGTCATAATTGTAATATGAAAACTGAATTAAAATAAAAAAAAGAGTTAAAATAAATAATAAATTAAATAATTAACAATCATAGGAGTGAATAGGGATTACCCAATAACAGCTGAAGAAAATTTTACAAAAAAGAAACAAACTAAGGAACTCTGCCAATTCTGCAGAAAAGATTTCAAAAATCAATTTCCCATTTTATAAAATAATTTATTAGTAACAACAACTGACTAACTTAATCGCTACTTAAGCAATTGCTAACTCCCCTACGTGTGGACCGCGTATGGCTGCTCCCTGTTCTCGTCCTCCTCGTCGAACTCGTGGTATTTGATGTAGGAGGGCCTGTGGGTGAAATCCCTTTTGTCCTCCTGCCATCCCCTGCGAGGCGCTTTGTTGTAATCGAAATCAGAATTTATTTTCCCATAGAGCGACCATATCGTTTCCCAGTCATCCCTGAAAACATTCAATGAATGCCTTTCAAATCCCATTAGTATGATATGATAAACCACTTCTTTGGTCATCAGAGTTATTACAAAATTTCAATTATTTAAAGAGGTGTGTGGTCATTTTGTCATTGGCCAATTCTTTTCTTTCTCAGTGTCAAAATGGTCTCCTCACCTTAACATTCCTGAGGCAATTTTATTGCCAGTTATTGGGTCAGTGACATCCCCCATTGGGTAAACAACTTCCAACACTCTGTGCTTTATTGTCTTGGACATGTTTTCAGGCATTTCCTGCAGGAGTGCAATGTCTCCACTTTTGCATATCTTGTCTGGGTCATAGGCCACCACCTCAATTGAGTGCCTAAAGTGCTGAAAAAATAAACCATTCAAGTCACTATAAATTAATAAAAATAAAAGGAAATTCTAGGATAAATTTATTATAAACTAGTATGTATTAATTAATACTAATTATAGTTTTAATTTAACCTCCACTGAGGTTATACTTAAGTATAATATTAATTAACACTATGAATACGTACTATGCGTTTCCTTAGTATAAAATTTTGTTTTTATAAAAAGAAATTTCTACTCCAAGTTAAAACAACACTCAACAAATATCCGCTACTAAAATCATTTTGATTTTAAGAACTGTATTAGTAATATTTTATGAAACACATTCCAAATAATATTTTTCTTACAAAAGGCTTTCAAAATGTGGAAATTAATTTAATTTAGAAGCTTTTGCATTTCGTTCTTATTTTACCGAACACTACTGCTTGTTAAATAATAAAGTGATTAATTTCATTCAAATACAGCACAGTACAAGATCTAGAAAATCTAGCAAACAGTGCCTTAAAAGCTCTTCTGAAGTTTCATTCAAAATCACAATCTTTTCTTAGATATTCTTCAAATTCGATTTCTTTCATTCTTCAACGACTAATGTGTTTGGAAGTTGTTTGAGTACAAGGGAATGGTTTTTATTTAAATTACAAAATCTAGGGAAAATCTCACCTTCTTTAAAAACTTATCAAATAAAAGATATTGGACTTTGAATTTTGAGGCATTATGCTTCAAAGAAGGCAAACAAACCCCTAAAACAAGAGTACTCAGATTTATTGCAGCTTTAGATGACGCCATTTTTGAAGACGCCATGTTTCAATTAGCAACGGAAAAATATTCGATGAAAAGCGCTCGATTTGAAAGTTTTAGGAGTTTTAAAATTGGAGTGTAAACTTTCATTTCTTTGAATTTCATAAATCTATCGCTTATATATATCACATATATCTATCATATATATCACATATATATATATGTGAACTAATTGATAGAATTCTAAACAATTTAGACATAATTTATCTTCTTTTTAACTTTAACTTCAGTGGAAAACCGTTACACTCAAAAACTTAATTACCCTTTACATTTGGAGTATTTTATAAGAAACAGGCGAGTTTTAATTATTTTTTTGTTCAAAAGCCCTTGGAACATGATCAAATCCATTTTCATTTTCTGCCAGAAAAAGAACAGGTTTACTAATAATATAAAAAATATTACCATGCTACCTCTAAACTATGAAAAGTTAGTCCTTGTAGAAGAATTTAAGAAAATACCGAACGCATTTTACTTTTGGTTTACACATTCAGACTCACCAAAACAGGACGAATGTCGACATTTACCGAGAAATACGGGTGCTTAGCAAATAAACGAATTCGAAGCTTCCCCGTAACGTGGGGCGGAGGTTGGCGGCCCTGCTTTCGTACCTGTCATTGTGCGCGGTGGTCTGAGCGCGAGAGGAGACGACGACCGGAGACGAGGGCGACCTCTGTGGCCGAAGAGGCTTCGTCAGCTCAGGGCTAACCAGTGAGGTGAACGAGGAGGAGTCGTTAGCCTTCATTTTGGAGTGACCGGACTGAGTTGGAAGATTGTTTTTGGTTTCATGTCGCCGTAATGGATTCCACAAGTAAGAAATTAGCAGTCTCCCGTCTTTGTGAGAAGTGGTTGAGTGATTGTGTCGGAATGAGAAAGGAGTTATAAATGTGGGGGCACACAATTGGTCTGTGAAGTGCAATTGGTCACAAATATGGCTCCTGCAAAATTAGTGTGATTAAGGAAAGGCTTTTTGGGCAGAGTAAAATTTTGCTCGTTAAAAAAAAATAACTGAATCGGATTGGGGCAATTCTTCATGAATTACATTTATAATTACTAATTATCAGTGTTGGTACTTATTTATGAGTTTACTAACATTTATAAATGACAAAATTTACTTCTGATATATGTGATTTATCAGTTGCATTCACATTTGACACCTTTTTGCATAAAATAAGACACCAGACTGATCTGTAATAAACTTATTTGACATTCACGGATTTTAATAAAATTATCTAATAAGTATATCCTAAGAGAAACAAGTATTTATAAATATAAATACAATCCACTATGATTATATATTAAATAAATCACGTATATGTACGCGTATTTAAATAAATTATAAAAAATTTTAATATTTAATTGCAATACAATAAATAACCGGATACATATACATAAATATTTGATAACACAGATAAATAATAACTTGAACATTATTTACATAAATAAGTTATTTAATTTTTAAATGCCTTACATTATGGGTAATATATGTTCTAAAATATAAATAAAAGTTGGCTTTGGTAATAAATAAATTTACCCATTTATTTACGTATTTATTAATTATTCATTATTATATTTAATATAATAATGTTACAATTTATTATTACGTTCACAGTATTTCTTGTCGCTCACAGAGAACAAAATAAATTGAATTTAATTTACTTAAATTAATGTTAGTTTTTCCTCAATTTCACTTCGGCTAAAAATTAATTCTTTTAAAATAGATATAAAAGCGTCAGGTGATGAAAAAACCATTTCTGAATTAATTTCACTTTCAAATATCGTTATTTACCAATTTTTAGTTCATCCTAATGCTCTTTTATAATAAATAATCTTTTTAAATTATAATTTGTAATTGTTAAATTTTTAATTTCGGTTTGTGTACTTAACTTTTTACGTAATTAATAATGGTTCTTAATAACAGTAATAATGATATAATTAATTCAAATGTTTAATTGAGCATAATTAATGTTATTTATACTGATTTAACTAATTTTTACTATTTGCATTAATTAAGGCAGTATTTGAATTTTTAATTATTATATTATGGTTATGATATAAAATTTTTTTTTGTTTTTCACTAACCCCGTGGGAGAGGGCTTATATTTTGTATTAAACATTAAAAAATTAATAAATTATTTAATGTTTAATACAAAAACGGGTTAAAGAAAAGTAAAGTAAAGTATTAATAATAGTGCAGTTGTTTATTAATTTAATTTTACTTATTTTAACTCCTAATTTCTGGGTGGTTACTTCGGTTTCTACTTAATTCCCACGTTTTATTACATATACAGATAAATATATAGATTCTTAGACACATGTGCACATTTAAGTTTAGAAGATTAATCTTTTTAGACATTTGGCAGAGAAGCAAATCAATAAAATTATAGAAAAAAGAGACGACGATGGACTCCATTGTAATGAAGAAAAAATAAACTCTGTTCCGAAACGTTATAATAGTTATGTATAATTTATGATATAACACTGTTAAATTAAAAGTGTCGAGGGAGAGAAAATTGAGCACTAACGGTGTTAAGCACAAATTGTTATGTGTGAGATAGTGATATACAGTATGCAAATGTATGAGGTAGAGTGATTGTAAGCCGAGAAGCTCAATCGGGATATGTCATTAAAAAAAATGTCAAGTCGAAAATAACTTCCGTTTATTTATTTCAAATTGTCTAATTATTTTGTTTTTGTTAGAAGATTGACTTTTAAGGTCGAATTTTTTTATTATTCTTTTTCTCTATTTTCTTCTTCTCTTTATTAACTTTTTTATTCTTCACTTTTTTTATTGCGTTCTTCATCTTTTATATTTTATATTTTTTTCTTTTCTTCTCTTTTCTTTTTTCTTCTTTTATTCTTTTAGCTCTCAAGCGAAATATTCAACGTTTCTGTTGTTGTTTTGGCCTTTCTTTGGTTCTTCTACAAGCCCGGCCTTATGTGAGAGAGTTTAAGAGTAACGTTTCTACACAGTGGTTCAATCGTAACCCACATCTCAGATAAAAACAGCATTTGCATCCGAAATCACTTATGACTTTTGCCGACTTTTACTGTGCAGCTTCCAGGAGTAACTTCTAAAATATTCCAGAAAGGAGTTTAGTGAATATTGTCATTATTTGAAATGAAATGTAAAAAATGTCATAGAGGGAGACAAAAACACGGGGAAAGTGCACGAATATTTATTCTTCTGAGCACTTGTTTACTGATGGCGACCCGCGTGGGTTTTGCATACTTTCG
The DNA here is from genome assembly GCA_028293925.1 of Brueelia nebulosa. Taxonomy (NCBI): domain Eukaryota; kingdom Metazoa; phylum Arthropoda; class Insecta; order Psocodea; family Philopteridae; genus Brueelia; species Brueelia nebulosa. The sequence continues at coordinate 11,530 of JAQIBA010000036.1, forward strand.
CCTCATTTTTCTTACACTTCAGCTCTACCTCTTCTACCCTGCCTCCGCCTTCTTTTTCGCACTTCTCCCTTCAAGTCCTTTTTCGATTGCCAGGTGAAGCACAATCCGAGTCTGGCCACGTTCCACCGGTAAGGCCAGTGCACTTGCACAGGTCGAGTGGACCACCGTGCGAACACTACAAAACACTACACATTCATGTTCAATTAGCATTGCGGATGACTGGGCGTCGCCTCAGAGTCCTGAGAAAGCATTGGGGGCACTGTTTGCAGTTGAATTAACTGGAAAGAGTCAGGCTGCCTTGAAAGGAAGACTGCCATACAACAACGAAACATTTCTCAAATATTTTAATTAACTTATTCTCTGGTGATATTTACTTACGCAACGGTCGTAATGCTTTGCGCCCAAACCGGTGCTTCCATTGCCGTCCGGTGAGGGAACCTGAATTTCAAAAGTGACATGTATTTATACAAAAATAAATTGAAATATAATGATGGTTACAAAGAGGTTTTAGTTGTAAAATAAATATGCAAATGCATTGCAGTCATTTTAACATTTAGTTAGATCTCACCATGTAGGGCCGAATAATAAATAAATTACCTTTCTTATTCAGACGTTTATTTATTTATTTTTAGTTTTCATTTGAAATTTATTTAATTAGTATATTTTCATCATAGTTTTTTATTTCACTCCCTAAACACCTCTCAACCCATTTCAGTCGGGGGGGGGGGGGGGGGAGGGGAAATATGTTAAAATTTAACCTGCTTATTTTCAATAAATAGCATATTTAATTGAAAAAATAAGCAAATAAAATTTTTAAATAAATAAGTAATAATTAATAATTTTATTTGACGATTCCATACAAATACATATGTCTTCCTCTAAAAAACGATATCTAAAATTTTATTTTACTTATATTATTTTTAAATATTTTTATTTAAATTATTAATAAAATGAAAATCAAATTTTCCCAAAATCTTTGCCTTTTCTTGCGCTGGAAATTCCTGGAAATAAATCTGAGCAAAAGGCAATTAATTATTTGAATAAAGAAAACATTAATCAAATCGAATTTAACTTAGTAATGCTTTCTCAGTAATGACATTCAGCAACAATCCAAAAAGAAAACACCCGAAAAATCTGAATAAATGATTAGCAAGTGGACAAGTGCAATTAAGGTTGCGGTTTTCTTTATCAATTTCTCTCGCTTATCCTTTGCCAACTGTCAAAATAAATTCCCTCGAATAAATTCCGAAGCAGATTCTCCAAATTTTCGCCCTCATTACAATGAACCTACTTTTTACTTTCAGGTGCAGTTTCGTTACGGTAATTTTCAGGCATATAATGCGCTTCAGAGTGAACAGCATGCGGCTGTTTCCAGCAGTATTTTCTTTTGTGCTATCGACATGAAGGAAGAAGATCTCGAAGTCGCCATCAAGGTAAATAGAAGATTGTTTCCGTTTCCCCATTTGTCAAAATTCCTCGAATTTGATTGGTCCCCGACGCCCCCAGGCCGTTGGGGGTTTCGGATTGGTCCCTGAAATCGATGACGTCATGAGGTGCACTGACGTTTAATCTCCCAACGGACTTTCAACGGTGTTTTTTTTTTTTAAGAGAGTGAACACATTATTGGCTTATCTAATAATTTTTCGATGAATTGAACAGCCTCAAAGCGGAGAATAATGCCGGTTATGCTTTCAGGTGGTAATTGTAGGGAACGGCGCTGTGGGGAAGTCGAGTATGATACAACGATATTGCAAGGGAACGTTTACCAAAGACTACAAGAAAACGATCGGTGTGGACTTTCTGGAGAGACAACTCGAGTGAGTGATCATCTTCTAATTCGCTGGAATATACTTCTTTTCTTCTTTCAGTAACTCTTTGCCGTTAAGCACTTCTTTCAGTTACATACTTGTCCCTCAGCTTTGCATATTCCTGATTTGTGTTATAGAATGGAAGGCGAGGACGTGAGGCTCATGCTGTGGGACACGGCCGGCCAGGAAGAGTTCGACGCCATCACAAAAGCTTACTACAGAGGTGCGCAGGCCTGCGTTTTGGCCTTTTCCACCACGGACAGAGATTCTTTCGAGGCCATTCACTCTTGGAAGATGAAGGTAATCAAAGTCCACCAGACACAAAGTGTTTTTCTGCCGAACATTGAGGTTAATGGCGATTTTCTGTTGTCAGGTGGAGGACGAATGCGGGGAAATTCCGACTGTTCTGGTTCAAAATAAAATAGATTTAGTGGATCAAAGCGTTGTTGACCCGTGAGTACTTATTCGTATAGGAATTTCATTAACGCTCAAACGGTAATAAGGGTCGTTATGAAACCGCTGTGACTTTAATGAAAAGCGGTAAATGTGTGTAATCTTCTTTCAATTTCAATTTTTTTTAGAGAAGAGGCGAACATCCTGTCGAGAGCGCTGGGTTGCAGGCTCATAAGGACCTCCGTCAAGGAGGACATCAATATAAACTCGGTGTTCAGGTATCTGGCAGCGAGGTGCCTTGCTGAAATTCAGCAGCAGGAAAAGGAATACGACTCAGGCAACGGGATCCATTTTCTTAGTCTCGGTAAGGAGCCGTTTACGGACTTTACTTCAACTTCTGCCGGGTGATATTTCACCTACTTTAAAGTTTTGAGTTCTATAATTAAAATAAAAATTGACGAATGAAACTTTATCATTGTATTAAAAAGCTATGTTGTTTATTCTGTGGAAAAATTTACGTTTATCAAAGATTTAACCAACGGTATTCATATTTTCATTTGTCTTTTGACTCACTATGATTTCAGACGCCTTCGGCAATCCGACAGCAAACGGAAAAAGCCACAACAATAACGGAAACGGAACCATCGTCTTGCACCCTCGTAAAAAGGGACACAGAAAGCGAAAAAGTGTGCTGAGAGGCGCCTGCAGAGTGCTGTAGACGAGGCAACTTCGTCGCTGAAGTTGATCTTCTCAGATCTAAGGCGGGATCTGTAACTTGTAAACAAAGTAATTTGATGTAAAAATTTTGTTTTTATGAAATAAATTACTTTAGGCTTTCGCGGTTGTACTTTTTGAATTGTACTGTTCGAAATGAAAAACCAGTTTCTTTTCTTATTTGTCAATCCTCAAGATGTTTTCTGTATCTATTAGGCTGAAACAATGCTCGTCTTTGAATTAAGTCAAAACGAAATCCATTCAGGGGTTCTTTAGAACAGAGCGCACCAACTCATGTACACACAGATCCCTATAATTAGTTAAAATTAGAGAATTCATCCGTAAGAAAAAAATGCGAACGTTACAAATTGAATATACTATTTCATTAATTCAGATTTGTACTTTGAGAGGTTTTTCATGTATTTTATAAGACGAAAGAGCATTGTTATTTTTCGTTTCTTAACTGTCCTGCATTATTTTTGGACGGGGATCCGCAGAGGAAAAATTTACCGCCTCTGGTTTTTGAACTTCAGAACTGTTTACATTTTTCCCGCCAAACGCGAATACGAAGTGGCAGAAGAAATTTTCATCGTTCCAACATTGGCAATCAGCCCCGTGAGATTGTTATGGTTGTTCGCATTTTAGCCGGTCATGAAGAAATGTTTCGAAGACGAACTCTGAAGTTTGGCGGCGCCAGCGATTTAATATTAAATGCATCAGGTTCCGAATGTCGGAGAGCACCTATTTCAAGACATGCGCTATATGTGGTTCGAAAGTCAAAAATGTCGAAACTCACTTGTCTGAAGCCCACGAAATAAACGTTGAAGTGAAACTTTTACACTTCGGAGGCTTGGAAGAGTTTTACAGATGGAAGGAAAACATCGAGAAGGAGACCGTGTCTCGCTACGTGAAGCAATACGGTGCGAAAAAAAGAAAAGACGGAAGGGTGGTCACTTATTATCACTGCCACAGGGACGGAAACTACGTTCCAAAGGGGAGAAACAAGAGAAGCCTCAAGAAAATCGGCTCCAACAAAATAAACGGAACCTGTCCATCACTGATCAAAGCAGAACAGGAAGGTGAGACCCTGAAGGTGAGATTTGTGGCCACTCATGTGGGGCATACCTGTGATATAAGCAGAATGGTGTCAACTGCATCAGAAAAGTACAAAACCTCAACCAGGAGTAGTGAGAAAGTGCCTCAAGAAGTAATTCTGGGTGAATTAAAGAATTCCAGAGTGGGGGAGAAGTCAAAAAAAATTTACCTGATGAAAACAGGAAACAAGAATGAAGTGCAGTATTTTTTAGAAAGCCAATGCATGAGTGAGGAGATCAGTAGTTGTGCCAATGAGGTTGAAATTAAGTACAAGGAAGTCTCAGAGTTATCAGATGATGCAAAGGAGGTATTTATGGAAGAGGTTGCAGACCTTGAGTGGAGCAAACGGAATTTGGCAGAGCAAATTGAGAAAATCATACTCAACATTGAAACAGTGACTGAGCTATTGGCTGTGGAGAAATTTTTGAAGCCATTGGAGAAAATAGTTGAGAGTGCCAAAAATTCCAGGAGGAATGCAAAGGTGTGCACAAGTTTGACAGAGGGGACAATGGAACCCCCACTCAAAAAAATTACTCCTCAGCAAAGGCTGTTTTCTACTCAGGAGCATGACCATTTGTATCAGTCTATTAGTGAGCAGTCATCACAATGGAAGAAGCCATTGGTTAGGAAATCAAAACATTTTCAGAGAAATCTTACCAAGAAGCTGACTTCATGTGAGTTTAATTAATTATAACTATAAATTGATATTTTTGGAAAGTAGCAGTTATACTGAAGCTGATTTTTCTTTCTTTCAGAATTTTGCAGTCAGAAGGCAGTGACATTTGCCCAAGTTTGGAAGATGGCAGGTTAATTAGAATAAACCTCAAATGTAGAATGCAAAAATTCCATTTTTTGATGTAATTTAATTCTGACATCTCTTTGAAAATAAATTTATTATTTGGATTTTAAAAAGTTTGTTCTTTTAATTTTAGTTTTTAAAAGTTAAAAGGGTTTCTAATTTATTTGTTTGTGAGTGATGAAATTTTTATGGTTTTAAAATTGGGTTGTTGACACCTTCAGTTAGCCTCAAAAGGAATTTTGCATAATTTGTTCATATTTGTCATTTTAGAATCAATTGTCTAATGTCCATTTAGGCAAATTTACTGTTTTGTTTTGGTAAATGCAAAAAAATGGCTGACACTCAAAGAACAAATGGAACATTTGTAGTGACAATTGTGAAATGAAACATGAATGTCAGAATCAGTTTAAAAAATTTCAGGGGATTTATGCCTGAAGGTAAACATTGTCGTGTAATTATTCCGTGCAAAAAAGGAGTAATTTATAACTATTATATTTAAATACTAACTTCGGTATTTAAGTAAAATTATAATTATACGAACAACGTATTTAGGAAAATACGTTGTACGAATTTGATTGGTGCGTTTGGACCATAGGGGTTTCTGATTGGCTCCCGAAATTGGTGACGTAACGGAATGCACTGATGAATTCCGCAGTTTTTAACGGTCGTTCAGTGGTGATTTTTGATTTCGTTAATTGTCAACTAACATACTTTGTTATACTTTGTATGAATTTTCATATTTACAGCTGTCAACTACGCTAGACGGTTAACAAAATAGAATGTCATATTTCAGTGAGTAATTTATGTAAGTTTATTTTGGAGCGCTATTTTCTGTCCCTCTAACACGTTTGGTAATTTAATATACGAAATTATAAACGAATCTCAGCAATCGGCAGAAAAAAAAAGGTAGGAAGGAATAATAAAGCAATTAAAAAAGGAAACAATCGCCTTATCTAAAACTGTTATTTAAAAATAGTAACTCAAACTTTAAATTTAGCGAAAATAAATTTTTATTACATTTATAGTCGTAAATGAAAATAATAAGTTAGAAAGGTCAACTTCGAATCATTTGGCGTTTTGAAGGAGCGGTCTAATAAAAAGACAGATACGTTAGAAATGCTTTTTAATTGAATAAACTGAAAAAATCGAGAAAAATAACATTGTCGTAAATATTATTTGGTTTATAAGTTAAATGAGAATTTCAATATCTGTTAGAAAAGACCAGACAGACAATAAATGACGAATTAAACAGAAAAGAAAATCAGGTTGTGATTTGTTTCTGAATTGGACACCATTTATTTTTAACAATATATTAAATAAAGTTTTACTCTTCGACTATACATACTAATCTCAAGTAAATATAAAAATACTTTATATCAAGATTTACTTTAGGAAGAACTAAGTACACGATCATTGATTAACTGTTAATTACATACAAAAAATACTGTATTTCAGAATGACTAATTGAAAATGTGCAGTTAGAAATTCAGAATCGATCGACTAATGAATGGCAAACAAATGAAAACAACCTATAAAATAATGTGGGGGCCCGCCTTTGGGGATTTGGCACCCCGGAAAAAAAACAAATTTTTGGGGGTGAAAAAACTTCTCAGGGATTGAAAAAATATTTCAGAGGCTAAACTTTTTGGGGGTTGAAATATTTCTCAGTAGAAAAGCATTTGGATATGAAAATTTTGCAACAACTGTTACATTGCAAAAACAATAATTTCAGTGCAAGTCATTATTTTATAATAGTTGTATAAGAACTAATCCATATATTTTTAATTGTAGAAATAAAGTTAATAGCACCCATAATTGAACTCAAACCAACTAAATAAAGCGAAAAGATCTCAAAATCAACAGACAACCTGGGTTTTCTTAATCTAGACAGAGGAGGATACACAGTTCAACCTGTTCCCACTCCTCTGTCTAGATTAACCCTCTTTAAAGAAAAAAACCAGAGATGGAGACAAAAGGCAAAAACTCATTATTTTATAATAAGTTTTAAGCGGTTTTGGCTCAACTGAGTTTTAGTTAATTCTGAAAGGAATCAGAATTTCTTATGCTTTCGCCGAAAATATCACCCCTGAAATTTTCAGATTATTCTCCTCCCCTCTGGAACGAGCCCCGATAATATTTGTACCCAGTTAACTAGCCTATGTATTTATACAAAATCTATGGCAGCACATATTAATATTTAATTTATACATTTAGTGCAATCTAAACTTATTTTCACGATATCAAATATTTGGCTGTGCCTGAAAACAAAGCTGTTGCTGCCGTTTAAGGAGTCAGCCAACTGACAGCACAGTGAGAATCTGCTGGAAAATAAACAAGTCACCGGCAAATTGTATGGAGTGCCCAAAGCCTGCAGTCTCTTTAATGCGCAGTATAAGAGTATAGAGGGCTACCACAGACTCAAACAGGAAAAAATTAAATAGAGAAAAGTATATGAAAAATGGAAAAAACGTTCCTTTTGCTTTTAGTGACGAGTTTTTATTTATTTATTATTTTGCTTGCTTTCCCTGCTTTTCTTCATTTTAAAAATAGGAAGGATTGGTGATGTGGCACCTTTTTGCGCTCTCGGAACTCCAATGCAAAATACAAAACAAAACTGCTCTCATTCTAGAAGTAAAGCAGAACTCTTGGCAAACACAGTGTTCTCGTTTTATGTACACAATACACCGTCACGAGACGCCACTTAAAGCACAAACTCTTCCTCTAATTACAAATATGCTCCTCTCTCCTGTACTGACACATCTGGCAGACGACGTTGCAGCACCACACGAACCGACAGTGACACTTCTCCTCCACGTCCCTCATCCTCGTCTGGTACCCCCTTCCGCAGCACAGCAGACGACACCCGTCCAGCCCCAGACTCGTCCTGTTGCACATGCGGCCCCTTGTGCCCAACACGCCGAGCCTGAAACCGCCGGAAATTACCAGGGGTCAAAGGTCAGGGGCCATGGGGAGGCAGTACTCACGTTTCGTTGAGTTCGCAATAGTCCGGGGACTCCTGCAGGTACACCAAATCGGTTTTGTTGGGGGGTTTCAGGTCCTTGCTTATTGCTCTGAGTTTCTTCACTTTTTTCCGTTTCTTCTCGACCATTTTTACATGGGACGCTCCCTCGAATCGGGCGAGGAGGGCGTCGCCGATCGTTCGGAAGGCCGGCAGCTTCCGCCAGCAGACGCGAACGCTGCAGGACCCCGACATGCCGTGACATTTGCACACTCTTTGCATTCGAGAACGAATGGACTGAAGACGAACACTGCATTAGGTTATAACGCACGGACAGAAAGGGTTATAATGCACCACTCACCCTTCGCCCCGCCTCGTTGTTGTGAAGGTTCATCAAACCTTCGGCCGTCTCTACGTTTTCTTTGGCATCTACAAAATCTCTACTGAACTTCTCACCGAAGTGTATATCCTGGAACGAAACCGGAAATGCTTTCAATCGAATCCTCTCAAATCGACCTTCCACTCATTCTCACCTCGCTGCACCCTCCCCACTGCCAGTTCTTCCTCGGCTTCTTCAGCCGGATCTTCGTGTCGCAGCTGCACTCGTTCAGCTCTCCCCTGGAGCAGGCCCTGGTGATGGCGTAGGCCACCCCGGCCGAGGAAATGGCATAAACGTAGGCCGTTTCTCTGCTCTCTGCGAAAAGCGAACCCGGTCACAACCACCGTCACCACATTCGACCAATGACCATGTACTCACTGATGGAGAGCATTCCGCCGAAGACGGCCGTCGTGTTGCTGAACGTCGAACAGTTCCACCTGCTGTTTTTGAATTGGTGCTGACACTCGTCGATGCCCATGCGAGCCCCCGCCGACACTGCCTGGAAATCCAACCAGTGAAAAATGAACAAGGGAATCCGGAAATGATACAACGCGGTCATAAGGCAACAGGAATAGGTCGGCATGACTTCCTGCAGCACTGGACGGCTCCTGTCGCTTTTTACAGGTTTTTTTACTCACCGCAAGTGTGCTCTCGCTCAGCCCGCACAGCTCCTTCTGTCTGGAGACGAGGTAGTTCAACTTGTGGCAGTTTTCTTTGTGACCGCTCGGGGACAGTTCGCCGTGCCTCGGCAAGGCGTTAGGCATGCCGAGAATCCTGAAACAAGCGGGAAATTATTCGTCTCGTTGCCTCTTCCCCTTTAATCCATTATAATGACAACCCTTCAACCCTCCCATCCGCTCCGGAGGGCTTTCGAGTAAATATACAATTACCTCAACTCAACCGTTAATAATAACACTAATTGGAAAAACACTGCCAGTGCAAACACCCACATCTCGTTAAACGAGGGATGCCTCAGAGGATACGCTTAATGAGTTTGAGTTAAAGAAACAATTGAATTAAACAAAGGGGTTGCGGAAGAAAGGGTTGGGGTGGGAAGTCGGCAATTAGTCGAGTTGAAGATTTATGTAAAAGTGACGCTGGGGCGCAGAACGAGAGGGAGTGTTGCGGCGACCGGAAGTCCTCTGTTGTGGTCACAGTGCGCTGACGGGGAACGAGGAGGCTGGAAAAGATGACGAAGCAATGCAGTGAGATGGAAGGGTGAAGGCAAAAGACAATGGAGGAAGGAAAAATACAACAAAAAAGGAAGAATAAGGGACTACAGAATGAGAAAAGAGAGTGCCAATAAAAGAAGCGAGTACAAGGAATGAAATCATCAATCCTGACGAGTAGAACGGAAACGAGTTCAGAGAAACATTTCAATTATGTGAGCGAAGGAGCGAAGACAGCTCAGAAACGAATCGTTATTAGTGACCACATTAATTCGCCCTCCACCCTTCCCTCCCCCAGGATATCAGGACCGGAACAAAGAACCCGAACAACCCGAACAAAGCCTCCGGACCGGCGACCCCCATAAAACCGAGTTAAATCCCTTAATGACCCACTTCAGCCGAGATTCCCTTTCTTTAGCATTGCCTTTCAAAGAATAGCATTCAAAGAATTTCCCCTCCATTTCATATTGAGAGGAACAATTCAAGGGAGAGAGGGAGGGCGGGGGAGGCTGGCTGAGTTGTCACAAGAAATTTATAATGCAGGGGGTGAAGGTTGGACGTAAAAATGTCGAGGGAATTCGGAGGCTGTTGCTTCCGGGTGGGGGAAGGGTAATTTATTGAAGGTCTGGTGTTTTGTCATCAGAAATTGAGTGAAACGACAGAAGAAACTCATGAAAAGAACATAAAGAGAGAGGAAGAGAGAAGGGAAAAAATAGAGTAGGAGAGAGAGGGTAAAAATACAAATAAAGAGAGAAGGAAAATGAAGAGAAAAGCAAGAAAGTAAAAGATGGTGATAAAGAAGAAAGCAAAACGTGGAAGGAGAACGAGATCAAGCAGTGGCACCAAGTAAAATGTTTTCCCGGCTTGCATTTCAAAGAAAAGCACACCGTCCACTGCATTTTCCCGAAAGCTCACCGCCCCGAAGTGGGCAGACGGCAGATGGACAAAGGAAAGCAAACAGAGTTAACGTGTCACACATTTCTGCTGACGTATTTTTAGAAAAAGTCACAGCAGAGCCTTTCGGAGAGCCGCAGAGCAATAAATCGCCGAGAAGGGTGAATAACCAGTCTCGACTCCCATGCTTAACCTACGGGGAAACCCTCCTCAGTGTCAGCAGCAGCTTAGCAGTCAGCCTCGAACGGTCCAAACGCAGATGCGGCCCGCCATGTTTTTTTCTATTGAGTGTGACACATTCCGAGGTCACCTTCGGGGTGAGTGGAAATCAAGGAGGGGATAAACCCTCTCGAGAGGAGAATCCGAGCATGTGTTTGTGGGCAGCAGCGGCAACAGCAACAGCCTACTTGAATAGTTACAAGAGGTATAGTCTGTTGCAGAGCCCACTCGAAACTTTTTCATTCGAATCAAAAACGAGGGAAACTTTTGAGATTTTCAAATTGTAACTCGATGAGGGGAGAGTCGAATAAAAAAAGTTTCTGCCGGTGAAACGTAGAGATTTATTGCGCGTTTTATTCACCGGCAGAAATCAGAGGGGTTGTATCTAATGGTAATTTTCGGAAGCGTGTCCACTCAGGAATTCCCAAGACAGAGGGGGAGGACCCGTTCAGGTTTCGGGGTCGAGGGCCTCCCACGGAAGATAATAAGTATTTTTAGATGGTGTCGTATATAATGTTTACTGACGTGGAATCAGGGTGAGTCGGCAACAGTTGAAAGCGTCTGCTGCAGATGCAATCATTAGTATGACTTCGGCTGCGTAGGAACTGAGACACTGGGGTGAATCGATACATACAGTATGTATACATCTCCTATGTCTGCCTCATGGAAGACCAAATGTACTTACGATGTGATTTAAAAGTATAAAAAGAACGAAAGTTTTTTAACATACATGGGAGTATAAAAAAAAAGGGCATAAAGAAGATAAAAAAGCATAGGTTACTTATGACTTAAATTTTTAAATGTTGTATTGGTGGTACCAATGGGTACTCGCGTGTTACTTTATTGTTCCTATACCTAGAGTGTCAAAATTGTTTAGTTTAGTTAGTACAAAATTACTTTCATGTAATTATAGTGTTCATAGTTACTTTTTGTTCAAAAATGAAGGATTCATTGCTCAAAAAAGTTTCATATTGGGGACTAATGACACGAGCTGATAGAGTAAGAAAACGAAGGACAAACATGAAGTGAGAAGCAGTAGAATCAGCTGAGAATGAGGCCAATATGTCCAGATGCGATGCAATCCCTCCATCCCCGTGCGAGTACCTAACAACCTCATCATCCCTCTCCGAACCCCACGAATGGATAAAGCAGGAGGAGAAGGGCGGGGGCGAATCTCCTTTGCCAAGCAACATCATTCAACATGGCCACTGCTCCCCGAGGGTGTTCTGCTTCTGTCAGGATCAGCTTTCCTAAAAATAATCACATTTCCCCTTTCGCCATGTTTGGCGGGCTCTTCGTATTGAATTCCCGTTTCGGATGCCAGACGCACTGATGCTCGAGATCATCCCCTCCGGCCACAGAACCACCCCGATCCTTTTCTTCTGCCACGTCCGTTCCCACCGCTCCTCTCTTCATCCCGCTCAGAGGGCACCTGGGAAGTGAACGGTTTTTGATCGCGTCCCCCCTCCCCTTCTCACCCCCCGGGAGGCTACAAAGAAGAAAATTCATAAACCTCTCATAATTCTTTTAGTGATGCCGATAGGACACCATAAAAACGGGAACACGCACACATAAATTTATGTCTTCGGAGGAGGAGTAATAAAAATACGTTGCGCATTATGTTTTTCGGTTATGTAAGGGTATATTCGGTGGGGGAATTGGGAGGGGCGGTGGGGGAGGGGAGGAATGGGGGGCGAAAACCCGAAACTTGTTTACATTCACTGATCCCTTTTTATCAAATCCAATTTGACAAATGTTTACGTCTTTTTATGGCTTTCTTTGATCGCTTTTTATTTTTTAAGAAAAATGGAAATCTTGTTCTTTTCCATTTGAACCTACTTTAGTTTTATGTCCTCCCTGCCTCTCTCCCCTCGCCCCTCGCCCCTCGCCCCTCTCCCCCCGCACTCCCATCTCCATTTCGAATTCCTCTTTTTATTTTCTCATCACTTCCGAGTCCGATATTTGTCAGGACATTTGTTAAAAGATTTGGCTTTTATGAGCGGCTCCTGTCGAGAGAGATTTCTTTGACTGACGCGGCTCACCTTTTCTGACTGAGGGAATTCCGGTTAAATTGGGGTTCCAAAAGGCCCCCTCCACTCACCGTTTGGTCTGGCATTTCAAATTTTTACGATTTTCTTCCCGGAAACGCGAGGGGAACGGAATTTGGCCATTTGACGGCCTAGCATTGCTGAGGTCACGTGACAAAATGACGTCACAGATTACTCAGCGATTCTGTCCGTTGCAGATTCGAAGAATAAATCAGCTGTAATTAAAGAGACTCCAGTCGCCTTCTGATACTTTCAATGCGCTCCTAAATAAGTGTTTTTTAAAAAGACAATAAAACCCCCTCCAAATTCGAAACGGTTTCCGAAACACTTCCAAAAGGGAAACATAACGTAAACAGTCAACCATTTTGAACTAAACGACCAATGACTGTGAGTGCATTCAGTGAGAAATGGATTTTTCCTAATTAAAATTACTGACGTTAATGCATAAACGTCTAATATATAATAATTAATTATCATAACAAATAAAAAATTAAATGGTTATAACTGCCGAAACGTTTGTGACTTTCTTCAACACTCTGTTGTTTCTATTTAACCGTTACGGGTTGCCATGGCAACGAGTGTTCTCCTTATACAGACGAAGCTTTCGTTAATCTTTTTTCAACGATTTTGTGCTATGAGCGTTAATTATAACCGTTTTCTTTAACTTTGCAGTTATTCAAAAAGCAGAATCAACAAGAATCAACAAGAATGGATGAAAACACGAAATGACAACTAAATAAGATGATAAAAGGAAAGTTACTTTGACCCGGACTAATATATTTGAGGCTAATTTGGATTCAGGTGGGAGCGAAGCAAATCTTTAGTATTTTAATATTTGTTAGGGTGACAGAGATTCAAAGGGGAGAGATGAGGCCGACATTAATTTTTATTTTATCGGCCCTTTCACCAAATTCCTCACTAGGTTTTATTTGTGGATTCGTAGTAAAGTAAAAAATTTATTACTATTGGAAAAGAGTTCTTTTGAGGGATTCGGATTGTGTGCTCGGCATTCAGGTACACAATACCTGAGAACGCCGCAAAGAAGTTTGGGGTGCGAGTGCTTCTTTCGTTTGTTGACTTTGTCGTCGAAGGTCCTCTGACACACATCAAATCCATCCCCGAATGGTTTCAACCCCTAAATCTTTTTCTCCCACAATGCGAGAAGTCTTTCTAGAAAATTCCTCCCCAATTGACAAAGAAGAAGCGGTATCGCGTGCAAGAAAAGCTAACACGAGGTTGGTGAAACCCAATTGCTTTTTGGAGGTGTTAATTAAACTGTTAGCGAAGCGGTCATGGTATCGGTTGACGTTTTTATAAATCGGTCGCATTTCGAGCAAACGATTAATTAGGCTTCGGTTGAATTTGTTAATTAATTACGCATTTGAACTCCCTCCGATGGTCGCGGGTTTGGTGAGCACAGACGACAAAGGAAAAGGAAATCCGATAAAATTCCCGAAATAGGGAATAAAAGATCCCATTGGCCGCTGGGCTGTTATCCCGGAGTGCTCGAACACTTCCGGGGAAATGGCGTCGTAAAAGGCTCCAACCCCCGTCTCTGTTATGCCTTCCGATGCCAATCGCGGTCCGGAAGAATCCATCAGCCATCAAGCCATCAGCGAGGGCGACCTGAAGCCAAACAGTGAAAGCTCGAAACGAAACAAACAAATCCGCCAATCAAAACCCGACTTCATTCGGCTAATCGACAAGCGCCGTTTTTTTTCTTTTCGTGTGTTTTTATCTAAAAATAAACTTCTTCGCCGTTCTCTGTTTTCATTTCATTCTCTCTATTAAAAAAAAACTCCTCTTGTAAATAAACGAAAGTTCCTCTAAAACGAACGTCCGATTGTCACCCTCCACAGTTTCTGCCTGGGTGTTAAATGTTTGCTGGACGTGTCAGTACCTGAGGACATCTGCCACGGGCGGACAAAGAAAGAGGACGAAAGATAAGGAAAATGCCGTCATTGTGCTCATTCGAATAGACTTTATGACTCCCAAATATAATTCTGTATAACCGTTATAGGTGTGATGTAAAACATGAGTTAATTTTGCATAATCGTCTTCTTTTCATCTACTTCTTCTGTTCTTCTTTTCTTTTTGTTCAGATTTCATGCGAAGTGTTCGATCTTCCATTTGTCGAAATATTGCCTTGCCTTTCTTTCCTCGATCAGAAGAGAGAAGTGATCAGTCTGTTACTTCAGTCCTTCGGGTGTGCATTTTTAGAGTTCAAATGTAATGTCTCTGGTGGTAAATTCTTTGGTAAAAGCAACAGAATGACTGGACCCAATACATTTTCAATGATGAGCAGCCGATGCCAAAATCAACACAAAAATGACTGAGTTGAAAAAGGAGATCGGCTGGATTACAGACAGTGGACAGACAGACAGGAATCTCCACTTAATTAAAACCCTATACAGTGGACATGTCAAAGATTGATAACCAATGCGTTTAATTAACTTTTATCACCACTGGATTCTTTTAAATAATAATAAAAACCTTATATTAACTTTATTCCTCTTTTATACTTATATAAATTCTTCCTCTTTTTTATTTTCTTCTTCCTTTCTCGCTTCCATATCTTCTTTCCTTTTCAGACCCTTGAAATTGGGCAGTCGCTCTTGAATTCATATTTAGTCTCGTGTGGAGTTTGACATCTTTTGCATCGCTCCTCCCGCAACGGGTATCCCTTCAAAATCTGCTCCCTCCCCTCCCCTCCCCTCCCGAGACCCCCTGACCCCAACAATTAATTTCAACTTTTATCGCTGGAGTTTCTCTAAGAGCCAACTCTTGTTCCTTTGGCCCCTCCACGCTCTCCCCTACCGGACAATGATGAATCCCTTCTCCAGCACTCTTTGTCGTTCGACACATAACCTCACCATCATGCATCTCTTCTTCTCTCTTCCTGTCGCCCCCGTCTTCCCTCCTCTGGCATTCGCTGGTCGTTTGGCTCTGAAATGTCAAATGGGCATTGCTTCTCTTTGTTTTTGCTTCAGTTGTACTCGGCTGTTTGCTCTCATAGTTTGGCTTAGTTTGCTTTTATTTGCCCCTCTTTCTGCTTACAGTTCCTCCAATTTAATTTATGTTCGACAGTTGAGTAAAGCATCGTTCATGATTGAGGTCGTGCTCGCTTTACCCTAACTGCGCATTTTCAAGAGGAGATTCCGAGAAGAGTTCACCTAGGGCAGAGCGGGGTAATGGCGTTGTGTGTCTCAACGAGTGGTTTCAGGCCGCCAACTGTCCTCCTCTACCCAGTCGCACCTTAATGAGCTTCATTATGATTAGTTTCAGACAGAAAAAGAGGCTGGGTATGAGCTACGCCTTTTCCCAGCGTAATTACTGGAAATTATGTAATTACGTGAGAGTCTAATGATTCGATGACATTCCTCCCCGCGAGCTATTCCATCCTCTGGGCAGCTACAGCCCCATTCAGGGACGGCTGTGCCTTCTTTCATGAGCCCCAATCTTCTTCGGCAGCAGCACAACAGCCATCCACG
This sequence comes from Brueelia nebulosa, assembly GCA_028293925.1. Classification (NCBI taxonomy): domain Eukaryota; kingdom Metazoa; phylum Arthropoda; class Insecta; order Psocodea; family Philopteridae; genus Brueelia; species Brueelia nebulosa. The sequence goes on from JAQIBA010000036.1 coordinate 27,498, forward strand.
TCCTCGCCGTTCACGACCTCCTTCGCACCTGACAAAGGAATCCGTGATCGAACGAGGATAGTGGGTTTGTAAACTACTTACGGATAATAAAAAAATTAATAGATTATCTAAAACGCTTAATGGAGAACCAAACGACTTCGCGCTACGTATTTGGTCATCCTAACCTGCTCCGAGTGGAATTTTCAATTAAACGCGCCAATAAAACCTCGGCCATCTTCGCACACAATCTTTTCTTTTATTTCCCTCGCGAAAATTGCTTTTCAAGGCTGACATCGACCTCCACACCGAGAGTAGATTCTTCTGCCTCTTTAGTTTGGGCCATCAAAGAACCGGGAAAACGAAGCAAATAAACTTCACCTGCACCCCCTCGTCTTCGCACCCCTGTCTTCTCTCCAGAAACTCCCGAAAGGTGAATCACAAAACGGTCGCGTGCAGAGGTTCGACTCACTGTGCGTCATCGCTCGTGATTCATTGGCGTCAGACTAATTTTGTAAATTGTTCCCCTAAATGAGTAAGGGTTGGGCCCTCCCCCGCCATCTTCGTTTCAGGTGCCGGCCGCGAGAGAAGGAAAAGGGCCGAAGAGATCGTCTTCTGAGGGCGAAAGACGTTTCCAGAGGGAAATTCACCCTCGGAGGGGAAAAAGTCCATCAAATAATTGGGATTAGGACCGGTGGTGCGGATTTGAATGGAGTTAGGGGAGGATTTGTGTTAAGGGAGGAAATCTGAATGAAGGAAATGATAGTTTTATGAGGCCATTTTCCAGTCACCCCAACTGACTGATATGGATACCATAAAAGTAAAATTGAGTTTAATAAAGTTTGCCGATGCGCGCAAAAGGGAGGCTCTGAGTTATGGCTTAGGGGTGCGGGGTGCTTTCCTTTGCTTTTGGGAACCCTCCCTTTGTTGGCGGAACTTCCCCTCGGATTTTTCCTTCGGCGTCCCGTCTGCTTGAGACACCTGCACGACCCTTTGAACGTTTCCTTTGAGATTTTCACTCTCCTTTTGTAGGACTGTTTCTTTCTGAGCTCAGATCCTAATATTCTTAACCCTTCCGTATGCAGAAAAAAATAAACATAATAGTGCAGATATAAATGTACAAAAACAATTGTATGCAGAATAAAAATTATACAATAGAATATATACATATAACAGAAAATAACGATTAATCCTGTATTATAATAAATAGTAATATAAAAATTATATATAAAAGAATATAGAAACAGAATAGAAGTATAATAAAAATGTTATAATAGAATATAACGATTAGGTTAGAATACAAAATATTTGGCCTCCTTTATTGGAGTGAAAGCTGTCTTCTGCTGCAGGCCAAGATGGGCAGTCGAAAAGAAAACTGTCGTTAAAGACGAGCAAAAGAAGAGCAGAGGAAACGCGTTGACGTGGCAGAAGAAGAAAAGATCCGCTCGGGGCAGTCCGACGGACGGTCCTTCGTTACATCGCCAATTAGCACCGTCATCGGCCCAATTTATTTATTTATTTATTTATTTATTTTTTATAAACATTCTGTCAGTCATTTGATTGATTTTTCTGTTATTATTATTTACCAGCGGAAAACCTCTTGTTTTCCACGCCATAAACAAAAGTCAGACCGCGACGGCCATGATTAATGACCGATCATTTGTTTCCTTTTTCTTCCCAGACCGAAGTCATTTTCTTCTGCTCCTCCCGAGCCCGACAGCCCATTCGTCTCGTTGCCGTCCACCATCCCCGCAAGAGAGCGCCCTGCTCTGCCTTCGTCCTGTTCCACTCAGGGAGGGGCCCTTGCACAACACAACTATTTCCCCATCAAACTGATTACCTTTAACCTGCCCACCAGACCTCACTCGATCCTATCTCCGAGTAATTAGCCCGTGATTAATGATGGCTGTCAGAGCGTTTACCCCCACCGCCCCCCCGAACAACAACCAGAGCCGCCTCCATTCAAACTCTGTTTACCGTCGAGTCTTTCACCCTTCTGCTGTTGGGCCCCGGGGCTCTTAGCCGTCATTCGGACAGGGAAAATAAATTTTTGACGGAGCGGCGTCCGAGAGGTGAGGGAGCTCGGGGCCGAGGCCCCTCTCGGCGGCCATGTTGTTGGGGCATAATGAAATAATTAATAAAGAGATATTTTTATGATAAGAGGGGAAAGGAGAGAATAAATGTTAAGGAGCCGTGGACTTAATTCGGTGTAATTTGTCTTTGGGGTTTAGCGGGCAATAAATGATAGGGAATAAATTAGGATAAGTAAATTTACGAATTGGAATCGAGGTCTGGGATTTTGCTAATTTTTCGAACGCAGTGTCTGACAGTGTTCGTTTCGTTTTGGTTCTTTACGGAGAGAACAAAATAAATAAAAATTTTTCTTGGGCTTTGCCGGTTTCTAATATTTTTCTGCATATTTTAAGCTTCACCTTCTTTCTTAGATAATGCACGAGTGTCTTTTTACGGTCACAAATGATGATAGCGATTCGTTCTTCAAATGACAAAACATTACAGCAAACTTATGATGCAGTCTTCCTATTCATTTTCATTTTTAAAAAAAAGGGGGAGAAGGATAAAAATATAAAATGGTAAGAAAAAAGGACAAACGACAAAGAGAGGAAAGGAAAAAAGCGGGAAAATAGAAAAAACGAAACGAGATAAGGAAAAAAAAATAAAAAATGAAAGAAAAACACTCGCCGAAAAAGAGGAACAGAGGTAAGAAACAGGAGAAAAGAAAGAAACATGGAAAAAGGGGGAAAAATAGAAAAAAGATAAAATTTAAAAGTGAATAGCGGAAAAAGAAGGATAAATATTAAAAAAATGAGACATTCCAGGGAAAATGCGTCAATCATTACAATTAAAATAAATAAATGAATTCTGGCCTACATCGGCCGAAGACATTAGGGGACTGCTGCGTTACAATCACATAAATTTCATCACATGAATGCAGTCTGAAAAGAGGTGCATTGGTCACTTTGACTCCTCCCTTGCAGTGCATGAAAACATCTACGTCGTAGAGTTCCTCGAGGGCGGTCCAGATGAAAGACGCAGAAATTAAACAGATCGCGAGAACAGAGCGGAGGCGTGGGTGCCTGACAAGACACTTCTCGCAAACATTTCTGAAAAGCCGCCTTCGACCTGTTCAGGGCCGAGTGGCCGACAACGACCCTGAGCGCCCAATTAGCCCCACCCCGTAATCAATTCATCCACACAACAATTTAAATTATGCTTGCACTCGGCACTTAATTTCCTGTGCCAATTAGAAATACACTCGGCCACTCTCTCCCCTATAATCATCCCATTCTCTCTAATTACTGTCATCACCTCCGGAATGTCTGAGCACAAGCCTTCGCCTCGACTCCACCCCCCGACTCGAGCCTTCCCCCCAAAGTAGTTCCTGGCCCCTCCGCTGCCGGCGCCACCTCCGCTGCTCACCTTTCCCGCTAATTAGCTAATTACACGTTTCGGTTACGGTGAAACAGCCAAATCCACCGTCGCATAGGCACAGACAGTCATTTTCTATCTTTTTCCTGCCATTCGTTCTTCTTGCCCTTTCTTTCTTTCCTTTTTCCCGCTTTTCCTTTTGGCTCTGCTTTTACCTTTTACCTTTGTTTTTCCCAGTTATTCACTGTCGAATGTCGACACTCACACGATTGCTTTGCCAAATGAACTTCTTCCTCCTTCTTCGGCTAAAAACGCATATAATCTCTTTATTCTCCCCTCCCACGTCCTTCGCTGACCACCGAATTCCCGCCCGCCCGGAAGAACCACAGCCGACTTTCAACTCCCGCCAGACATAAAATTAAAACTTCAAAGTAGTTAAATTATGGGGGTTAGGGAGATTTTATAGTCTTTTATGGGCGCGTTTCCAGAAAGGATGATTCTTGAAGCGCTTTATGACTGACCGACCCGATTCCCGGAATCCCGATTCTCTGGATTTTGGCTGCGATCGGGACAAAAGGAGAGGTCCCGACAGGAAAGACAAAGTGCAACTTGGCCACCAGTGATATATTTATTTTATAAACTAACAGACTGACTCCTTAAGAGTCTCTAACTATTTATTTTACAGCTTATTAAGCATTTAGCTATTTATTTTATCTATTTATTGTGTTTTATTTATATGTCGTCTGTTCCGCTTATTAATTTCAACTCTCATTTAGAGTCCCCAATTACAGCGAAATTGATATTATTATTTACATTTTGTTATTAAATGTTGCGTATTAAAAATAACAGGAAAATATTCTCGTCTCTTGTAGAGAATATAAATTAATGAATTTTATAAATTTTTGTAAACCCTTAAATGGGAAACAAATAACTACACAGTATTATCTATTTATTTTTATGTAAATTATTAATTTATCGTATAATCAGTGAATTTTAAAATTCGTGTTCTCTTAAACTCTGTTAGTAATTTACCATTTAATTTTACTTAATTATATTTATTTATAAGTCATTCCGGTATAAAATCTTATTAAAAAAAGTGTTAAGTGTGAATGACTTCGAAATTATATATAGATTATAAAAAATTATGTATATAATACAGCGGTGTCGCACTCAAAAACTTAACTTTAAATGGGTCTCAAAAGTAAATTAATGCTTATATTATAAAAAGAAGTATATTTTCTTATAGTAAAATAATTAACCATGAAATTATTAAATTTCGTATTATCAAAAGACTTTTGAGTGCCACTGTACGTATTTTCTGTTTCATCACTTTCTAAACCATATACTTTTTGAAACTTTCATACTCACCACCAGTTCCCCACCGCTTCATTCACCATCACCGAAACCCACCACAGCACCACCACTATTCGTCCGTCCACCATCTTGTTCCTCTTCCCACAAGCACACGTCACGCCACAACCACCCCTCAACCCCCCCCTCGCACCTCCACACTGTATCGCCCAACCGCCATCGCCAACCACTCGCACGCCAAACCTCGCTCACGCCGCGCCGCACTCTCGACCGCACACCACAGCAGCGCTCGGCCGAATGGCCACCGAGAGCCAACCCTCGACTGCCAGCGAGGACGGAAAGGTACGGCTGCGAATGTGTGGCTGGCGGCGAGCGGTGATTGGTCGAGCGGCGTTCGTCTCCGGCCAATGGGGGGTCGGTTCTTGGCGGGCCTCCGCGTTTCGCGAGGAGTGGGGGGTGGGGAGTGAAGGAGTCACAAGTAACTTCCGATGGGGTTAAGTAAATGCTTTGGTAAAAAATGACAGCAATTGGTGGCCAACAATTCATTTATTAAAAGAATTCACCATTTTATTTAAACTACTTTTTCGTCTTGCCGCTTACTCCAGCGGACAGGAGTATATATATTTTACGAATCAATTTTTTATATACAGCAAATAACAATGTAATACTAAATAATAAATATAAATTGAAGAAGAAACTTACATACAAAAAACATTTATAGAATAGTATAAAAGTTTACAAAATACTATTTATAACATTATGCTATTTATAAAATAGTATAAATCTAGCGGATAGGAATACATAAATTTTACTAAACAATTTTTTCTATATAGCAAATAATAATATAATACAAAGTAAATAAATATAAATTTAATAAGAAATAGACATATAAAAAACATTTATAAAATTTATTGTTTAAAAAAAAGTTTATATAAGTTTCTAAAATTGACATATTTATAACCTTTAGAATAGTATAACATAACAGTAATGAAACTATAAACACAGAATAACTATAACATAAAAACAAATATTAGATTCAAATATTGGTATAATAATATAATGCTTAAATTAAATACAAAATTAAGAAGAAATTAACATAAAATGGAATGAATAATTAGTTCAGTAAATCATAAAAAAATATAAGGGAAACAGTTCAGATTGAAGGCGCTCCTTTTAATGGTCGTTGAGGAAAAAAACCTCCGTTTGGACTGTTGGACTGCCACCGATTCGGCCAATCAGATCGCACCCCCCCCCCCCCCTATCGAGGGAGAAAACCCAATTAACAAAATCAAATGGGGAAAGAAATCCGTTTTGAAACGAATTTCGGCCATTAATGACCGGGGGAGACATTAAATTAACTTTCATCAACAGAGAGGACAAAAACGGGACGTCTACAAATGTCGCTTTCACCACTTGTTGCTGCTTTCGCGTGTTTTCGACGAACGATTCATCACCCGAAAACCCCGAAAATGGCGGCTCCTCCCCTCACCCCCTCGCCCCCTTCGCCCCACCACAACGGCACCATTGTCCTCTGCATTCACTTCGCCGCTTTGCCCACGCCAATTAAATCGGGGACAATGTCCCGATTGTGCGGCTCTCGCTCGACCAAGAGCAAACACAGGGATCCCCGCCAAAGAATGAGCGGTTCAGGTTCGCCCTGAACAAACACGGCCGAAGAGGAAAAGAAGGAATGATGTCGGGAGGGGGAAATTAGGGGAGTGATGGGGGAAGGGAAGGGGTTGAAGAGGGGATGATGGGGGAGAATCGGGAAGATTTAACGATGCTCGGGATGCGGAATGAAATTTATCCGTACAGAGTTTTATACTTATTTTAGAAAGAATTTAGCTGAAATGTTGAATTTTTTTTAATTTTATATATGTAATATACATTTTGTAAACATTATAATCATTAATTTTTATTTATTTACTTAATATTACAGAATTTTATTTATTTATAAAGGTTTTTTATACCCTAATATGTTTAAGAAAACTGAGGTCCACTCCCTCCATTCCCTGGAACCGCTCCTGACATTCCATCCACAATATGGCGCGGGTACCTGAGTGGAAGTTTTCTCGAAGGAAATTCCTTTAATTTCACGGCTGAGCGGGGGATCAGGTTCGAGGAAAGGAGGTCTCTTCCCACCGGCCAATGGGGGCCTCGTCTCAAAGAAAGTAATTACAGACTCCATCTCGACTTCCTCTCGGTTATCTCCATCAATTTATGTTTTATGAATACATAAAAAAGTAATAAAGTGGGAGGGACGCGGTGCGCACCTGGCGAGCACAGAGCAATCATCAGGTCTTTCGAAAGCGAAGGAGGTTCCGTCTGCTGAGGAGATGGCGAGGAAGAAGGTTTGCATTCAAATTTTACCCTTAAAAATATACACCTTATACTGATATACCTTTTAGAATATAAACTGTATGCTTTTACAATTTTACTCAGCTGCTGTATTTTAGTGATAATTATTAATTTAACTAAGCATTTGACATTAATTAAAAGCCACGTAATTATATTTTCAAATTAAAACTTATGTTTTAAGATGATAAAAAGAAGGAAAGGAGGAACGGAGAAAAAAGAGGAAAAAATGAATCTACAGGCAGAATAAAAACAGAGAAGACAGAGAAAAAGGAAAGCAAAAAGAAAAAAATTAGCTGAAGAAAAAGAAACCGGAAGAAGTGAGAAAAGATGCAGAAAAAACACAAGAATAGAGGAAGAAAAATGAAAAGATAAATAGAAAAAAGTCAAAAGAGGAAAGAAAGAAAAGAACGAGAGAGAAAATAAAAAGAAAATTAGTCTGTCAATGTAATATTGCACTCTATGAATTAAAGATTCATATAATATATAAAGCGCCATTGCTGAGGGTTAAATTGACCCCTATTTTGGGGCGAACACACCGACAGTCGGACTGCCCCTCCGCCTGGCGGTTTCATTTCACTCGAGTTCCGCAATAAAATTAGTTTAATGAAGCTTTTAAAAGCTCACTTCACCTTTAGACATCCAATGATCGTAAATTCCATAATGGAGGACTATTCATTTCGAGGGGACTTTCCCTAAAACCCCTTTTATTTCAAAAGAAAACCTCTTCTCCATTTCAAAAGCTCATTTCCAACCCCTCGCTCCCTCGCCCCCCGCGCGTTAAAACACAGGTCGTTTTGACCCCTGACTCCTGAGAGCTTCTTCACGTATTTCCCCAAACTCTTAGCGGGGGCGGGGAGGGGTCAAAATGACTTTCCAGTTTCATCTCGCAAGGGAAAGCAACCCTCGAGAGGTTGTCCCCGTGGAGGGGCGAGAATAAATAGTCCGCGTAACAGGTGAAGCCCATTACGGTTTCTTTCCTTTTGGACAAACGGCGGAAAAACAAACAAAACGACATTGGGGGTTGTTTCAACCCCCGGCCTTCGACTCTCCTGCCGAAAAGGGATTCCGTCTCCCCTCGAGGGCGCATTCAATCCCCTTTATGCTTCTCCAAGTCAATACAACGTTACGCGAGAAGAAAACCATCCACCATTTAAATAAATATAATATAAATACAATTTGAAATGTTAGTCATATTCAGTTTACGACGCTTTCTTTTCTTTACCTCATTTAATACAATAATTAATAATTATTTAAATACATATTTACTCAATACTAAATACTCGTTTTATTTAGATTATGATGTTATCCTTTTCTTCTAGTTAATACAAATATTAATATTATGAATACAATATTATTTACTCAACAATAATAAATTATCTTATATTTAGCTTATGACGTAGTCCTTCTTCTCATTCTTTCATCTCTTACAATGTCGATATATATCCGAATTCTTAAAAGCCCATATTTTCAATGCTAATTAAAAGGCGCGGTTATGTTATAAAAAAGAACCCAATGATCATAACAACAAATAAACTATTTTTCATAACCGATTCTAAGAAAACGCATAAAAATTTTTTAGTGATTCTCAAATTGGTGTTATTTTTTAATTATAGAGAATTCGCATAAATGGACAGTAAAATTCAGTTTATACTTTGCAAATTTTACTGCATTTTCGAACAGTTTATTCGAAACCGAAAAAAGAGTAATAGTTTCGGTAAGAAAAGTAAGCACTGTATTTGTGCACTTGTTAGGAGCTTTAAAATTATCTTCCCTATGAAATCATCCACCTAAAAGTTGCTTATCTATAAACTACCCCCTTTCTACTTATCCCTGCAATCTCTGTTTCATGTCGACCGTTTGGAAACTATTTTACGGCAGCGCCATCCGTCGGAGAGGGCTTCAACTGCAGATCTCGCATCGAGTTCTATCAATTGCCGCAAGAGGCGGCGTACGGCTTTTTTTGTTCTTTGTCGATTATAATTATATATATAAAATCAGTTGTTATGACACGAGTATAAATCGGTTATGCATTTTCTCGTTTTCTGTTGCGAAATGTATAAATACAAACCAAAAACTCTTTATTATTAATGGAAATTCAAAACAGTCATTATTTTTTCTATAAGTATTTATTGTAATAAGTATACATTTATTACAATAATAACATATTACATATTTACTCTGCAACTTTTCATACTATAAATTATATTACAGTCGGAGAGATTGAATATATTTAATAAAAATTAAAGGGTTTATTAGTTATTTAAATTAAAAAGTATATTATTTATATTTATATATTTTTGTACTGTGTTTTGTTTAAACATATGATTTATTGTTTTATTTTTACATTATCATCTTCAGGACTTATCCTTTAGGCCCGCGGGGTGAGGGAGTATACCGCTACAACCCTCTTAGCCACCCCTCCGTGTCCGGCCTATATAACAGTATAATACACAGTATGAGTATAAGGGAAGCATTTAATACTAACAGTATATACTTTATAAGTGAGGGGTTAGCAAATGACGTAGGATCCCAGAATGTTACCGGGGAGGAGTTAACGTTTATGCTGACGGAAAAAAGTTATGGGTTAAAAAGGAAATAAAATCTTTTTTGAAAAACCTGTAATCATTTCAGGTGCGGCCAGGATGAATCCCACGGGCGAAATGCAAGAAATAAAAGGAAAGTGGTGACGCTAAAAGCAAACTTAGCGAGGCACAAAGTCTTGCCAAAGGAGGAAGCAACGAAAATGGAAATTATGTTACATGTTTATATTGTATATAAAGTTTTCTCCACCGAAGAAGGCTCATTCCTTTGTGCCTTCCCTGAAAAACTGAACAGAGCAGAAAAATACCCGAAAAGCGGCCAAAGTTTGCTTAATTTGGAAATCATAACTATCCAAAAAGAATGTCAGGTTTTAAGGGAACTCCCTAAAAATAAAATTGAGTTACAAAATAGTTACCGCAGAAGAAAAAAGAGAAAAACGAATAATACTTTAAATAAAGTCAAAAAACCAGACTTTTCCCGAAAGGAACACTTAATAACTGATTTAAATGAATGAAGAAAATTAGTTTTTATTAATTAGGGAATTAATTATAGTTATAGTTTAAGTTTTAACTTGTTAAAGTACAAAAATGCGGTAAGATTTAGACGCATGCGCAAGGTAAGTCAAAAAATCTTTCCAATCACAGAATTACGCCCCACTGGGATCTGCCTTATGTCGATATTTCGAAGGCATTCCGGAATGTTCCCAAGGGAACAGGAGGGAGAAAAGGAAAAAAAAGGAAAACGAAAGAGGAAAGTTTATATTAATGTTTGGAAGTAATTCCGATAAAGAATAAAATCTTTATATATATATATATATGTATGTATGTATGTATATGTAAATATATATATGTATATACGTAGCAGCATTGCTTAACAATTAACGTCAGGCAGAAACCTTTTCAATCCTATTGGCTGCCAACTTCAAATTCTGCCTTCCTATTGGTTCACAATCCTTTCTGCTCTCTGCCTCGCGATATAATGAGACGAAGAAGAAAGACTCGGAAGTAGACCTCCGTGAGGTGGGGGGGGGAGGGGGAGGGGGAGAGGAGGCGCAGCAGTGCCCAAATGAACTGCTTCCAAATATTCTCTTCAGCAGGAATAAATTCCCCCTCTTAGCTAACTTTTCATGAAAGGAGACACGCCAATCTCTAAGATTTCGACACTGTGAGATCAATATGAAAGAAGACACCCTATGGGGAGGGATGAGAAAGGGATGAGAAAGGAAAGGCAATGGACAGATCCCTGAACTCAAACCTCCGAAGGAGACATTCCCAAATGTCGAGTACCTGCGAGTGCAGGACGATGTGCCCGTGGCGTGAACACATCAAACGGCAGCGGCATTTGGCGCTGTATTGCGATTGGGGAGGCGGTGCTCCCTAAGCGCTGAAAAGGCCGACGAAGGCCTCCTGCAGGGCCCTCATGCAGGCGATGTTGCTCTGGAAGCCGCCCGCCCTCTCCGCCTCGTTCTCCGCCCTGATGTTGAGCAGGTAGCCGTCGCCCCGGATGCTCTCCCAGGAGGGCGGCTGGGGGCCCTCCACCAGCATGGGCGGCCGCCTGTAGACGAAGGGCTCCCCCTCCTCCTGCTTGGGGACCGGGAGGAAGCCCTGCGGCCCCTGCCTCCCGAACTTTATCCCCGAGGAGAAGTGGGCCGCCTTCGGCCTGGCCGCGGCGCCCTCCTCCTTGGCGGCGTGGAGCATCTCGGTGTAGGAGGAGAGGATGGAGTGGGCGTCGGAGTGGGAGAACATGAGCTCGTCGATGAGGGCTTCCTTGGCGAGAATCTTCTTCTCCTTCTCTTCCTTCTCCTCCTGCAGGAGGGCTTTCTTGCGGAGCTCCTCCCGCATGCGCTCTTCCTCCAGGATCTCCTCGAGCTCGTACTCCTCGCGGCCTATCTTCGACTTGTTCTTGAGTATCACGTCTTTGTTTTCTTTCTTGTACTGCTCTATCTTTCTGTTCGTTTCCATGACGTCTATGTTGTTGGCGAGGTTGTGGATGATGGTCTCGACTTCTTCCAAGTAGTCATTGTACTCCTCGAGCGTGGCGAAGTCTTCCTCCTTCTTGTTGAAGTCCCTCAGGACTCTTTTCCGGATGTCCACTTCCTTTTCCACGGCGGAATCCTCGAAGAGCTGAATTCGAAAATTGCTCCGCCTCAAGGGAACGCCGCAGTCGGGACAGGAGCCTGAACCTGAAACGGCAGATCATTCAATTTCAAACCAGGAAAAACATTTTGATAAAAAGAATTTAGAAAAGACAGTTGAAATAACTTTCCAGATTTGTCCCAAAAAAATGGGGAGTATTGTATTTTTGCTTGTGCCAACTCTGAACCAGAATTGTGAGGTTTTGAGTCAATGGGGAGAGAAAATTAAAATTGGGGTGGAATTTTCTAAGGGTTGTAGTAGATCATTGATAATGATGCCAAAGAATGTGCATATAAAGGTAACAAATAAAGTATTTTACGTTTTGATTGGTTCACACTTAAATTATCTATAACTGGTGCAAATGTTTATCTATTAAGTCATTCCTTTGTTTTTATCTTATTTCTATTTTTTTATTTGCAGATTAGCAATTGTCACTTATTTATCTAAAAAAAAATCAAAAATTCGAAAAGTAACGGTTTTTTCTTTTTTTCCAAACATCCATCATTTTTTCTTTTTGAAAGTGAACAAAGAAAAGCGATGTTCCAAACGATTTTTTATCTTTTTCATTGACAACGGAATTATTACATAGAATCACTATAATTTGAGTGTGAAACTTTTAAAACCTCCAATTGTAAAAGCGCAAATTTCACAAATCGAAGCGGAGGTCTGCAGCATTTCGAAAATCTTTTATGACACCGCAATGCCTAATTACTTTAATAACCATAATTATTCCCTATTTTTCTTAACAATGATTATAAATTTTTCGGTTAATATAATAATATAAGTTGTATAACCGCGGGATGAGTATGCTATAAAAAGCGGTTTTTGCTTGCCTTTGAGAAACAGGAGATCCACACAGCTCTCGCACAGAGCGTGCCCGCAGATATTCACCATCAGTTTTAATGATGGATTTCTGTACTTTGTGGTTTTGCATCTCGGGCAAACCTGGTCATCCATGACTTTGGATTGATGGAAGTACCAAAACTGAGTGCGCTATTCTAGCCTATGAAAGAAGCTAAGAAAATGATCTATTATATAAAGAACGAACGAAGCATTTATTAATTGAGCTCAATGCACATACCTATTTACAAAAAAGAGATGTAACATCTTTCTACTTTCCATGTTCGAATTCATATTCGCCGGCGTGAACATGTGCCATTCACCTCGCCATCTTCAACTGACAATGTAAGTGCTGCCAACTGAAATGAGAGAACGGAACGACACTTTCGTCAAAATGACAGTTCAGATTCCGGTGCTTAGGTTGGCTGCACTTGGGGGCTCGAGGCACTCTTCAAAATGTCTGCCGCACACAGAGAAGCAATTCAAAAACAAATAGAACAAGACTGGGCTAACAGAGAATATATAGAACTTATCACAGGTAGCATAAAAAGGATCACGGACTTCTTAAATTCTTTCGGTATTTAATATCTTATTTTGTGTGTCTGTTTATCTCATTTCAACTTATTATTATGAGAAATTTTATGTGCGCAGATATGTCCTGCAGATCGAGATTAGCGGTTTTAAATGAAAAACTTACCACTCTAGAGCGAAGGATCGAATATCTGGAAGCGCGGGTCACGAAAGGAGAGACGCTCACATGAGGAAGTGTCCAGCATCGAGTCAAACTCATTCCCTCGACCACTCGATGACATTGGAGTCTCATATTATCACGTACACACGATTAATCACCCGTTCACATTTGCCCTTAATCGCAATTAATAATCCTGGTAGAGATCAATTTTTTCATGTTGGTTGTTAAATATAAAATAATCCTCCTGCCAAGAACAGGTTTTAAAGATTTAGCCAGGAATGTAAGTGATCAGTTGTAAATTAATGAAACTTTTTATTTGCAGTAAAAGCCTCATTTATACATCAACTGTCTGGTTTTATTTTGCTTGAACCTGAAGAAACTGTCAATCCCCCAATGTCACCTGATTCTAACTGCTTGAGTAGCCTAAACAATGCTGCTGCTTCCCTAATGCGACTGAATTCAACACAGAAAGCCTGGATTTCAATGAACAATTCCTAAAATAACAATTAGCAAAGTTATTTTGTGACTGAAGAAGCTGATAGTTTGAATTTACTCTTTTCCTAATCTTAAAACTGACCTGGACATTAATGATTTTGTTTCTTATGAGAGACTGCAGAAACACACAAACAAGTCTCACCAATCGGTTTTGCATGTATCTGTCTTTGATGGTTTCACAAGTGGAAATACAGTTGGAAATATACAAATGCACAAATTCAGTGGGGAGATCAACAGTGGTTGTCAGCCTGAAAAACAATATTGTCTCAAATTAACATTAATATAAAGCCTAAAGGCATTGAAGGTGAGTAAGTTGTAACAAATTATATCAATCAATTCCATAACAAATTTTAATTCAAATAAAAAACAAATAAAAATACAAAAAAATAAATTTCATAAAAATATAAAAATTAATAAAATTAAAAAAAAAAACAATTTAGAACAAATTTTAATTCAAGATAAAAAAAATAAAGAATTTATTGCAAATTTTAATACAAAATAAAGTTTATATAAATATTAAAAAATAAAAAAATTACAAATAATTAAACATTTTATAATAATTTTGAATGCAAAATAAAAACAGTAAAGAAAATAAAATAAAAACTAATTTAGTAGAATTTTTTATGATAATAAAAAGCACAGTTTTTTCGATAGAATTTTATAATAAATGAAATTCTGGCGGTCCGCGTGTTGGCCGCGTGTTGGCCGCGTGTTGGCCACCCCTGCCCACATAATCTCACCTATTTACAACCTCCATCGAGTGAAGGGACATCTCCATGTTGACGAGGACACTGAAGTACTCCGTGATCTGGTTGGACTGCATCAGCCTCAGCAGAACCTCTATCGCGATCAGGGGGTTGTTCTCCACCAGCTCCGGCAGCTTGTTCGGGGTCAGTCCTATCAGGTACACCAGCTTCGGGTCGGACTCTATCTCGTTGAGGAGGTGCTGCTGCTGCTGCAGCGTGAGCGGCCCCTTGAACGCCCGCCCCATCAGCCGCCGGGCCTCCACCCCCGCGTTGTTCGACACGCACATCGTCACGTCGTACGCGGGCTTCCTCTCGCAGGGCTCCCGCATGTTCATCCACACCAGCTGAAAAGGCACACGCGTCAGCCCCGCTTCGCGAGCCCTCCCGGGGTGGCTTACCTCGTCGTGGCAGTCGTGCAGGGGCGGCACCAGCCTGATGAACTCGGGCCTGTAGTGCTGGTCGATGACGGGTCGGGGGCCCGTGAGGAGGGCCTCGGCGGTCTTCTTGGCGCCGAGGGCGTCGAAGGCGGGGTTGGCGCCCAAGTTGTTGTCGGGGTGGGGGAGGATGACGGGGATGCCACCCCGACTGGAATGCGGGAGCTCGGAGAGTCTTTCTGCGTTCGCCAATTCAATGCCTGAACGAGAATAACAACTTTCTATCGTTTCCAATGGCAGCGATGAAAAGTCAGTGTCACTATGCACAGATTATGGGAATAATTTGTCTTTTGCTGACTGAGAGTCACCTGTGATGTCGACGCACTGCAAATGCCCGTCACTCAGCAGTATCTGCTTGGCCGTCTTCTTGTTCATCTGCGACATCCCCGATATGAGCTGAGACACGACCGCCCTCTCCTTCGGCGAGAGGTGAGGGAGGTTGCCCGCGTAGGACAACTTCCTCCCCGTGGCCTTCTCCACCTCCTCGGAGGGGTGCTGCAACAGAGGGGACGTGATTGGGACCGCACACACACACAGGCCCTTAGGCACTCACCAGGAGGTGGATGAAGACGGAGACGAAGGGGTTGGAGACGACGGAGTCTCCCTTGTAGAGGTCGTTGAGCAGACTGATGACCGCCAGTCGCTGAGTGGGTTTGGGAATGAGGTCGCACTGCTGCAGGAGCATGACTAGAGCACAGCCAACTGGAAACAAGAGTTCAATCACCAGTGGGCAATTAAGTGGGCAAATGTTAATTACTAATTAACTATTGAATTGAGGAAGTGGAAACATTAAAAGGAAAAAAAAAGAAAAGGGGGGAAAAGGGAAAATTAATGAAAAAGGAAAATAAAGGAAAAGCAGAGCAGGGAAAAGGAAAAAGGAGAAAAAAGAGAAAAAAGGAAAAAAAAGAGAAAAAGGAAAAAAGTTCTACAGAAAATCAGGATAATCAGTAACAAATATTAAACATAAGCAGCATACATAAATAATAAATAATAAACAATAATCTTTTCTAATCTGAAAATGCATTTTAGAAAACAGACAATAACCAAAAGATTGTTGACGTTTTATTGCTGACACAAGTGTCAGCTAGAGAAATGAAAGATGTACACTTTAAGACACTAACATTTACAGTAAATGTTACTGTATGACTAAAATAACAATGTTTCCTAAACACTTTTATATGACAGAAATCCCAATTCCTGTTGGAATCTTAATAATAAATTAATTTATGAATACAATAAGTTGATTTTAATATAATGAATAAGTTTTCTTCTCTTTCCTGTAATTTCATGTTACCATTTGACAATTTTTATTAACTAAAAGTGTAAAAATGCATTTTTGTGAACCATTTTATAATTTATTTCAGCAAAAACTTAATGTTTTAATTTTTGTTTATTCTCAGTCGAAATACAAATACAGTCTTAACATCAGCAGATATACAAATGATATTAAATTATATTTTTAATAGTTATAACTGTAAAATATTGGCAATTTTCTGCAGCTGAACTTCACTGTTTAAAATCTGTACTTATTTTTAATTACTGTTGAGATTGAGAAGGAAAATTCAGAACTGTCATTCAATGTCAGAAAATCACGAAACGCCAACAAATGTTTAACTGATTCTTCAACGAATGCATTATCGTTTGCTTATAAATCGTAAGAGTAAAATATAATATCCATCGCTGTATTTTAAAAGCAACTTTATTGTAACTGAAGAGACATAACCTTACCTTTAAAGTGATCCTCTTTTTTGAACTGCTGATTCATTTGGGCCGCCAGGGAATCAAGGGAATGAGATTCGACATTTTCCTCGGATATTATCCTGAAATGCAGAAACGCTGCACTGAGTGAACACCATTCTAACCGGGGAATCAGGGAAAAACAAACAAAACTCACCCCAACAAAGTGGAGAATTCCTTCACGGAAAGCGCCATTTTTAAAACGGCCTACGAACTCACATAAACATCTATTTTACTTTGACATAATGGCGACAATATTGGAATAATTTTAATAAATTACACTGGTTTTTGTAATTAATTAAATTTGTGCTCTGGTGATTGAATGCCAGTGAATAATTCGTCGACTTGTTTCATTTATTACGAGTTTATCTTTGGGACTATTTTCCGTTACGAATTCGATAAAATGTCTGATGAAAGCCAACGGATCTTCAAATAAATAACGGTTTTCACGATTGAATCTCCGTTTAATGTCGTTTGCTTTGAAATAATAAGTTCAAGTTTCATGAAATTTTAAATTATGTCGCTCAGAAGAATTTGATCGGAAAAGTTTAGCGAGGTAAGGTTAGATAGGGTCAGTTTCCATTAGGAAACTAAAGAAATCAATTTATGTTTAATGTTAATAAATAACAAAAATGTGACGAAAATTAATTTAAGAAAAAGTAAATTTTAAATTAATTTTAATTTTTGCTTAAATTATTGGTGGTTTTGATGCTTTTTCTTAATAAAATATATTAATTTATTTTTAAATTAAATTTTTATTTATTCAATTAAAGAAATTTATTTTTTTAATTTTAATATTTATAAAATTTAATTTTTATTATTAAATGTTAATAATTCTTTAGCTATTATTTTATTAATAATTGTACAATAAATCTATTGCTAAAATAGGCAGAAATTATAAAAAAATTAAATAACTAAGAATTAGAAATAAGAGTATATTCATTAATTTAATATTAGATTTAATTTTCTAAAACGTCAATATTACAAAAATTAGGAATAATAGTAACTCTTCAGATGCGAAGGAATTGACCAGTATTGCCAACTTTCAATAATTTTTCACTGTAATACTCCAACCAAAAACCCTTAAAATCCCTATAATCACTGAAAAATTTCCTAAAATTATTATAACCATTAAACTAAATAATAAATTACTATTTTATGAATTATATAATCAATCTTAAATCAAATGTTGATAATTTTAAGTATAAAAATTCTGAAATAGCTCATTCCCTAAGTTGGCAGCCCTGGAACGACCAACTGTCGTCTGCGCCCTCTATAGTTTTTTATTGACCAATGAACAACCGTCTCCTGTGAGGCGATGACATCCGAAAAATTCCGATTTGAGCCGAAGTTGCGGACAGACGTACGGACGTAATATTGAATTTTATACTTCTGCGTTATGAATGTTTTTTTCTCTTTTTCAAAGGTTATATTGGATGAGATGTTTTCCTTTGAGGACGGTTGGCGGAAGATGGCGACGATGATGGCGATGATTGCCGTCATCCGAACTCTGTTTGGGGGCGACCGACGCCGCAGATTTGCTTTCGGTTTAATTGCTCTCCTCGAAGTGGTTATCAGTTATCTTCTGATCGATCTTTATCTCCTTTATCTCTGGCGGAGTCAAAGGGAATTTTTAAGATTCAAATGATTAATGATGTTTACTAAAATATAAATTTCTCTTTTCGACGTTGTTTTCGCGATAAAAAACGTAATTAACTTTAATGTAAGTTTCGGTCCGGAAACTTCCGCTTTTCTCAAATTCATCATCGTTTATGTCGAAAATTAATTACAATAACATTTCCAAATTGAGGATTTTTGCAATAAAAAGTCTCCGATCGTCCAACAAAGGCGTGGAAACGAAAATGGCCGACGGGGGTTTCACGTGTCAGCAGACAAATGCCCAAACTCCTTTTTTATTTAAATTTGGAACATCCAAATGTTGCAATCGAATTAGTTTTTAATTCTAAATGAGCGCGCCATTTTGTGTTAAAAAAACTTACCTTTATTTAGAAGAGAAAAGAGGAAAAAAGAATAAAAAAGGGATTCGACCTTAAAAGGTAAATTGTAACAACAACAGAAACGTTGATTACTTCACTACTTTCCGCATGAAAACTAAATAAACGAATGAGCGGAAGTTAGTTATGATTCGAGCAAACAAAAGCTCGAGCATTGGAACAAAGGAAACTTCTAATTCTCTTTCCTTTGTCCGCAAAAATAAATAAATCCTTCCATTATTTATTTGCAAAGCCAAAATTAGCAGAGAATTTAATTTAAATAATTTTAAATAAAAAAAGGATTTCAAAACACATTAAGTGACATCGCTTTATTCCCAAATTCATTATACATAAATGCACATATACATTAACAACGCCATCATAACACAAAAATTAATACACGTTTTTATAATATAAATGAAAAATATATAAATGTAAAAGTTTTAAATGGATGCGCATTTATACAGTCAACCCTCCCATGAGTTCCTTCAGTGACTCCACTAACTGGATATGTTTTTCACAGCCTTCTACGACATGACCATGTAAGATAAATAGTACTTCAGACGAAGAAGAATAATGGAAATGTCCATTCACAACACGTGAAGAAAGGGCTAAATTTGGCTAAGTGTAATTATTGGCTGTAATATTTCATTCAGTGATGATTCAGCGGTGCGCAGTGGAGAGTTAAGAAATTGCTTAGCTCCCAATAGAGAGATTTCAGTGGATTTAGAAAAAAAAGGTACAATGGAAAACCAAGTGAGGAAGACATTTTGCCCCTTAAAGAAGACGAGTTGGGACAGCGAGGATGAAAATAATTTTACAAAAGTATTTCTTGTTTTTGTTGGAAAACAGTTTTTTTTAAATAAACTCCTTAATTCAATAAAAATAACTTATAATTTATGTTGTATTTGGAATTTATACGGTTTAAACTGTTAAATCCGAGAATGAACGGATCTGTACGCTGACTAAGGATTGTGTTGAGTGGTCAGTTGTTTGTAGGCGTTCTTCTAATTAAGTATACGTAATTAAAATAAGTTTTTACTAGTTTCTTTCTTTTAACCCCGGCCACTACATTCTTATAACGCGGTAGGCACTCACCGCCTTATGGGAGGGTTGACCGTATATCGAGTTACGTATTTATATGAGTGATTCAATTCTAAAAATTTCTAAAAAAATGGTTTTTTTGTTTTTGAAAAATTTTTGTATGACCAGCAGAGGCATCGGCCCAATCTGATCAAGTTAATTATCATTGTATATTATGTAAATAAAATAAAGGCACCTCTGCCGCTTGAGTAAGCGGGAAGGAAAAAAATAATTAAATTATAAAAGAAAGTAAATACAAATTTTTTATAAATGAGTAAATTTAGAATTGAATGCGAATATACACATACATAAATCCATTAATTCCATCCATATAATTAATCCATTCCATTATAAATTATAATTAATATAATTCCATCCATAAATCCATTAAATTAATTAATTGAAGGTACGACACGTGGGACCAGCCGAACGGCCATTCTGTTACGATCGTTTGAAGTGAGATTGGGCATTGGGGGCATTGGGGGACGAATCCTTACTGTGGTGCGAAGAAGATTGGCGAAACTCGGAATGAGTTACCGAAGTGGATTCCCAATTTTTCCCGGACACCCAATTCCTCCCCCCCTTCCCCCTGCTTTCCGTTCCACCCAGGAACCCGCTTCGAGGGAGGCGGCGTCATCTTCGCAGCCGAGGTAAGTGCTGAAATTGTACCTGGGGGAAACGGTGCTCCCCAAAACCGGTGCATCGGGGCGTGCACACTATTATTATATTATATGCTATATAAATGCAGATACATACAGATGTCTTGGTTGCTTACGCTCCTAAAAGCTATAGTTTAACCCATCATAGCCTATGGTGGGGGAGTCTATGGGGAAACATCGCAAAAGCGAAGTGCTGACGATGTGTGACGCATAAGTGACGTATGCAGTTTGTGCGAAGGGGGATGCCAAGGGAGGCCAAATAGGGAGTGGCGGAATGTTTGAAATTTAGCTGTCGCAATCGCGCCATCTTAGCTTCATTGCGACAAACAGTGGAAAGTGAAGAAGGAAAAAAGAGAAGACTGAAAAAGTTCTAGAAAAACAACATGTCGATTTTCTTGGTGGAAAATACATCTGTTCGCGCCAAAGGTTTGCCGGGAAGTTCCGCAAACCTGAAGACAAAGTTTTACTCACTTCCGCTTTGGCTCGCGTCGATTACCGTTCAAGGCTTATCTCGAGTGTGCCAATTTTTTCAACATTTTTTTGTCTCGTGCTTTATGGTTATTCGTTTTCTGCAGACAGTCCTCATACCACTTCGGAGAATCGACATAGGTTGGTGGATTTCCCATCCCCATCTTTCCCATACCGCTCCCCATAATCCTTCTCCCCAATCTTCTGTAAAAAACTCCGAGGAAGAGGGGGTAGGTCAACAATTTAGCATTTCTTTTTGTTATTTTGTTCATTATTGCGCTTTACGCGCCCCATTTTACGGCAGCAAATACGGCTGAACGCTCCCAACTGTACCTCCAACATCTGTTGATTTATAATCAGTAATAATCAATAATAATCAATATATCTGTTCTGAAAAAGTGCATTGTGCATTCTTTTCTTTCCTTTTTTGTCATTCTTCCCTTCTTTTCATTCATTTCTTCTATTATTCTTCCTTTTTCTATTCCTCATCATTTTCTTTTACTTTATCCCCTTTCAAAGCACTTTAGAATTACAAACTAAAGAATATTTTCCTCCCTTTTAAGAGAAAGTAATAAAATCTAAATTGCCAAAGATTCGAAAGCTCCTGAGCGAATCTTCTGCGGAAGACAACAAAAACCTTTTCCGCCCTCGTCTCATATGCTAATAATCAAACTCGAGTTTTTCCACCTTAAAAATTTAGCCCCAAATTTATGGGGGAATTTTCTGAGCCTTCTCTTCCACCCCTCCCCTCACCCCCTCGCCCCCCAAAAGCCCCCCAAAAGCCCCCCGAAATTTCATGGAATTAACTACTGATATGTGAAATTATCCTCCCCACTAATTAATTAATTTCGACATCATTTTCAGAAACTTCCTCTCGCGGGCTTTTCTCGGGTTTCGCTTTTTTCGAAAGCTCCGCGAAAGAGGAAGAAGACTGCCTCCAACAGAAAAAACCCCCCTCCCCTCCCCTCCCCTCCCCTCCACTCCACTCCCATCCCCCGCCCCCAAACTATCATTTCGTAATAAAACTTCAATAGGCTTTGTGAAGCTCGAAAGCTTTTTATTAAATAATATTGGGAATTAGGCGGGGATGCGTAAACGAACGTTTACTGCCACAACGTTCCATGTCGGCGGTCAGCAGTGTCAGGGTCAGCATTTGTGGGCAATCGTGGGCCGAGATCCAAAGGACAACCCCTCCGGGAGCTGTTGGTCTTCAGATCTGCGTTGGGGTGGACCAAATACCTGAACTCAGGCACATGAAAAGTGGCCTGAAGGTCCATCTGGAATCATTACCCCAATCAACTACCAGAAGTCAAGGATGTTTGATTTTGAATAATAACGAAATAAAATTATGAAGGATTTTATGAATTTAAATATGAACAAGGTCAGGTACATCATCGGTATGAAGTCCAGACGCAAAAGTCGACTGAACAATTTTGGACTTAATGGAGGACGTCCCACCAAGAAGCCACTGATTTCTGTAAAGAATGGGAAAGTGTATAAGTCCTGGACAGTTCAGAGTGGGCAAATTTATTATGAAATGAGGAAAGTAAGTTTAATGTAATTCCCAGGATATGTGCGACGGCCTAAAAATAAAAGGCACCAAATGCTTTTGTTTTGTACAATATTCAGAAAATTGTATTTGTCCAAATACTTTTGAGCGCCACTGTATCTATGGAAAATAACAAGATTAACTTAAGATTAGACCTCCACCGCTTCTCAATCAGAGTAGACTTTTTTATACTTAATTTTTTAGACTGGGTAAGGAAACCATAAGAAGATTTCAGAGGCTTAGGTCTGGAGGAGTGCGACCTGGATGGAACCAGGAAGAGAAAAGAAATAAAGAGGAAGGTTATGGGAAAATTAGTCGATCACTTTTCGATTATAATTTTACCGAAGGGAGACATCATCTCCGAAGCAGTGGCCACAATCTTGGCCAAAAAAGCCATGTTATTCTAACAAGAACATTAAACTGTGTGCTGTTCTTTTTGTTTTTGCAATTAATTTAATTTTCCACTCTGCTAAGCTACCCGAAGAAAACAGAGGTGTTTCTGGACCGAATAATAAAAAAAATATATGTATACATACAATAGAATGGGGGGATAAAGTGCGTTGGCCCCTCACAGCTTAATCAGCAATGCGAAAGCTTCTCCGAAATTCTTGACAAGTTATCCTATTCCTCAGCTCTCCGCTTTTAGTTTAAGTGACTTTACTCGTTCGGAGCGTCGAGTGGCCATAAAATGGCCGAAGTTAGGACTCCTCGGCTACACCGAACCTGCATTAGCCTCCCTCTCGGTTAATTTCCCCATTTTAATTTTTAGCCTTTGGCTTTCGAAAAAGGACGGCAACTCCTTCCCAAGAAATTTCTCCGAAATTTGATTAAAAACGTTCCTGCCAGGAGTCCCCCGCCTTCGCGGTTTCCCGGGAATCCCGTCAGAAAGCGGAGGAATGCGACACACGTGGCAGAAGAAAACGAATCCGCCTCCTCTTCCCGACAGGATCGCACTAAAAAACCAGGAATGACTCGCTCGCTTAATTTCTTGGGGATTTTCCGATTATTTCCAAGCTCGCTCTCTCGGCACTTTAATCAGCTCCATCCCCTCGAGGAAGGGATGAAGAGAGAGAGAGAGAGAGAGAGAGAGAGAGAGAGAGAGGAGCAGGTAACGCTCCGCCGGGGGAGGGCAACAGCAGACTGCGATGTGTTATGACAGATTTCTAATTAGAAGAAAAAGAGCGAACTGTTCATTCATTTAATGCGGCGGCTTTAATTTTTATCTGTGACTCTAAAAATGAACGCAAATACACAACAGTATAAATTATTTAATACATATATAAAAGTCGTGAATTCTCGTAATTAACATTTTAATCCCTTTAAAGGATAAATGCTCGTATTTGCTCACTTTTATTCGTGTTAAATAATGTAATTTTTCGAAAACCGAACCTGAAACTAAACATTTGGCAGCAGCAGATGCTCAAACACTTGCAAGGGCGGAGGGGCGGAAGGGGCGGAGAACAGAACGCAGTAATGGATTTTTCATGCTCGCCCCCGACTTTATGACCGTCTGCCCCCCGAAGACATTTTTCCTCGGTGCAGGTCACCCCTTTTTATTGCGGGGAGAGGAATCGGGGAGGGGGAGGAGGAAGTTATAATTTGTCACGAGGGGGCGGCGAACGCCCCCGGGCGAATGGTGAAATTCCGCTTGAGGGAATTAAGTCTCGTTGGAGTGACTCCGAATGAATGGGGGGCTCAAAGGAAACATAATTCTTGGGAGACTGTTCTGAGGCAAAGAGAGCATAATTATATTCAATTAAAATTTTGCCCTTTTTCCTTTGACTAATTTCCCTTCACAAAGGAGCTTTAAATATTTGGAATTAATGAAAAGTTATTTTCTAGAAATAAAACTGGGAAAGGTTTTAATTACCCCGGGGGAAGAAGGGGATGGCTTCTCCGCCCATTGATGGCTCAGGTCCGCGACGACGATCGGCGCTATCATAACACAAATGAGATTTGAGCGCGGGGAGGTTAATTAAGGCCGCCATGATGCTCCCCTTTCTCGGAAGAGAAAGACATTGCCGTTCGTCGGAGATAGGGAATGTCATTTAATCGTTAAACAACGAAATGGAATGTCGGGGAGATGTTTGGGGGGGGGGAAGGAGAGAGAGAGAGAGGGAGAGGGAAGGGGGTGGGTTTCAGTCAGCGAGCGGAAAGGGAGTGATTGATAGATTTGCTCCTATTAACCCTCAACAACTGATTGAATGCTCGTTAAGGTTTTGCGGATCAATTTAGCGCTTTTAATATGTTAAATGCGGCTCATTTGACGCGTCCGGGGGACCGGCGTCGCCCCCCAAGAAACGGAAATTTAACTGAAGTCGGAAAATTAACTTTTCTGCTTTGGTTAGGTTATCCATTAAAATTTGTTACATAATCGTATACAGTTCACATGCATCCACGATCACAACCACATATACACATACGCCTCCCCAAGGGGATAAAACTTTTAAAAGAAGACAGGACTGGAAATAAGGAAAAACTTATTAAACAATATGTATATATACATGTGGATGATCTTTTGTATGTATGTGTAATTATTGTAACACATTTGTATATTTTGCAACGAGGAGGCGGGTCGGAAACAATGTCTATTAGTAACAAGAAACCATTATAAAAAGCTGTAAAACTATTAAAATCGTCACGTGGAGAAAGCAGAAGAGAAAATGAAAGTAAGGAACTGAACAAAGAAAAAACAATTATTATGACAATTTGGACCTGTTAGAGCCCATAAAGAAAATAACAACACACACCGTGGTGGTGAAAAAAAAAGAAAAAGGAAAAGAAAGTTGTATAAGATTCGACGGCACATTGGTTGCTGTGGAGATATGGTTGTTATCGTTGTTGCCTGTTTACCTTTGGAATTCTGTAGTTTAGCTTAAGTTTGATGTAATTTAGTTTTCCGAGAATAATTATTTTTAACAGGACCGGATAAAAATAACAGACTATCACCATATAATCCAAACCGGGGAATATTAGGGAAAAACCGTTTAAAAACAAAAAAAATCTGTTAGAAAAGGCAAAAGGATGATGGTTGTTATTTCTTTTGTAGAGGCGAGCAGTCTATCTTTTATATATATAAATTTTTCTTATAATTCCATTCTAAAATAAAAGCCCTCTCTCTTGGGGCTACATGAGAGAGGAAAACTAAAAAAAAACTTTTAAAAGTGTCCGAAGATGAAATTTCATCCATTTTTGAGTTTCAAGTCCATATTTTTTTTATTTATTATAAATTAATTAATGAAACTTTGGTATTTTATTGAGATTCTCCTGTATAACTTATACAAATCATATAAATTGAATTAATGAGAAGAGAAAAGAAGAGAAGAGGGGCGACTGACATTACGTCAGCAGGGTTAGTATAGTGCGGTTCGCG
The DNA here is from genome assembly GCA_028293925.1 of Brueelia nebulosa. Classification (NCBI taxonomy): domain Eukaryota; kingdom Metazoa; phylum Arthropoda; class Insecta; order Psocodea; family Philopteridae; genus Brueelia; species Brueelia nebulosa. The sequence continues at coordinate 53,275 of JAQIBA010000036.1, forward strand.
CTACAATACACTACACTTGTATACGTGACGTAGCTTTCCAGAGTGGTGACAAACAAAAAACAAAAAAAGAATAAAGAAGTTTATGTTTTGATGCCGGAGCGCCTCATTTTGGAGGGCTGTGGGAGGCCACGATTAAAAGTTTTAAAAAACATTTAGAAAAAAGTATTGGAACTAAAATTTATCCCTCCAAGAATTTAATACTGTTTGCATACAAATTGAGGCCATCTTGAACTCCCGACCCCTGAGTGGCATAGCCTCGGCGCTAACCCCAGCACATTTTCCAATTGCCAATCCTTTAACTAATTTTCCCCCAAAAGAATTGTCTAATTTGGCCGCTAGTCGTCCCAAATTACTCCGACCTTTGGTGCAGGGATTTTGGGTGAGAGGTGGCGGGAGGTGGCGAAGAGAATATTTACATCACTTACAGAGCAGAGAAAAGTGGAAAGTATCTACCTTGAAAAAGAATTCCATAGAAGTTGGGAAGGTGGTCACTTTGAAAGAAAATAACACCCCTCCCTTACTTGGCCCCTGGGGGTGATAGAGGAAGTTCTTCCAGGAGGTGATGGTGAAGTCAGAGTGGTACGAGTTCGCACCCCTAAGGGATCCTATAAAAGACCAATTGTAAAAATATGTCCATTATCTTCAATGGAAGAATAAACTAATTAATTTGTAACTTTTAAGGCTGTAGTTTTTTTCAAATTTGTAATTGTTTTTTTAATTGACTTCGTATTCGTGTGCCCGGCCTACTCCGAGTTCAGACAGGCGTACCTCTGTGAGTACGAGAAAGGGAAGACGCCGCAGGAACGCACCATCTCCCTCCTGAGGACCTCCACCAGAGAAGATATCAAAAAAATATTTCATTTCATGAACTCCGCTTTAAAAATGAGAAGCATTGTTTTAGATCTATAACTTCTGTGTTTTATTTTTGACTATAGCTATGACTTTATTCTAATTTTTATTTTTATCTTTTTACTTTTATTTTATTTTATTTATTAATTTTATTATTGTGACATTCTATGTAAGCTCATTTTAATAAGGATTTTAGTAATTTTAACGGTTTTTGACTTTAAATTTTTATTAATTTTGTTACCATTGTTGTTGTGTTTTATTTATTTATTATAAATTTATTACGACTTCAGTATTTTTAAAAATATAATTCAGTTTAGTAGTTTAAAACATAACATAGTTTAGTATTTTTAAAAGCTCAAAGTTTTATTTTATTTTATTCCATGTATTTACTTGTTAATTTATCTATTTATTTTTCATCTTTATCTATTATTTATTCATTTATTTTTTCCCCCACACTTTTGTTTTAGAATATTTCAAAAAAAAAGAAAAGAAAGAAAGAAATGTTATTTATTTATTTATTTACTGCATACTCGTGTTTATTTATTTATTATATACTTGTTATTTGTTTATTTACTCTATACTTCGTATAAATATTTTCTCTATGTATATATTTGTTGTTTATTTATTTACTATGTGCTTATTGTTTAGTTATTTTTATATAATCACTGCATATTAATTTATTTTTTTGTATATACATTAAGTAGGCTTCTCTACCTCCCCTAAACCAAACTGATAATTTTATCTTATTTATTTATTGTACTTCGTACATTTATACCTGAAAATAACATTGTAAAGTTTTATCCGAATCTTCTGAAATTCTTATAGTGCTCAATTCAAATTTGTAAAAAAAAACCCTAATACCTACGGGTGAAATAGGGTAGAAATATATTAAATATTAAATATTAAAAAAAAAAAAAAAAAAAATTTGTAATTGTTTTTGTTGTCAATTTGTAATTGATTTGAAACTTGAAACTGATTTTGAATTTGTAATAAAGTCTGATTCATTAATTCTGAGTTTTTTATACTCCTCCAACCTCATAACTTAAACCATTTAATTGTGAGTTTTTTTGGATTATAGCAAACGGATATAAAAAAAATTAAAAATTTTTATTTATTTCCAAACAGACTGCAGTTGCCGACAGCAAATGCAAGAGACTTTGCTGTCGGTGGGTTAAGGCTCAGCTGTTCGGCGTCAGCAATAATCTGCGACACAAAAGACGGCCGCCACTGCAGCCAACGGAAAAAGAGAAAATCCCCTCTCACATTTTTCATTAAAAAACTCCTTCCTGACGACATTCATGAGCTGTCATCCGAATCCGAATAAACCAAACAGACCAACCGACACCAGATGGAACGAAGGATCTGTCAAAATGTTTTCTCTTTCTCATCAAACCGACCAAAGAAAGTAATTTCCTTCTCCTTCTCCTTCTTCCTCTTCTTCTCTTCTCTCCTCCCCTCCTCCTCTTTCCTCTTTGGAGAACCGCCCAAGAGGAGCGAATATGCACCGGAGGAGATGGACGGTGATAAGTCAATCGAGGGGGCGGTGCGGGGGTTGCGCGGGAGATTCAGACTCCGAGGGTGTCTGCTGACTCAGTGATGCCTCCGCATCCGACCGGGCGAGAGAGTCCACGCCTCGCGAGTGCGATTGGAGACGTTGCCGCGCGGTTTTGTGTGTTTTGCGAGCGAGCTCGGGGGTGTTTTCAGAGATAATTGGGTGGTGGGTGAAAGCGACATTGTGCGAGTGGAGAGGAGGGAGGATGTGAAAGGGTGAGTAATTGTTATCTGGGGGGCGTTAAACTCGGAAGAATCCAATTTTATCCTTTTTTAACAATTATGACTCGCACCCCGATTGAATTTTTTTAGAATTTTTTTTTATAAACTCGAGACAAAAGAAAATGAGAAGCAGAGAATGAACAGTGTCAGCTAAAAAGACAGCTGAAAAGGAAAACGGCTGTTGAATAATCGTGAAACATGATGATTTGAATTTGCGCGCCATTCGCAAATCACTGTCGTTTCCGGTCGGAAGTGGGACACCGGGGTATTTCAACATGAAATTGAATATTCTGAATATGTTTCAGAGAAGGCTCCCTATCACAAATCCCCTCAACTCAATCACAGATAAGCTAATCCACCTCGTAAAGTTCGTTTACTTGTTTTTATTTAATTGTCGCTTTTCTGTTTATTCTTGTGTCTTATCTATTTATTTATATGTAATATGTCTTTGAATTGTCTATTTATCTGCACATTTATTGTTATACATTATATACTTAATGTTTAATTATTTATTATATAATTATGGTTTATTAAATTATTACATAATTTTATAAACTAAATATTTGTTTATTTATTTACTATGTACTTATTGCTTATTTATTTATTTTACAATAACTGTTTTTTAATTTATTTTTATATAAAGTAGGTAGGCTTCTCTGCCCCCTTAATACTGACCGGTAATTTTATTTATTTTTAATTTTTTGTAAATTTGTTTTATCTGAATCTATTGAAAATCTTTTTGTACTGAATTCGAATTGAATTGAAAAAAGTTCGTACAAAAAACCCCCAACACTTACGGGTAAAATAGGGAAAAATATATTATTATTATATTATATTTTGAATATGATCCTATCCTTTGGCGTTGTTTTATGACATCGGAATGCGTAAAACAACAAAATGATGCAATTGTTTTGGTGGATTTTATCGACCAATCGGAGGATACACAATACACTTCGCATTGAGTGGGATATAAAAGAAATATTAAATGCTTAGACAAATACGTTCAATATATAGACAGATATTTTGGGCCCAAATGGCTGTGATGAAAGCGCTAAAAATGTTAAAGCTGCAGAATAAAGTTGTCGCACTGCTCATTTTGAGTCCAACCGGTGAAAAAGAGCGAAAAACGGAGGAGAACGCACACTGGCAAGAAGAAATTAGTAGGGCGTGAGTTTTCGAGAGGGCATTTGAAGAGCGGCAAAAAAAGGGGGTTGATTCGCAAATAAGGGCTGTAAAATGGCGGAACGCCGTTGTCCGTTATTGAAGAGGAATTTTTCGTGTGCAAACGAGAGGAACGGAATTGAATACGAAGATCAAAAAGGTATGGCACCATTTTTAGATGTTTTCAGCAAGAGGTCCAGAAAAATATGCTGAATAAGCTTCAAGTTTATAAAATTTTGTCGAGGTGACCCCCCCCCCCCCAAAAAAAAACAGACAACATCAAATAATCAAAATGATTCCGGAAAAATAGGACTCCCTGATTTTTGTTTTTCTTTCTTTGTTCACTTGGGGTTTTATAGTTTTGCAATTTCAATAGAATTTCTTAAAAGCCGAAAGGCGAAATGAGAATGAGAAAAACCATAATGTGATCATAATCTAAATCTAAATCCAAATTCTAAATCAAAATTTGACCAACTTTTATTCACTAAGAAGTCGGGGGGACAGCGACAACCCGAAAGGTGGATCGAAGAAGTGGAGGACGATCTCAAACTCTAGACTTGTCTAATTCCACGTCATCTATTGACACGACCACGCAATAGTCAGTTTCCGCCTTCGACGAGGAAATCTGTTCCTAATCGTTCCCCTTTGCAATCGCCTTCCAATTCCTGACTCAGTTAAAAACGCAACTCATAACTGACATTAAAATATAATCTCAAGTCGGCGGGGCGTGAAAAAAATCGAAATAAATCATTTTCAAATTATCTCGCCCCCCAACCCCCGTCCCCGCCCCCAACGGCATAATAACAAACAAAGTAACAATTTTTCTTCCTACAAAGTGTAAACAGCTTCATTACAAAAGAAAAAACTTTTTATTGTTAATATTAAGTTAATATTTAGCTAAGAGATCTCATTATCCCCGAGAAATTGTTTTTTTTTATATTTTTTCTTTTTTTTGAAAGTTCACAAGTGAATGGGGGCAGACACCGGAAAAATAAGTTAAACCCACCGGAGCGGAAATGCTCTTTCAGTGAAATGCTGCAGTCTGTCTGAAAAGTGTGCAGTCACAGCCCCGGAGCTTCCTGTCAAATGTTTAGTTCCGCCTCGTAACCCCGCACCGATTTTGATGAATCACGTGCTGGGGGCTGTTTCCCTCCCCCGGGCTCTGCGGGGGTGAAAACCTGCTCGGGCGCACTTCCTCGCCTCCCCAACAGCGAATTAAACCCTTGTCGAGGGCTGCGGGACCGCCTTGTCGTCGGCAACGGTCTCATTTTAAGCCATTTATTTCCCATTAAGAATTTATGTATAATACATATTTTGACACAGCAACAGAGGAACAACACAGACCATAAAGGGAAGTTCTATAAACACTCATACATCGCCTTGTCCATTCCAAACAATCTGGTTCGAAAAACGAATATTGAAAATTTGTAAGAGAAAAGCAAAAAGACTTCAGGCATAATAAAAACTCTCATTTGCAAAATTTTATGTAGAAGTTAAACCCACTTCAAGTTATGTAACTTAATTAAAATAAACTCTTTTTTATTTATTTTCATTTTTATTTTATTTTTTTATCTTTTATTTTATATTTTTATGTAAATCGGAAGATATTTTCGAATAGATATAAAAAAAACAAAAAAATTAGTTCTTTTAACTGTAGCGACGATTCTCTTTATAAAGCATTGCTGTTGTTCCTTAGACTTTTTCATGTTCCCTATATTTTGATTGTTCTTAATTTTTCCCAATCCTAAATCAAACATTTGATTACATTTGATTACGTAGCAACTTTAACCAAGAAAAAGGAAACCCCTCCTGCGACAGCTGTCCGGGAGCAGAAGACACGCCGGAGCACCTCTGGGATGAGTGCCCTCTTTGGGAGGGCGAGAGGGCCCATCTCAGACGCAAAATGGCAAGAATCGGCTACTGAGGGTGGTGGAGCACATGCTGCAGTGTAACACGGTGTGGTCGGCGATCTCCACCACTATGAACAACATTTTAATAAAAAAACAAAACATTGTGCGGTGCGTGAATCAGATTAATGTGACTGTGTGAAACGAAATCAGACGTATATGTATGTGTGCATGTGGATGTGTATTATAAATATTTAGTTTTTGTATACATATACAGATAGAAATATTTATTTCATTTGTATATGTTGTATATTTGTCAAGCATGTGTTGTAGTTTAGAGTGTTGCCAATACAGAACATTACAAATTATTGGTTTATCTTATTTATTTTTTTCTCTCTCCTTTGGTCTATCGTTCGCTTTCGAATTAATTTTCAAGTTTCTTTTGAGCTATAAGTGCTTCCAAATGAGCTGTAACGACACGTCATTCTATTGGCGCGATTTGTTTAATGTCACGAGAGAGAAAGGCGAACGGAGGTGAAATAATGAGTGCCGAGGAGGACTCGAACTCCCGCCAGCGGAATGCCTAAGGGATGAGGGATGAACGAGGGGGATGACAGCGCTGGGCCTTCGGAAGGGCGCAAACTGCCATCTAACCGATAAACTTACGTCGACCGATGTAATCGGCTCTTTGATAAAAGTTCTTCGCTCGCTCCCTTGAGGCTTATTCGTCGGTGAAACATTTTGTTCATTTAAAAGAGAGAGAGAGAGAGAGAGAGAGAGAGAGAGAGATTGACTTCACATATTTGACTTTATCATAATTCTTTGCAACATTTTGGTCGGAACGAATTCTTAATAGATTTCAATTCCATGACCATTATCATCACTTAATTATGCAGATTAATATGGTGAAGAGTCAAACCTGGAAGGCTGCAGAGACTCCCTCGACGTTCTGCGTCGTGCACGTGCCGTCTTCATCCCCTGTCTGCTTCCTCTCCGAGATGCGCCCCCACTTCCGAGCTTCACCTTCAAAAATTAATTTCTGCCTAAACTGAGGGTAAAATTCGCCGGAAAAGCAACTGAAATTGGATCGGAGTCGGAATTATCCGGAAAACTCCTTTCATCTGATCTTCTCCTTCCCCCCCCCCCCACGCCCCGCCCTATTGATTCCTCGGGAACTCATTCCCCTTCTCCCGGAATAAATCCCTCATAATGTTCGACAGGAAGTCGCTCCAGTTGGCACTGTTGCATCGGCTCTCATCGGCGGGAGCGCGCCTAAAAAGGGGGTGAAAGACTGGTTCAACATGTCAGAATCAGAAGGGAAAAGTTTGAGGAAAGAGTCAAGAGTTGATGGGGGGCTGTTGGGGGGCGGGGGGGGGGGAAGGAGGGGTGGCGCGAGGGGAAAAGTGATAAAACTAACGTAAAATGAAGTTGTGGGCTTTGGAACGAGACCAAAGTATATCCTCAACAGCCTTCATTACAAATCGTTTTTCTTTTTTCTTCTCTTTTAATATAATTTCTGTGCTAAATTGGGTTTTGAGTAAATATTAAAAGAAATTTACCTCTTGACGTGGCTTAATAAATTAATCCTTTCCCGCCCCGGAATTTTTTATTTTTTCCCTCCCTCTTTCTCTGTGCAATTAGAGAGCATTGGCGGTTTCAGGTCCGAAAAGGGAGAACGGGGGAAGAATTTCTCCGCTGAGTAAATGAGAAGAATTTCGGCGAAAATAAATAAAACAGGAGAATAAACTTAAATGAGTTAAATTAATGTAAAATTAAATTATGATAAGTATAATTAAGTGAATAAGAAAACTAAATTCGATTAAAAGAGTGTACTATAAATGTTAATAATTATTAATATTTATATAATAAAATAATTCGCCATTAAACATCCGCGAAACTTTTACAGTATTGAAATTCGGGGAGTCATTGGGAAAGTGAATGCCCACGCTTAGCTTATGGTGTGTCAGTATATCGCTGACAATGGCGGCAACGATCGGTTAATTCAGTCGGAAGTGGATGAAAAGGTGATTGAGGGCGGGTGGTGAGGGGGAGGAGAGGGGGAGGAGAGGGAGGAAGGGGAGAGCTCGGGGGAAGGCGTAAATTTAAAATATCAAAAACAAAATTAATGACTGCAAAAATGTCAAAATCGAATGGGAAAGGGTGTGCGGCTGACTTGAAGATTATGCTTGAAATATGTATTGGTACAATAGCGGCGTACCACATAAATGATTTTTTAACCTTTCTTTCTCCCCTTTGCGCACCTCCCTTAAATAAAAACAGGGGAGCTTAAGCCGATATTTGAGTGAAAATCCGAGCGCTTTCGCTCGAAAGCTTCCAGAGACCGCACAAAAAGAGCACTCAGAGCTTTTTTGAAAAACTTAAGCGCCCTCAGTTATGCTTCGCCTCTTATGACTGATCACGCGCTTTTTCCGTATTTCCATTTCTCCCTCCAAATCCTTGGAAAAATTCAACCCCCGAAACCGAGAGCTCGAGTCTTTGCACCCGCCAACAGCATAAATTCAATATCAACTTCAATAAGTTCCTCACCCCTCGGCGAGAGATAATAAGTCCCAATTACTCGAGATAAAATTACCATAACTTAATATTCTTTTCCCCGGGGGGTAGCGTAAACAATTCGGTCCTCGCCCCTCCCCCGCCGACCGCAATTTATAACGAGAAACATACTCGCTATCCGCCCCCTCTTCATCCAATAATTGGCCGCCATTTTTTTAATCATACCGAATTCAGACTACCTGCGACGTTCCGCCCTCCCCCCGCTCACCCCTTTATAAAGACGTTCAACTTCTTCACTTTGTTTAGAATTAATTCCCTTTTTATACTCGGAGTCGTAAAATTATATAAAAAAAAAGTTTATTTAAGCAACCCCTTCGTTTCCGCCCTCGTAAATTCGTCCTCCGCCACCGAGATGTTATTAAACGAAGATTCCCTCGCAATAAAAATTATAATGTATTCAGTGCTTTTTATGTTTTATTTATTTTTATTAATTCGCGGGCGAAAGCTCCGTCTTCTTTGTTTCCGACTCATCACGGCGTTGCACCCCTAACGGGTTCGCCCGCCGTATTTTTGGGGAAACGCCGCCCTCGCGTAGTGATCGATTAATACACACTCGAGGAGGGTGCGGGGGGTGAGAGGGGGAGAAGAGCGATTTGTATCGAATTACATTCTGACAAAAGGCCCCCGAAGAAAGCCGAGGCCGAGCTTATGAAGATTTTCCGCCGCGTTTTAGCCATCGAGTAATTGAATCGTTATTACAATACAATTTATATGCATAAATATGCAAATCCGCACTTTCATACGGGGCGGCCCCGCCCCCTCCCTCCCCTCAACCACCACCACCCCTTTCCTCTCCCTGAGAGGTGACGGACGAGAATATTGCTCTTCTCCTCCAGCCGTCCTCCGGAAAAAGTTGCCCCAATACAGAAGAAAAAGCGCTTTGAAATACATAAAATAATTAAGTTAATGTGAACGTTCGCTTATTTATTTCCAAAAGATGATGAATCTCTATATAAAATGTTTACTATATTTATTATAGAAAAGAGCGGCTATTAAGGATAATTAATATTTTGAGGCATCGATTTTGCTGTACCTTCCGTTATGGCGTTACAATGTGAAGTCAACAAAGATGCATCAGATGCATCATGCACACATGTATAAAATGTATAAATAGTATAAGGAGGCATGCCATAGAGGCAAACGAGCCAACACCACGGAATTTGACGGAGGAAACGAAAATGCCACGGGGATGTAAAGATTTACTGCAGAAGAGAAAATTTCTTTTGAGAGTTACTTATCAAGTAAAAATGTTTTAGTAGACCTCATTAAATGTTAACATAAAGTTTTTAACTGCCATATAATTTAACCTTTGGCAATGTGGTCTCATAGATCAATGTCGACTGAACAAGAAGTTCGCCGACAGTTCCTACGATCCACCCCGTAAGTCCCAATAATCCACCCTCTCAGCCCGTACAATCCAGAACCTTTTCAATTAAACGACCAACTTGATTCCCTCAATTTAACAATAAAATAAAACATAATCGAATCGCACTCCTGCGATAAAAATTCAAAACTAACCCTCCCGAATTCGCCTTGAAATCATCCCCCCGTTGAATTAGTGCACATACAAGTTTGGCGACGGTTTAGTTTCGTCAAAACCTACTGCAACGGCAGTGCAACAAATTGGGGGGCGTCAATGGTCACCCTCGATTATGTCTGAAGATCTTCAAATTAAGCAGACAACTGCAAACCCACGAGAAAGGAATTGAGAAAGCAGTCGCGAATGAGGACAGCAGAGTTGGGAAACAAAAAAGAACAATAAAAAAGGTGAGGAAGAGGGAAGGGGTGAGAAATGAACGGGGATGAGTAAAAACCAATGATTGCGGTGACAAATCGCACGCATTCAGCAAAGCTCAGCAAAGGGAAGACAAAAAGGGAAGAAAAATGCGAGAGAAACAAAGTGAAACTTATTAGGGGTTTATTCTTAGTGAAACAAAAGATTAATCCCATCCCTCCCCGTAACCATCCCCTTTTCACCCCGACCTTAAACCCCGCCAAACTACTCCCTAACTATTTATTACGCATTAACGCAAACATATCTTTTCAACAGATCAACACGATTCCCGCCCTTCTCGGGGCCCCTTCATCCCCCTCGTCTCCAGGGACTCCCCCTCGCATCAACGGTTTTCTTTTCCTCGGGGCCAATCGGGACCGAGAGGCCACTTCTCTGCCGAACGCAATTGAGCCTCACCTGGAAACGACGCCCCTAGGGGAAATCCTCTTAATTAGTCCCTTCTTTGCCCGAGGGGGTGCCTCTGCACTGCCACCCCGCGACGAAGACTTTCATTTTCACCCCCGCGGCTCGACGGCGAAGGAGCGAGAACATCGTTCGGGGAGGGCGAACTTTTATCCGAGGAGTCAGGGAAGATGGCGGTTGCTGCTGCTGCTGCGGGTCCATTGTTCCCGTAATTAACTTTCTGACGTTTATCAGAGCGTCTTCCCTCCCCTCACTCTCCAACCCTCCGCTTTTCCTCCCTTCGCGTGGAATGTCTGGACTTTGGAATTTGCTGATGGTTTGGAAGCTGTTGTCACCGAGCGGCACCACTTTATTGCATCCCGCGAACTGAAAGGAAAACACGTCATCGGTCGGCGATTTGTTAACATTTAAATATATTTTTTTCGATATACTCTGTGAGTATATTGTAATTAAGTATATTATAGTATTGTAACTCTGTGAGTAACCACTGAATTACCCTAATTAAACGACTGGGACGCAGTGGCGGTGGCTGGAGAAAATAATTCTTGACCGGGTGGAGCAGAAAGGACTCACCCACAATTTGCAATACAATATGCAATACAACCCCCACCCCACGAGACGGCCTAGTTTGGTGTTAATTTTCGAATCAGGTCCCCGCACTCGCCGCCAAAGCTCCACGCCTTTCAAAATTCATTTTACATGAAACCAGTCAGCGGTTTTGGCTGTCGTGAAACGAGATGACAGTGATCCGAAGGCGGGAGGGCGGCGGAAGATTAATCCCCCGCTGCGGGGCTGGTTAATTAATGAAGGGGGCGGGGGGTGGGCTGGTTTCGGTCCTGGAAATCCCGGGGGATTCGCCGCTGATAAGCGTTCCGACAGCGAGTGTGCTTAAAAATTCTCAGCGAGATTCCTTGGGTGTTTACTTATCTGTGCAGGCAGGTCACGAGTGAACATAACCGCACGGACATTTTTTCAAGCCCAAACATCAGAGCGGCATTCTGGCGAGAAATTGTAGATCAATGCGGAGGGGTGGAAAAGTCGGGAGGGGGTGGAAGACGCGGGAAAAGTTTTGGGGATTAAACATTTTTTTTTTCTGAGGAGGAGCAGGTGCCTCGTTTCACATGGCTAATTGGCCGACGCTTACAGAGAAATTGATAATAATAGTATAATATATTATTTTATATTAAGTCTCGAGGTATTAAAGTGTCTGTCGATCAATATTATAGAATGCAACAACATCCAAAGAGAATATAAGTATAATAAATTGAGAAGGATGAGATCACATAAAAAGTTCACTCGTAAAAAGAACAAAAATATACATTAGAATATAAAAGTATAAAAAAAACGAAACTAAATATAAATGCATAACAAATAAATAAATGCAGTATAAATAATTAGATACGTTAAAGAAATAAGGAATAAAAAAATAAATAAATGCGTGAATAAAACTGAAGTAAACCGAAAAAATAAAAGAGGGAGATTCATCGAATCTCCGAAAAAACGAAAAGAGGGAGATGTCACCCCCATCGAAAGGAGGGGGAGGGGCGGGGACGGTTACAAGAAATCATCCGGGAAAAAATCCCCATTTAATATGAAATAAAGGTTTCATTAACAAGTGAGGATTTCTCCGGGGTCGTTATTTGGAAAGTGAAAAGACGAAAGGGGATGAAGGGGGTGAAGAGGCTGAAGGGGACGAGAGAGAAAAGGGCCGCACACTTAAATTCATTTCCCAACAGAAGAACTGAATAAAAAGTTTTTAATTGTGCATAATTTTTTTTATCTTACGACAAAAGATTTTTTTATCTTTCGGGTTTTATTATAATCAAGAAAATTCGAGTTAATGGCGAGCTTTCAATGAAAGTTTGAAAGTTTTCCCAATAGCTTTCACGCCTGGCTTTTCTTTTTTTCTGCCTCGAGAGCCCTTTGAGCCAACACGGGGGTGACTACCCTTTGTGGTTCATTATCGGGGGATCTTCGACGAACCCCTGCCGCACGCGCTTATTTATCTCCCCCTTATCCACCCTCTCGGCAACTTGGTAGGGGGTGTAATTTGTTTACTCTGCGGCTCCTTTTCACCCCCCCCACTCGCGAGAAAGTCAACGAGGACTCACCTTGCTTCTTCTCATTCCAGGGAGGTCTCGCGAAGGTCGGCTCGTCAAAATTTGAATGTGAGTATAAGGATCATCCCCTGTGTCGTTCCTCTTCATCCCCTTCAAAGAAGGGAAAAGCTGCGGGTTGTTTGTCGGAGGCGAATGATACAATGACATCCCATTTCCGGTGTTGCTCACCCGCAGTTTTTATACTGGAACAAAATTGTATGTACTTATTAATTGTAAAATAAATTAATATAAATATTTAATGCTTTATTTCGTTCCTTATAAAAGAAAATAACACATAATTAATATACTAAATAAGTTCTCCCAAGAAATTTCTTAGACAGAGAGAGTGAGAGAGTGGAAAAACCGGTTAAATGAAAAGTCAAATCATACATAACAAAAGCGTAAAAATGCTTCGGACAATCGGACAATCAGAGACCGATTTAAACATTTAAATATTTAGAATGTGGGCCGAATGCAGCAGCAGCCGCTGTTGTGCCCCGGGATTGGATCCCCGCGACGGGAACAGGATGCTGGCGATGAGTAGGGTCGAAAGAAGGGGCTGTTTCCCAGAAAGGGAGAGTCAACGAATGAGGAAAAAGGTTATGTGTGTGAGTGGAAACCTGTAGCAAGGGCGGCGACGTTTTCTGTCGGAGAGGAAAGTTTCCGGTTTCCCGATGGGAGGAAATTCGGGATTAGTTGGCTGCGGTCGGCCAAGTTTTCACAAGAATTATAAACCTTTTCATCCCGCGAAAAACTTTTTTTATTGAGATGTTGATTTCTTAATAGCATTTCAGAGAGAGAGAGAGAGAGAGAGAGAAGGATCTAAGCAAAAATACAAGAATAGAAAAAAAATTATTTGTTCTCTTTCTAAAAGTCTGTTTCACCACCAAAAGAAAAACAATAAATTCATTATTACTTCAATTATACATATAATACAGTATTAAACGAGCAAACCCAAACATAGCTAAGTAAACAAATACATAAATATGTGTTTATGAGGAAAATAAATAAATAAAGCCTACAAATAAAATAAATATAATTTTTTACATTAAAATAAAACATTAAGATAAGCAAAAGGAGAAGATGATTAAAATGGAAATAATATAATCAATTTTAACCGGAGACGATTTTCCTTTTCGGATTTTATAAAAACATATTATTATGAATTTGTCTGGTGATCAAAGCGGTAAATTATAAAAAATAAATTTAGGTGTTCCCAGAGTAAAAGATAATCGACCAAAAGTCAACCCCTTGAGCACAGAGGAAAACACGCCGAGGCCACGTCATTGTTATTTGTCTTTTCTTCCTCGCAATAACGGATTCTTTTCTTCTGCTCCTCCCGTCCTCTTTTATTTCTTATTATTCAACTTTATCTAAAAGGTTTATCCGACTTCATTATCTGCTTGCTTCTTCATCATTTGAAATCCTTTTGTCTCTTCCGGAGAACAAGCTTTCCACGACAACTTGTTTTCCTTCTTTTTATTAAGGAACGGGGGGAGGGCAGTGCGGGGGGATGAGCTTATTACGTTCGTCAATAATCAATCTATATCATTGTTTTCTCGTTGCGTTTTCCTTTGAGGTTTTCATTCGAAAATTTTTATAATATAATATATTTCCTCAAAAAAAAAAATTAAAAACAAAGAAAAATGGGAAAAGAGAAAAAAGGGAATAAAAATCAAAAAGAAAAGAGAAAATGAAGGATTTTATATACCTTACACGTATACCTTTAATGCTCTCAGGAGAATCAAAGGTTCATATTATTATTACATAATATTATATTATTTAATTGTCCAAATGGAGGGAAAATATTATTTTCGAATGCATCGCATCCCCTGCGGGATGAGGGGTTGAATTGGGGGAGGGAAGGAGGGGGACTTTGAACCTGAGATGCCTCTCCTCACTCCGGCAGCGGCAGCGGATCGTCCTGTTGTTGGATAAGGGCTGCAGAGGGTGAGGGGAGGATCTAATTGAATTTTTCCGCATCCAAAGTCAAATCCTTTCCTCCCAGGAGCAAAAATAAATGTAAGCTGATAACAAAAAATGTCGATTTGGGTGCGGGCGGCTGGGTGGGGGTGGGGAGGGGAGAGGGAGAAGGAAAAATAATTCAATTATCGGTGAAATAAGAGAAATTCCGGAAACATCAATTTGAATTTTAAAATAAAAACCTACGGAATCCTCCCCTTCTTGAAAAATGGCGCTTTCATTTAAATAATTGTGAAATTTAATGTTTGGGGGGCGTGGGGGGCGGGGGCTGAGAAAATGCGCCATTAACAAATCATAAAGGGCTGTGGGTTTGAGAGTTCTCCCCGGGAAGTTGGCCGCGAACGGGAAAGTTTTTCACTCTTCCCCGCATTTAAAAAATGTCAGACGCAACAAAGAAAAAATTTGTGAGATGCCGGAAAATTTCTTTTGATTTTTTTAAATCCCCGCATTCGAATTTTCCTTCTTCACATGAAGTCTTAAAGGTTTTCCCCATACCGTATTATTTTCTACAACCCCTCCCCCCCCGGCGTTTTCTTCCTTTTTATTCTTCTTCCTCTTTTATTTCTGTTCTTTTCTTCCTTCATTCTTTTTCTGTTCTTATCCTCATTCTTCACGTGCCTTATCTTTGTTTTTACAATTAATCACCAAATACAGAAGAATATATGTGTGAGCAAATCAAACACTGATTCAAAGAGTTAAAGCATTTGATATAAGAAAAACTCCCCTCGATTCTTCATCCCCTGCGACTTAGTTGCAATTCCAACGGACGCTCCGCGAGGACTCGGAACGAGAGACTTCCCCCTAAAAGCATCTTCGTCGCGGGGGAGGGCGCCGGATGTCGGAAGAACAACAATACGACTCGTTATTTATCAGGAAAGAAGAGTGCGGGTGAATAATGTCATTTGGACAAATCTTCTCTTCCCCCAAAGCCAACCCCAACCCCCGACGAAAGACGACCAAGGAAAGAAACGAAAACGGGGAGATTTTTCAACCCCATGGCGTCTTTCGAAGCCTCCCCACCAAGGCAACCGCAATGCCGGACACTGACCAGGCTTTAGAATATAAAACGTAAAATTAAGAAATTAAACCTACCCTTAAATTCCAGCCCCCCATGTTTAACTTATGTGTGAGATCTTCAGAAGGATTATCTTAAGAATGCAATTCATTATGTCTTCGTTTGCGGTGTTTCATCTCCCGTAGGAGTTACTATATTGCAAAATTAAATCCGGGTCGGGGGGAGAGGGGAGTGCGCCCTCCACCCCCGACGTGTATTATCTTCCCGAGTAAGGATTTCCCGCCAGAATTTGAAACGCAGAATGGCAGACTTTGGCGACCCCTTATGTAATTTAGTAACTCGCTAAACTGTGAACGTCGAAGTGATTATCCGGGGGGCGAATATTCACAAATACCCCCAACTTCGACTTCTCATTCGGCGCCTCCTCCCCCCGTTCCTCTCCGAATGGCCCCGAGGCTCGTCAAAAGATCCTAACCCTCCCCCCTTCCACCCCAACATTTCCAAAATAATTAATTTAAATCTTCAACTTCGGCTGAGAAACGCCGCCAGTTTCTTTCCGATGATGAATTACTCGATGTTGTCTCGCTGTTGGAATCCAGTAAGCAGCAAAAATTGGTCGGCTCTTCCGCGTTGGACCGTCATTGGGGAGGGGCGAGAGGGGAGGGTGTGATTGCTCCCCGAAATCTCGGCGCTCCGGATATACCGACAGCGGAAAGATGATGGATGGGAGAAGGAAGGGTGGAAAAATTCGCCCCGGAGGTGGCGCCCCATCCCCCGGCGGTCGCGATGATAAGATAATTCGAAACGACAGCGTTTCCCACACAGGGGGCACGAAGGGAGAGAGGGGGGATGGTTTTCGGCCACCCTCGCCGAATCCGAGGACTACATTAAACGTTTTCATTCCGCGCGTGGCTCCTCACTTTCCCGCCCCCCACCGCCCCCTCATCCTTCATAATCTGCCGTGTTTAAGTCAGTAAATGAAATTTTATTTTTTTTTCTCCGCCGCCTCCCCGTTCCACCCCCGACAAACGTCGTCAACTTTCAGCAAACTTAACAAGATTGAAATAGATGGATTGTGTGCTGAGTAAATTTACAAAACTTAGCATTTATCTCGGTATCAGGAGGGGTGTGAAAGGGGTGGGGGGAGGGGGGAAGAAGAATGAAGGATGGAAAGAGAAGAAAGGTCTTATTTCAGTCTGAAAGACCAAAAAAGAGAAAGGTTTTCTTTCACTTAATCATTCGATGGGATCGATTTGACAAATTTCCCCGAAATGAAAAGAGGAATATTTAAAAAAGGGAGGGGGATTTAAAAACCATTAATTTTGCCGGGCGAGGGAGGGGAAGGGGCGTTGGGGACGAGGGCTCCCCTTGTCTTTCCGAAGACTAATTTTCCCTCTGTTCCCCTGGAGGAGATGAAATTTTCTTTTTGAGGGATGTCCTACCGTGACGGGGGTGTCATGCAGGAGGGTGGCACAAACGATTGGCTGCAGAAACCGCAGGAGACCGACCACGCTGCAGCTGAGGAAAGTCTTCTCCATACCTGGAAGATTCATACAAACACGATTACTTTTGGTAATATAATGCTTTTAATGGGGACGGGGTTCGAATCCCAACGGCAGAGAAATGTTTTTCATTTTTTATAGATTTTGTGGAAACAGTTAATAATAGTTGGCTATTATAGACTTTAGAATGTAAAGTGATCGCCAGACCAAAAACTTTTGAGTCAAACGTACTGATTAGGGCTTTTTTGGATAAAAATGAAGAAAGGATGAACAAAATAAGGAAAGAAAGAAAGGAAGAGAGAATGGAAAGATGAAAAGAAAATAAAAAAGAAAAGAAGAAAGTAAAGAGCAAAATAGAAGTAAATAAAATAAGAAAGAAAGAAATGATCAATTCATTCTGAATTTAACAATAAATGAACATTAACACCAGAAACGCTGGAAAATGAGATGATAAGAGGAAAAAACACATAGCAGCAGCAGAAGCCACAGCGGAGACCCCAGTAAAAAATAAAATATTTAGCGAAGATGACCATTCATCCATCCCGGGAACAAAGTAAACAAAAAACCCATAAATGCAACAGCATTCAATCACAACGGCCAACGTCAATCACCCACCACAGTTACACGCAACCACGCCGCGCTGATAAACTGCAAAATAAATTCAAAAAACACACAGCCCCCTTTTGTTTCTCTCCAAGGGGAGGCGGGGGGCGAACCAGGGCGAATTGATGCGAGGGGTGGAACGAAATCCCCCGAAAAAATATTTTTATTTGTTTTTATTTGCCTTTTCGATCCGGGAGGGAAGTGAGAGATTCGGGGGGAGATCGGTGGCGGAAAAGGCGAGAGTAAATCTGGTGAAATTCTCGGGGAGTGTTGTTTATTGGAAGGGAAAAGGCGAATTTGGAGGGATCCATGGAAGGGCCCGAGGCATTTAGCGACAACATTTTCGGCTAAGAGATAAATCTTGTATTTCAAAGCGATCAAAATCGCGAAAAGATTGCCGAGGAGCCCCCGCGGCCCCCGCCGATGTCCCCGGCTTTTTTCAACCTCCGTACTCCCTCCCGCAGGAGGGAGTCTCGTGAAAGTTCGCTGAGAGATCTCGCCCCCGGGGCGAGTTCATGCACTCCAATTTGCTTAATTATCAGATTTTATTAGGACTCGGCAACAGCAATTCAGCCATTTTCTCAGAATTTTGAAATTTTCGCACGCCGACAGCAAAGGTTTCGAAATATTCCCCTCCGACACAAGGTTCAATTATATAATTCATTATTTTATTCATGTCATATTATGTTAATTTCGTCTCAATTTCATATTTATTGTGATTAATTATATTATATTATATTATACTGAGAATGAGTAGCCGCGGAACATTGTGGATGATTGTATAAATAGAAAGAGAGAAGCCTTAGATGAAAAAGAAATGAAGAATATGTTTTGCGGCCTTTAATGTCGAAAGGCGATATAAAGGCAAATATAATATTTATTTATTTATGCGTTGTTCCAATTTAATGAGTATATTTTATTAAGAATCTGTAATTTTTTTATGTAGTTTTTTATACAAATGTATATTTTTTGTGTTAAAAAAACAGGGAAATAATATCGATTCTATTAAGAGAAAATGTCAGTTTTTTTGTATTTCCCCGAAACAAACCCTTATCCTTCGGCCTTTGTTCTCTCAGCTTTGCAACAACCCCTCGCTCATTCCGCCCCCGTCGGGGGTGTAAAAACCTGCGCTTCCTCCCCTGTCACCGAACAAAATCTCAAGTTTTAAATAGAGGTCCTGAAGGAGACCCATTCCTTTTCCCTGACATGGAAGTAAGTGTGAGAGATGACTTTCGCAGATTCCTTATCGGGTTTCGGATGTTCCAAATCATCCCCCTCCCTCGGTTTTTTCGGATTCGGCTCGATGTCACGGAGCTTAGACATCTCCCATTGAATCCGGAGCAGAGAATTAAGTAATCCTCTCAAAGTTAAGGGATGTTCCGCCTTCGGTCGCGAGATTTGTTTTAAGTAAATCATCCCCATTTATCAGTTTTCCGCTGCGCCCGCCATTTTCAACCGGTTCGCTCGCGCATTTTTCATCCGACCTCCGTGGAAGAAGAAAATTTCCAGAAAAAAAGAAAAACTTCAATCCAATTTCATCATTTTCTCTGAGTCTTTGGCCCGGCGATCCGCCAAGGCAACCGGTTTCCGGTTTCTCTTTGACTGCTTTTAAGCACAGGAAACTCGCATTTTTTCGACCCCCGCCGCCCGCTGAGCTCATATCCAGTCAATCTTTTCCTTTCATCTTCTGCCTCCATTTCCTTTGGCAGTGAGTGCACCACGACAGGAATGTCTGCACTTACCTTGGCTGTGACTGCAGGGATCTGTCGACATGAGCGCGATTTAGTGGTGCCTGAAAAGAACCAAATGAATGATGAATTCCAAAATGGATTCCATAATGAGCTCCTTAAAGAAGAAGGAGGGGTCAAAATGACCTTTGGATAAAAAATTTTTCCTTTTTTTACTAAAATATATTTTCACATTAGAAATAATGCACTTACACTACTCTTACATTGTTGAATTACTGTATATTTATTTATTATGACATTTCATATATATTTATTATGACAATGATTTCATTCCCCCTTATGTTATCTTTTATATTATGATTCAAATCCAAATATTTTAAGAAATTGTTCCTCATAAATTTGGAAAGGAACTAAACAAATGCATTAAAGGTGCAATAGTAAACTGGAAATAAAAATGCCTTTTTAAATTACCCTGTTTACTCCACTTACCCCCGTATATTTCATACATAAAAAAAATTAATATTTGCACGTGACTTGATGCAGTTTAATGTGACAATAGTAAATAGTAATTTTAATTGGTTTTCATCGTAATGATTTTTTATTCCCAAATAAATTTCACATAAATTAGTAATTAAATGCTCAAGAATGTCTTAAACATTGCCCTGCAATTAAAAATTGAAATAATTTCTCAAAAAAAAGCTAAGAAAAACGTATAATTACATGTAAGGACAGAAAAGACCGTCGGAAACTGCAGAATTCAACCGTCAACGTGTGACGTCACCAATTCCACGAACTGCACATTAATTCAGAAAACTCCGAAACCCAATCAAATTCGAGAAATTCAAATGCAGACCAAAAGGAATTTTCTAGGGGACGTGAAAATTTCAACTTTTCTTGCAAGTCTCGACGTCTTTACTTTAAAGCTGACTCGAATAAAGGCGGAATCTCTGCCCTTTCGGAATCGAAACAATTTCACAAAAGGATCGGAATCAGAGTCTTACATAATGGCGGATCGCACGACAACGTGACATGTTGATGCAGGATTAAGCCTTCCCTACCCTCCCTAGCCACTTTAAGCGATTCCAGAGCAAAATAAAATTTAAATAAAGGCAGCAAACGTTCCCTTAAGTGAAAACGTGTCTGCTCCTCGTCTGCTCCTTAATGAGCCTTTTTATCGCCTCGTCGATCAGGATAAACGCAAATCCCGGAAAGACAAAAAGCAGCCCTTCTTCCGTAAACTTCATCTGCTGCTTCAAAATGATAATCTCCCGCTGAATTTAGCAGACTTCGCCCCCATGTTTGCAGGATTTTTACAAAATAAGCCGACTCACCCATTTTGCACGCGCACGGAGACAAGTTACGAGTTCAACTGCAACGGACATTGCATGAGTTCGACCAATGAGGGCCGCGCTCGCTCGACCAATGAACGCGAGGGAAATCAAACGGAAAGCGCGGGAGATTCAAAATTAGAGCTATCGACATTTCCGGATCGGAAAGTTTGTTTTGATTGGGAGCCAAAATTTTATGTTGACACAATACAACATATTTGTGTCAACATAAAATATTTTTTAAAAGAATATTTTCATATAAATTCATTTGAACGAATTTTTGTTTCCAATATTTTCACACGAAAATATTTTTACATATCGGAAGTTATGAGTTCAAGTTCAAATTTATAATTAAAGAGTCACACTAAAGGGATTTTCTATAAGATTTTCAAAGAGTGCTTAATAACGAATTTATTTTAATTAATAATTCAACGTATCTGAGCTTATTCGGAAAACTTGTGAACTTGACAAATGCTTCAAAAAATGTTTTCAGTGCAGTCTGGAAAACTTTTGAATTTCCTTTTAGACTTGAAAATGTTTCCCTAGCTCCAAAAGACGAACAATTGAAAATCACGTCGTACGGAATTTCAGGTTCGAAAGCATCAGCCACTTCCGGTTTCACTTTTTCCATCTGTTTGGTGATTATGAGAGGCTTCCTTGAAATAAAAGAGAGAAAGAGATAAACGACAGGCCGACCTCCTCGTCTTAGCGGACCAATTCCGGCAGTGAAAGGTTAAAAGGAACAGAATAAATGTTAGAATTAGGGAGGGCCACCTTAGCCGAAACAAAGGAAGGGATTAATAAAACAGAATGAGTGAAAAATCAAAAGAGATTTCCGAGGGGGATGTCCGGCCAGGGGGTGGCTTTTAATTATCGGCTGAATAAACATCCAAATTTGGACGAGTCATTTCTACTCAAAGCGGTCCAATTCGAATTAGCTTTGGCTGTTTCCTTCCTTTGTCTCGTTCCTTTTCTTCTGCCACGACTCCTGTCCATAAACCTTTTGCCTTGGCGCGCGCTTTGGCTTGTGTCGAACCCCCTCGGGTGTTGTTTTCCGACATGGGAAATTTAATTATCAATTTTTTCACCCCCGTTCTTTCCCTTATTAAAGGATCAAAGGGGATGGAACCTGATTTCTGATGAAACGAACCTTAGCCGGGGTTCAATTAACAAAACGTTCACTAATTAAATATTGACTTTACTTTTCAAAGAAATTTTTCTCTGTCCTAATCATCCCCTCCTCGTCCACAGTCGAGGGGTGCTCGCGTCGTTGAATTATATTTATAATAAATTGTACAATTATTATAATTAAAGTATATACTTACACTATTTTATTTTTATACTGATTTTAATTTTTATAATTTAAAATTGATAAATAACGTTTCCGTTGTGAGTTAAATAAATTGGTGCATATAATAATATCTACAAATCAGTTCGCACGTATTAACACACTAAACATCGATTGTTAGAAATATGTAAGTATAAATTCAGCAAAATATTGCACGTAAATCCGCGCCTCACCAATTACACGAAAAATTACCATTAAATGTAATGGAAAAGTCTTTACTTCGCTTTAACCATTGACGACATTTCTCCGGAGTGTTCACCCCCACCCCCACTCCATTTCACCCCTTCATCGGCAACTTTGTCGGCACTTGAGCACTTACACTAAACGGTCCGATTCGGGAAAACTCCCGCCCCGTCCCGTCCCGCGCGATAAAAATCACTTCATCGCATTAGTCGAATTAAAACATCCCCTCTTCGTCCGCCCCCAAAGCCCTCCGACCCCCCAATTATTTAACTTAATTAATTCCCAAGTTAAAGTCAACATAATAACGGCAACTATTGAAACTTTATTGAAAGCCGGAAGAGCTTTTTGTTCAGACGCTCCAATTACGGAAATTATAGTGAGCAACTCCCTTCCGAGCGTGTTTATGGTCGACTTAACCGGAAATCTCCTAAGTAAATTGGTGAGGGGTGGGGGTGATGGGGGTGCGAGGCCAGACCAACTAACCGCCCCTCTGTGCTTGCAGGTGGATGAGTGACGTCGAGGGAGGACGAAGGGATGTTCCAAAGCTTCGCACTCGCAGTTGCACTCATCGCTGCGGTGTCACCCCGGGAGTACTCGGGTGAGTTCCGCCCCGTCGCAACCCCTTTGGTGGGGAATCACTCGAAACCTCCGCCATTATGAATGGAACGCGGGCGAGTATTGAATTAATAAAACAAGATTTTTATGAGGAGAATATTGCCAAGGTTTCGACATAATTTCCGTCCCGAAGGAAATCATTCACCCCCGAGGGGAATCGGAACGTGGAAGAACTAATCAAGCATTATTTTTCATAAAAATAAGGGAGGCGAGCTGGGGGTTGATTAGAATGGGGGATTTATGTTATTACCGGGGCGAGAGAACGCTCCCCATGCTTTGCAGCGATCGGGGGACAGCTCACTCCCAAGATAAATCAATTTTCTCCTTGAGGGGGATGAAACGCTTCCGAGGTGCATTAATGGGTTTCAAGTGAACGAGGGGTGGCGTGGGTGGTTCCGACGGTGCATAATCTTCTTGGGATTATCCTCGCCCACTAAAATGCAATTTCCAAAGGACCGGATTTGAGAGGGATCGTTAGGGGTTGCGAATAAGAAAAACACGGAGGAAAAACTTGGACGAAAGGAAGAAAGGGTTGAGGAGATGTGAAAATACGATTTAGAGTTCGGAACCTCGGAGTAAAAATAAAACCGAGTATAATAAAATAAAATATTATATAATGAGTAATGAGATATCGAAAAAAAAGATATTAAAGATAAATAATTATATTAAGATAATAAGAATACTAAGATATATAATATAAATAATATAGACTATAATTGGAGCAGAAGAAACGGGATTCGAATCCCAACGCCAGAGAAAGCTTTTTCACTCTATTTAGATTTAGTGTTTTAGATATTTTAGATTTTAGAACAGAATGCCCTCCCTGAATCAGCTTCGCCTTCTCTCGGTGGTGACAACGAGCCTCGTTTCAGGGAAGAACAACCCGGTGTTTTTGCTAAGAGATACAGAAAGAAAAAAGGAAAGAATTTGGCTCGATAGAGGCATTTTCAGGGCAATTACCGTCGGAAGCGATCGCCGGGGGTGGGCGGGGGCGCGAAAAGGGTTGGAATATCTTCTTGCAAATGAGTCATCAATTGGGCGCACCCCTCCCGCCCCATTCATTTTTTCGTAAAACTTTCTTCCACCATTATTCGGATAATTGTTTCGTCAATTAATCCAATTGTTATAAAATGTGTCGCTAATTTGGAAAGTTTCTTTCGGGCGGGCACTCGTGTGAGTGTTCACACTCCACCCGCTTAGTGACCAACGAGGCGACAGCAGCAACAGCTATTTCGGCTTAGGAAACGTCATCTGCTTTTATTTTGGCTGTCAACTGAGCTTTCCGCCTGATTAATTTTCACGGCTGAGCTTCGACATATCCGTTATTTGAATCGGCTTAATAAACGGAAAGAAAAATCCTCCCCGGGAAAAGTCGACTGTTTTCCATCTTCGCTCGACTCCTCTTTGTCCATTAATTATATATTTTATGTCGGCTGACGGCGACAGACATCCTTCATGTGAGGCGAGTTTGTTCTTTTTTAACTCTTACGCTCGGGAAGGGTCCAAATGACCGCTGAATCATATTTTGTTTTTTCTTTTAAAGCTGACATATATTTCCGGATTACAAATATCACATAATGTGATTCTCATTTTTTGTGACGTTTTCCCATTTTTCCTCTTCCATTATTTCCCCGTTTTTCTCTTTCCTGCTCTTTCATATTTTTTTCTTATTTTTTTATTTTTATCCGATTTCTCTTTTCTTTATTTTTTCTTCTTTTCTTTTTCTCTTATTTATGCTATGTTTTTTATTTTTTACTTTTCCCATATTTATTTCTCCTTTTTTCCCTCATTTAGAAGATTCCAGCAAGTGAAAAAATAAACACAAATACTCTATGGCCCTGCCGATACGGTGCACCCCATCCCCGTGAGCGAGCGTTTGTCTCTTTCAAAGGAAACCGGAAGTATACCTGCAGCGCCGGTGGAAACCATTTCCGCTCACGGGAGACATTTGTCTGTCGGCCGCGGAATCCTGACGTTTGGAAATGAAGCCCGGCCGCACGTCCTTCGGCGAAACCGCACAATTTGTTATTCTGTCTGTGGAGATCCTCCCTCTCTGCTACTCGCGGTCGCTTAATAAGTAGAAGGCACTCCGTTTGTCGGAAAGAATCCAATTATTCATTTAGTTTTCGACCCCCACAGTCCGCCCTTCATCGCACCCCGCCCCGGATTCATTTCCGACAAATAAAACAAGTTGTCACATCCAGGGAGGGGTGAACATCCCTCTCGGCGGTGCGGGGAGGGAAGAAGGCTCTTTCCCGGCCACATCTGCCTTTTTTATTTTAATATTTCAATAAGTGCCGTTAACGGTCAAAATGACCGCCACATTATACTTTGTTTTCATCTTTTATATATATATATTTTCTCACTTTAGAAATAATTCATGACATTATTTGTTGCTGAAAATTGTTGGTATTTCCTATGTAATTCTCGCATTTTTCCTGTTTTCTTTTTTATCTCATTTTCTGTTTTGCCATTTTTAAAAATTTTCTTTTCCTTTTTTCCTATTTTTCTCTTTTCATTGTTTAAAATGGAGAGCGGACTTTAACGCGTATCTTTAAACGCGTGTGAGGGTCCAAATGACCGCTTTGGAAGTTTCAAAGTAAAAGTTATTTCCAAGAGAAAAGATGGATGGGATCGGTTGGAGAGAAAACCCGCCATTTTGAGTGGGGTTTTCCGGGGCTTCTCCATCTTCTCTTTAAAAGCTTCCACACAAAAATAAATAGACCCTTTAGAAACGAAACAAAGAGCGAACATAAAAACCATATCGAATTCGAAATGCAAACCGCGGTGTGAGTAATGCGTAACCTCTCGCATTCTCCCAACATTTTTTCACCCCTTTCCACCCCTCCGAGACGGCCTTCGAAGCACTGCCCCTCACGAAACCTTCAACCAACTAATTGAAAACCAACTCAATGTGAAACTTTTAAATGAATTCGCCTCCCCAACACCGGCCGCTCCCCGAGATACTTCTCATATTAATCTGAAAACCGTTCAGGGGTTGCAAAGACCACCCCGCCCTCTCCTCCCCAGCAAAAATCATTTTCGCTTCTGCTGCTTTCCTTCTCCCCGACGATAACCTCCTTATCTGGACTCGCTTCACTTGCTTCATTCGGGAACCGAATTCGAGCTGTTGCGTCCCCCACCGTTTCATTCAAACTCTTGTGTGAATCGTCTAATTTTATATTTTTTTACTTCAAACAATCACTATTTATTCATTTCTTTTATTTTTATATATAGTATATTTATATACTTCTCTGTCCCCCTTTATACTGACTGCTAATTTTATTTATTTTTAAATTTTTGTAAATTTGTTATATCTGAATGTATTGTACTGAAAAAAGTTTGTAAAAAACCCCAAATACATAAGGGTGAAATAGGGAAGAAATATATTATTATTATCATTAGATTTTAGTTGTTAATTCACTTTTATCAGAATGAATTGTACATTTCCCTCTTTCTTTCTTAATTCCCTTTTTTCATTCTCTTCCGCTGAGATTCGAACCTCCTCCCGTCCCTCCTGCTCCCCTTTGCATCGCCTTTCACACTCACATTTCACTACGAAGACTTCCGAAGACTTCCGAATAATTCCGAGTTGAACCGAAGTCGCGGACGGACGGAAGGGCGGAAGTGGTCCCGGATTTTATACACACGAAAAGATAATATTTAATTAATTTAAATATTCACTTGATTTCATAATTTAATGTTCCTTCTTCTCCATTTTTTCTCATTATTAAATTGCCCGAGCCTCGTGCAAATTGGACAGAAACGAGACGCATTTTTAAATTAAAAAAAACTCAAATTAAATTGCTTAATTTATACGAATTATAATTTTATTTTTTCTGCTTTGACTCTTTCGCTCGGCCTTTTATCGCGCAATTCACTCGACAACCCTTTTGCCCCAATTAAATTTCTTCCGCCTCACCTCCCCTCGCCCTTCCCCCACGACGGCCAAACAACCAGAGAAAAAGATGTAATTTCCACTTTATTCTTCGCCGGAAGTGATGAATCCAACATGGCCGCCGTCGGGGGCTGCCGGGGGTGCCGCTGCCGCCGCCGTCGGGGGCTCCTCCGAGGTGGTGCACCGCACTTGGGGTGGCAAGGGGCGACAGCAGCCATCTCCGGATCTGACCGGCGCTCTCGCCCTCCCTTTATGTTTGTTCAGCATGTGTGCGCTGATAAAAAGTCTCACCCCCTTCCGCCCCCACTCAACTGGGACTTAATGCGTAAACTGTGCGAGTGGAAAAATGAGGAGGAAAATCTTTTAAAGCTCTTTGTTGAAACAACCCCCGGCCGAGGGGTGAAAATGGGAAGGGCAGAATCCTCGCTTTTTTCGGACGAAACCCCCCCCCCCCTTTCATTTGAATTTATCTCTTTCTGCTTTGGGAATTTGTCGGAGATTCGACAAGGGATGACGGGGGGTGCGATGCGAGTGTCTTAAGGCTCTGTTGCGGTCGGGTGACTCTTGCCAAATTAATTTCGAGCAAGTTCCGGCAAAGTTTGCTTCCCCAATCGGCTGGTAATTTAGTTAGTCGAGTGAATTATTTATGCGAATGAATGGGGTTTTTGCGGCGCCGCTGCAGCCGAAGAGTGGCCGTCCCTCGGGCGAACAGAGGCCGGAAGTCATGGCGAAAGGAAGGCCACCCCCAGCAAACGAACGGGAAAAGACAGGAGTAAATACTCTACTTCCGTTCTCTCGGGCCATTTCACCCCTTCAGAAGCTTAAGACGAGTCACAATCGAGCAAAGTAACGTCAAAGTATTGAACCTTTCCACTGTTGTTAGGATACTGCCATAACCCTTTACGGACGGCATTGTGAACTACTGAGAATTTCAGACCTCCTCCTGTGCTGCTGTTCCCGTCGGACTCTACCGATCAACAGGTCCTTCCAGATCCATTGTGTCATTTCCAGACTCCTATCAGTCGGTGGCATCGCTCCTCTCCCTCCCTTTATCTCAATGCCAGTGAAAATCACTTCCAAAATGACAAATAGCTTTTCTTCAGCTTTCATTGAAATATCTATTTACTTTTTCGCTCTCAGAAATTTTTATATATACTTTTATTTATTTACTTTTATGTGTTGGTTTATTCATTTATTTGCCGTTTGTTATCTCTATTAGATTTTATTAATGTATTTATGCATCTGCTTACTTTTGTTTGCTTATTTATGTCTTTTCAAGTCAGAGTCTGATAAAAAGACCCGACATTTAACAAGACAGATTACTCTGTTACTGTTTCTCGTATTGGTTTTATATTTTCATAATTTAAACTTTGTTTTTATCTAATTTTATATTAGTTATTAATACTGCTGACGGCCATTTGCCGAAACTCCAGAATATCCAGAATAATGTACAAATGTGAATGAATGAATAACGATAAAATGATAAAGTTATAATTATAAAAATGAAAAGTTCTTTTTAAATTTTTAATAATGTTTCTCACCCTTGGCCGAGGCAGTGTATCAAATAATAAGCCATACTTTCTCACGACCAATGAGAAGCCGCCGTTCGGACTGCTGACTCCGACCAACCCCGAAAACCCTTTCCTTTGATCCGAGCTTTATCGCCATCGAGGGTGAGGGGAGGGCCGGACGGAGAGACGACGGCAAAAGCACTGATTTTATGATTGATTTGACATTCACATCCTGATTAACTTCCAATCAAAACTCATCTTCACGCTCAAGTAGATGCTTTCAGATAGACAAACACCGCTCCAAAGGAACTCGCTCGTCTCAAAGGAAGAAATTACCTTCGTTCAATTTCTCCTCGGCCTAGTCATCGGGCTAGCTCTCTCGGGGGAGGTTGGGGGGCTCCCCATCGGAGGGGCGGAAGAAAAATCCTGTCTTTCCGCGCATCCAGTCATCATCAATCTTTTACGTTCGCGTTTCCCTCGCAAGTTTTCGCCTCTGAAAAAGCGTACGTGCTGAACGTGGAGCGCCATCTGGAGGATATTGAAAAACAAAGAGAGGGGTTGAAGGGGGTTGAAGGGGGCTGAGGGAGGGGAGCCGTTGGGGAGGGAAAATGAAGCAAAATAATAACGAGAACTGAAGACTGCATTTCTCCGGCGATGGAGCAACCCTTTACTGGGGGTTGGGGGTGGAAAGGAAAAAGTCTGGAGGGTGAAATGGAAGAAAATCGTAAGCCGTTTTCTCTGCTCGATAAACTGCCTTGTTATCAGAATGGTTTTTGATGACGCTTCCGTTTCCTTGCCCTTTGGCTGCCGGGAGGGTGGATGGCTCACCCTGTCTCCCCCTCGCTTACAGCCCTATCAGATACTGTTATTTCATCAAATTGTTTTAATAATTTTAACCCTTTTCTGGAATCCCATTCCAACTCCTTCGTCCGTCCACCCTCCGAGAAAACTTTGACTGCTTTTTATAATGAGACGTGGTCCCCTGGACAACCCTTCCTCGAAATCACCCCTCCGGTGATCTGAAGATCGGTTGGTGATGCATCGCGTCGGAAAAGAAGAAACCCTTTCACCACAATCCCTGTTATAACGAGCCGGAAAGTAAATTAAAGAAAAAAAAACAGAAATAATTGGTGCAAAAAAATATTGTGTGGCTAAAAAGAATTTTTATCTCGAAATGGAATGTTTTTTTTGTCAACGAAAAATTCATTTAAATGTTTTTTAAATTAAAATTTATCTGCAGAATTTCTACAGTTTTATTTTTTTATTTTCAATTTGGTATTTTAATATCATAATTTGATAATAAATATATTAATATTTATTTAACTAATTTTAATTTCAGATTTAATAATTTAACGTAATTAATTTATGTATGTTATATTTAATGTAATACACATACATCTCATAATATTTTACTTAAATTTATCGAAATGACATTTGTGTATATTATATGTTCAATGTATATAAGCAATTTATATTTACAAAATAAGCATGAATTTTATAAACAATTCTCCGTGGTCATTTTAACTGGAGAATTCTGGAGTCTGCCGGAAAAGTCCTGGAAAATTTTGGAGTCTGTTGGAGAAGTACTGGACAATGTTGGAGAATTCTGGATTCTGCTGGAGAAATACTGGAGAAAGTTAAATTTTTCTGGAGAAATACTGGAGAATTCAAAATTATAAACGTGTTAATTTTTCTTCATTTTTAAGTTTCGTTGCAAATCCATTTACGTAAATTTGGCAGAAAACAGTGGGAAACCTGTCCGCAACCGGAAGCAACAAAGTGGTAACAGAAACAGGAAGTGGCAAAAAATCAAAGAAAAACTGAGGCCGCCATTTTAGTATATAAAAATGTATAACAAGCAGAGCTTACAATTGACTTAACGCACTTCCAAAGGGGGATAATGGAGGAGAGGAACTTTTTCGGTTTTATTTAACGCGGGAATAAAGTTCTTGTGAGGTCGTTTGTTTATTGTTGCCTCCCTCGTTCTGAGGGGAGGCGAGGGTTGGAATTTTCAACCCTCTCTGATTTAACGTTCACGCACCACTCATCAGAAGCCGTTAACCTTGTCGAACGTGTCGTAAAGTGCTATGGCTGTTCCCTCCCATTCCTCCCTAATCGCTGGGGGATCTACTCCCGCACATAATCATCCCTCGAATAAGGGATGATCAGGGGTGTCAAACGTAAATCCACAAACAGTAACCAATCCCTCCCGATTTCCAATGTTTCCAACGCCCAATAAACCGTCCTTAATTAACTGATTAATTGGAGTTAATTGGAGTCCGATTCCGCGATCGAAGCGACACTCAACTGACACTCGAAAAGCGAGTACGGGTCATTTTGACCCATTATTTTAAAGTTAATTAAAATTATTAAAATTTTAATTTAAGAGACCTGGCGACTCATGCGAAAGTCAAAATGATTCTTATCCTTCATTGGACTAATCCTATTAATATTTATAAGTTATTATTAATTATATAATGTAATTCTTTCTTCCCCTTCCAGGGTTTACAAAAAACATTAAATACTACAAGTTTTCAGTCATTAAATTTTAAGAAATACATATGTATTTTATACATTTAAAAACACAAAATATGGCAATTACTAACCGGAAATAATAAAATATTAACAACAAAATCTGGCCAGTAACAAATGAGTTACTTTTCCATTTTCTTTATACTCCTTAAGTATTAAAAATTCTCTTTTATTTTTAAAGAATTATTTTCTTTATTTAAAGTATAAATGAACATAGTCGGATCCAATAATCAATAATGAAGAAATACATTGTTTGGATGTTATAATGTATAATTCGGAGTGGAATAGCGAAGTGGCAAAGGTTCTCAGCTAAGGGAGAGTCTTTCGAAATGAAAGGTCGAAAAAGGTGGGAAACCGAGGCTGAAAGCATCATGTATCAAAAACATAATGAAAGCTATTTTAAAGAGGGTAACAGCGGAGGGGTTGTAAACCCTCGCGGGGGTCCCGAAGGGTTGCCAAACTCGATAACTGTGTCCGCCCATGTTTTTATCGGAGGTTTTAGGAGTTTATTTAACGTTTGTCAGCCGACCTCAAAGCTGAGAGCCTATTAACGGATGAACACATCGCCCCCCGATCGATCCCATTCTGAGCCGGCTTGTCTAAGAGATTTATCTACTTTATATCTACTTCAGGGGGATTTCCGAAATACGGTTCCCCGCAAACCGATCTTTTTTCCTTCTCTTTCGGGATTTCATTCCGAAGGCATAAATCCTACTTAAAATACTTAAAGAATTATGTTCTTCCCTTTGAGGGTATTCCGTGGCCGGGTGTAATTGAAACCGCCCTCGTTGGTTGGCTGGGGCAACCTTTGAAAGGGTCCTTCCGCAGTGCCCTGGGGACACAGAATCAGGTGTGACACCCCTCGGGGGCGGGGGAAGGTTTCCGGCAGGTTTTCTTCTTGTCGAGATAATCCGTTAATTCAATTTAGTCGCGAGCTTGAAAAGGCTGCTAATAAACACGCCCGGCATCGCTGCTAATGGCTTTACAAAGGGCTAAAACTCTTAGAGTAGATTATCTTCGTTCTCGGCAGAGTCAAATGAAGGGCTTTATGAAAAGCGTCTTTTCATAATTGTTTTTGCGAATGAGTGAGCGTGGATTCGGGTTTCCAACGGCGACAGCAGCAGCACTGAATATGTGCCAAATCCTTTCTTTGGTAAAAAAGCTTCAGAGGGGTTTTAAACTGCGCCAACACATTATAAGAGGACACATTCGTACAGTCTAATACATAAGGTCATTTTGACCCTGTTCTAAGAAACAGAAGAAAGAAAATTAAAATTTTATCAGTATGAGGATGACGCATTAAAGGGGAGTGCTCTGACTCAGTAAAATCGACCAAAAATTAATTTTCATCCCTTTCGACCAAAACTTTCCGATCGGCCAAAGGATTTTCAACTGACAAACATTAAATGAAGAGCCGATAATGATCGCATGACCGATAAATTTTAGATTTTCCCCCATAAAACGCCTCCCAAGTTTTAATTGTGAAATTTTATATTAATCCCAATCAAGGATTCCCTCGAAATTTACGCCTTCTGTCTGTCCCCGCCCCCGCCCTCCCTTTGTTTTATTTCACCCCGGATTAAAAATCTGCAAGGCTTTTCCCGGCTGGGAAATTTTTCAAGGGCCTTTGGGAAAAATCTCGACAATTGGTATTCATGTCAGAAAAGCGAGTTGGCATCCCTGCGCTCGATTCCCCCGGGTTCTTCCGGCTGGCATTTGTAATTTCCGCCCCCTCCGTCCCCTTTCCACCCTCTTTTTTTATAAATTTTTCATTTCGCGCCTACAAATTCACAAATTCTCAAACGAAAATGGCCGACGATAAGTTTTTATGCTTTTTTTTATTGGATTCCCCAAAAGGCGATGCCACATTGCCTTTATGCAAGGCCTCCGTGCCAATGTGCTCATAACCAACAATGTGTGCGTGCAATGTTTGCGCCAAAATCAAATTCGAGCTCTCTTTTTCGTTTTTACGAAGGGATGCAGAATGGAAATAAATGCAAAAATGCCGCCCTCCGGGCCGAATTGTAATAGAGAAAATGGCGCACTTGTTCCGCGAGGCGAACCGAAAGAATTCCCGAACGTGTGAATGCTGAGGAGGACTCGGGCGCCTCGTTTTCCAGGATCATTTCCCGGACACAAACGGGGACGGAATCAACGACCCTAAATCAGAATTTCCTCCCGAAAACGTTTCTGACAGGAGTTTGTTTTTTCCCCCCTGCATCACCAGATTACGAAATTTGGCCGCGATCCCACCGGTCCGGAAAACGTCATTTCTCGCACATCAGCAAACCGCCCTCCAAACCCTCAGCCCCTGGAGAAAGCCTCCTTTCTCATTCAGTATTCACAAAAAAGTATTTCGCCCTTCCTAGTCGCCAAGGCTGCCCCTCCCGAATTAATAGTCAGACTAATTAGAATTCCTGGAGTTGGCCAAGGAAGTGCTGGAGAATTCTGGAGTCTGCCGGAGAAGTGCTGGAGTCTGCTGGAGAAGTACTGGAGAATGCTGGAGTCTGCTGGAGAAGTACTGGAGAATGCTGGAGTCTGCTGGAAAATTCTGGAGTCTGCTGGAGAAGTGCTGGAGAATTCTGGAGTCTGCTGGAGAAGTACTGGAGAATTCTGGAGTCTGCTGGAGAAGTGCTGGAGAATTCTGGAGTCTGCTGGAGAAGTGCTGGAGAATTCTGGAGTCTGCTGGAGAAGTACTGGAGAATTCTGGAGTCTGCTGGAGAAGTGCTGGAGAATTCTGGAGTCTGCTGGAGAAGTGCTGGAGAATGCTGGAGTCTGCTGGAGAAGTGTTGGAGAATTCTGGAGTCTGCTGGAGAAGTACTGGAGAATTCTGGAGTCTGCTGGAGAAGTGCTGGAGAATTCTGGAGTCTGCTGGAGAAGTGCTGGAGAATGCTGGAGTCTGCTGGAGAAGTGTTGGAGAATTCTGGAGTCTGCTGGAGAAGTGCTGGACGACGCTGGAATCCGCTGCAAAAGTACCGAAAAATATTAAAGTTTTCTGGAGAAATACTGGAGAATGTTGAAATCTACTAGAGTTTACTGAATGAACGCTGTAGTTCGTAACAACTGCATTGACTTGAAATGGAAAAGAAAAGGAAAATTCTTCGTAACAACCATGAGAGGAAGGAATAGTTTGTAAAGAAAAATCAAATGTACTATTGATTAGCGATTGATTACGACTTAAGAAATAAAAAATAATAGAAAATTTAATAAAAAGAACAAAAGGAGAGTTCAATTAATAGAAAGCCAAAGCGGAAGTGCATCTGCTCCGACAGCAATAAAATCCTCATCAACGGAAACTGAGCCAAAAATCGGATTTCCGGAAACTCTAAATAAAACAAAAACCACGAACAGTCATTTTGACTCCAGAATTTTGACCAAAATTTTGCTTTTCAATGTATTTTTGCTAAATTTCCAACTAAAAATAAATTTCTTGAAATAAATTTATGAAAAGACATTTTCAAAAATATTTATCTAAAAATAGATTTCCAAGAATGGGATTGCAAAAAGCGAAATGAGGGTTGGAGCGGTGCTCCTGTACTTCCCAACTGCTGCATCCACCCCTGATTTCAGCCCCAAAGCCCAGAAGGACCATACAATAACGGATTCGAAGATCGTGAGCGCCCACTTTGATTGCTACACTCTTGGGTGCCTTGGGGGAAGCCATACACAATACACTTCCAGAATAGATGAGTGGAGATGAAGGGAAAGGGGGCGCTTTCCCGGGCAAACAGAAGGGAATGAAAACAAAAGAATCGCGGGAGAGCCCAAATGAAACCGAATGAATTACTAATAAAATAATTAAGTTACCTTCAGAGAATGCCTGTGTCGCCGCAAACGACTAAACTCGTTATTTCGCAAAATAACCACGCGGAGTGAAAATTATTAATTAATTGCACACTTGAGCCGATTCGTGGTCGCCGCACCCCTAGCAAGGAGGGGTCAAAATGACCTCTGCATCGTATTTTGTGTTTCTCTTTTAACACTGATTACAAATAATGGACATTAATTACTTCGATCATTCGGTGGTTAGTGTTGGGGTGAAGTAGTGGAGGGCGGTGAAAGCTACAGATAGCCTTGCGTTTGGGGGTAAAACATATAAAATAAATTAATTATAACATTTAATTTTTATTTGAACGAAGTATTAATACAATACTGGATTTTTTTAACCGAGTAAAAGAACTACTAAAGGTCGATACAGCGGAATAATTTTCCTAAGGAGCAAAAGACAAAAAAACTTTTCTTGAAAGGGAACAAAAAATTTGGGAACCACTGAATTAGATAGTCCGCAGTTCTCGTGAAGTTTCCCTATTTTCCCCCATTTGACCGTTTTTACTTTTTCTCTTTTTCCCCGCGTTTTCATTTTTTTCTTTTTGTATTCTGTATGAGAAAGATCTCATACAGTTTTCTGACATTTAAAACAAGCAATCGTTTTTAGAGAGAAAAGACAATGTTGCATTACTAAAGAAACTTTTTGTACTTCAAAAATTTCAAAATAAGAGCGGGACGTTTAATTAAACTCAAAATGATCGTTTTAGTGATAACAATAACATTATTTGAAAATGCGAAGCACACGGAAGGAATGCGTGCTTTTATGTTTCAAAAAAAAACAACAACAACAAAAAACTCACAAAATTTTCAACAAGAAAATAGGAAAATAACAGAAGGGGAGATGTAAAAAAAAACTAAAATAACATAAACAAGTAAATTTTTCCTGTTGGGAAGCGACATTTTACAAGCATCCACCAGCAGACGCAGATATTATCCCTCTTTCCACCCCCAGACCAATATTTTTCAACCCCCCGGCGACTGGTTGGAAAAAAAATAAGTAAATTGTAAAAAGTAAATGGGCATCGAGATCCGAGTGGAAATTATCTGAGGAGAGAAGACAGGGTGAGGTGAAAGTTCCATCCGATTTGTGCAGAAGTCCACAAGGGTCGAAGGGGATGAAAAGGTCTGCTACCTCCACCGGGTCGGTTGCGTTAATAAAACAAATTGCTCCGAATAGAATTAAAAAGTTTTTGTAATGACTTCTACCGCGAGGCTTTCTCTTATTTTTATTTTTCCTCCGGGTGAACTTTCGAAAGAGTCGAAAGCAAACAAGACGTGAAAGAAAAAGAATTTAGCCGGCGCAACTCCATCCCCTTTCCTGGTCGAAAGAGCCGAGATAAATAAATAAATTTCTTATTTTGTTGAAAACGAATTAGCTCGACTTCTGTATAAGTGAAAGGATGACCTGCATACTAATGAGGTTCTTCAACTGAGCCTTTATTATTCCCTTCTCCCTCCGGCCCTTCCGCCCTCTCCCCCGCGCTACAGTACATACAGTATGTGCATTCAACGGAAGATAATTATTTTTGACAAACGTGTGTTCATTAAATCAATCAAAACCTTTTTTTCATAAAATCTGTCGTTAAATCGAATTTCATCCCCTTTGACGGCTGACATTCAATCCAATTACTACCCCCCCCCCCAAACCCTTTTACCAGCCCCCACGTTTCCCTCTGCAACGTAACCTAAAAAAATTTTCTCCAAATCTTCTGCGAAAAAAAATTTTAAATAAACTTTCACTTGCACTTCAATTTTAATTGTAAGTAAACAAATATGGCGTTTGAAGTGCGCGAAGATGATTGGCTCATTTCGAAAGGAACGTTTCTCGATAGAAGGCGGTGTTTCTTGCAAAAAATTGTCACGGCGTTAAATGGCTATGGGAAAATTTTCAATATGCGGTCCAGTTCAAACAATAAGCTCATTTTCAGCACAGCACTCATTTTAAAATTATTCGCTAAATAAATTCAGTTAGAAATGTGCAGGAAAGCGTGCAAAATGTTTCAATTCAAAATGGCTGAACCTGTCATTTTATTCTAATTTCTCTCTCTCTAAATAAAGACGTACTCACCCACTTTACTCCTACTGTGCATTCATTATCGATGACATTTTAACTTCGTGAACCCATGCCTGGGTCTTTTTCAAAGCACACCGAATTTACAAATTGTTTTCTTTCCTTTTTTGCTCAGAACCGGCCAAACATGTCGCAACCGTTACAAAATTCTCACGAGCAAGCTAAGAAACACATACCTTCCATAAGCTAAACATGACATCCAACATTCTTTTAATTTCACAGCGTCTGTGGAATGCCGAACTCTGGCGGAAACATCCGAAACTCTCCGAATGTTCTTTCGAAGGCAAAGTTTCGAATCTCATCAGTGATACTTTTTAAACGGTTTTATTTAAGCTTCTCACCGAAGTGAAATTTCAATTTTTGCTCATCTTTCGTCGGGCTAATTTACCATTAAATTTTTCTAAATTTGAAAATTATGAACAGATGAACTGATGAAGCTGACGATTCGGCTCTTTCTTTTTTTTTTTTTAAAACTGTAAGGTGATTTAATTTGTTCACAAATTTCAAATCCCTTAAAATAATTCTTTTTCTCAAAATATACCTACAATTCCATAAATAAAGGCAAATCCAATTAGATTAAGATGCTCTAAACCTTTTCAAATCTCATAGTTTGCTATATTAATAGGCAAAGTAGGAAAGAAATCTGAGTTGAAACTATTTAATATTTTACCATAAAGATAAGCCAAAATGGCGTTTTCCGATAACTTTACACTCCCATAGCTCCTTATGTGTTAATGTTAGGAATGTCAAACGAAGATGATTTTTAAGCAATAGTGATGCACTGTCGTCATACGTAATTCGGACGTAATCGGTTGCCGTACAAAAAAGTTGTGGGGCCTTGAAAATTAAACATTTTTTGGCGCCCAATTGTATACCTCTTTTCAAGGCGTTGTAGCTCAGCAACCACGACGTCCAAAAAGTTGAAACCTGTACCATTTGAAAGAGCATTTAAATCTCTAGCATTTTGCATAATAACATCTGTGTGGTTCGGATAGGTTTTGGAGAGCAATCGAGGTAAGTTGTCGGTCTATTTGCGAAAAATGGTATTCTTTAAAAGTCCGAAACAGTGAAAGATTTCGAACTAAAATTTGGCATTTTTTCATAGACGGTAAGAAAAATCTGTAAAATTTGATAAATTGCAGGTTCTGTACATTTCCTGTAATAATAGTAAATATACATTAATATTATTTTCATAATAATAACAATAAACAGTTGTCCGCCAATTTTTTTTAAATAAGCTGTTTCCGAAATTTCATTTCTCTAAAATTCTTTCAAAAATTTATAAAACTGGTCATTCCTGAGCCGTAGAAAACTGTCAACATACAATAATTCGATCAAATGTTCTCCAACAGATCACTGAAGCCGTTCCTTTGGATAAAAGGGACGAAAAATCCTCTTCTACAAAAGATTCCCGAAATGATAAAAAGTTGAAATTATATTTGGATTCACTCGAAGGAGCCGAGGGGCAGGAGGGCCCAAAATAAATAGAATGTTCGATGTGGGAATGAAAGATTTAAAAAAATTGTCAGAAATTCCCTTTCAATCTCATAACAGCCTTTTCTGCATTCGAGTCACGAAACTGATAATAGAAACCCGAGACACTTTGCCTCTCAATAAAAAAATGACGGAGAGCCACTCCGGGTTTCCCTCTTTCACGGGGTGGTCCACTCGCCTTTCACCCCCGAGAGCGCACCCCGGCCCCATTAAGAACTTGGCACACTTCCCCTCGCCCCCATCTATTTATTATAAATCATCCACCTCCCCTTATCGGAACCTCAGATCCGCCGTTTGTGTCTGATTTAATAATTTTTGTCTTATCCGAAGAGAAGAAGCCACGTTCTGCTTTATCAAGCGTGAACTGATAATTTGTGCTTTTTTCCCGGGGGTGGGCCCCGACCAGGGGGTGAATTTTCCCCGGGAAATTTATTTCATTTCGAACAACCCCCGCGCCCCGCGCTCTTCGCCCCCTCCCTTCCGTCTTCACGTGTCCCCCAAGAACATGTGAGCCCGCGACCGTCATCCCTCGCCGCGTGGGGGATGTTTCCGCCTGCGACAGACAGCCCCACTCGCGAAACCCGAGAAAGGGTGCGGGCAATCGAAGCGAAACATTAAATTTGTACCATGTTGGACTTTCTGTTTTCCATACTGAGCCGAAAGCCCCGGGGCTTTGCCCTCCCCTCCCCTCCCGAATCCACCCTACCCTTTTATAAACCGCATGGAATCGCCCTGGGGCGTTTTGCAGCCCCTTCTTGCCATTGAATTTCACTGTGAGCCCCGCAAAGTTTTATTTTTCTTGTTTTCGTAGCGGTTTCCGCCCCCTCCGCCACCCCCTCACGTCACTTTTTAAAGGAGAGGTTAAAAGTGTGTAAAAAATGGGCCCAGTTCCAATTGCGTGTGGCAAAAGGGTTTTTCTTGATTAAAGGGATGAGCCAGGGGAGGCTGATGATAATTAGAGAATTTGTTTTGGAGTTTAATTGCCCCCGGGGAGGAGTTTGATTATAAGTCGATAGCGGGCGACGACCCTTTTGACGTGGATTTTCTCTGTGGGGAAAGGATCACGTGAGGGGATGTGGGAGGGAGGGGGAGGAAAGGGGAGGAAAGGGGAGATGCGGAAAATGGACGTGTTGGAAAAGTGGGGTTGGCCGAACGAAAGAAGAAAAGAAAAGGAAATATGAAAAATGATTAGCGTTGATAGTAATAATAGACAAAAAGGAAATTACTTCTGACTCAGCTCTCATAATATATTAATTGATTACGTCTGGGACAAGTCAAGATTATTATAATAATTTCATATAATAAACAAAATGTTTCATTCACATTTATTACGCGTATTACAAATATAATATTGTTATTATATACTAAGTAGTATAATATTATAAAATAATATAATATCATAGTATCGGAAGATAGTGTAATTTATAATTTAAATTATTTATTATTATAATTATACTATTATAACTGAAAATGTAAACTGAACCTTGTGTGAGTGTTAACGCAGAATTTTTTTTTCTGAATGAAAACAAACCGGAGCCGGCACTGCACGAAGTCACCCCTCCGCCCCCCTCCGCCCCCTCCACCCCCTCATCGCCCCATTCCCAGATTTAAGTGAAAAAATTCCCTTAATAATTAAAAAAAAGTGCAGGAATATGAAGGAGGGAAGAAAGTCTAAAAATCAGATCTCGGAGATGAATTAGGGCGGGTTTTAAGGAGTTTCCACCCCCGAAAGCCGCGGAGGGGAATCCCAAAAAGATTTTCTTTCCCGGATTTTATGGCTTTCCCTTTTCCCGTTATTAGTTACAATTTTTCTTCATCTCGGAGGAGCCGTAAAGGGACGCCCTCGTAAAAAACTAGCGAACACGGGCGACGATTTCGGCTTAGTCGCCTCTCCCCCGACACGGGGGATGTGATGAGAGGGGTGTTCCCGGATAAGCCACCCCATCGGAGGGGTATTTCGCGTATTTAGATTAAAACCGTTCTTAGGCTGCGAAGGGAG
Source organism: Brueelia nebulosa (assembly GCA_028293925.1). NCBI lineage: Eukaryota > Metazoa > Arthropoda > Insecta > Psocodea > Philopteridae > Brueelia > Brueelia nebulosa. Next base: position 93,373 of record JAQIBA010000036.1, read on the forward strand.
GCGTGCAAAAATCATAGTTTCTCGCCCCGATCAGACCCACCCCCCGCGAAGGGGGTTAATGCATGTTTAAGAACCCCATTCTCCCTTTAGGTATTCATAAGTCGACTCCGATGTGTCACCCAGCCCTCGTTTCATATTCATAAAATCGCACGTCATTTCTCCGAACAAACCGCCCCCGTTTCGCCTTCAGCATCACACCCCCTCGCACTCCCAAGTCGATTCCACCCCCACTGCGGGGATCCTCCCCTCGCGTCCACGCAAACAAAAGTATAAAAGTCTTCGTCCCTCTCATTAATTCACTTAAGAGGGGGTGAGTCCAGACGAGTGGGCGAGATGATATAAAAGAAATTTTGGAGACTCAATCGAAAGGGGTGGGGGGTTGAAACTAACTCAAAACTCCACTCCGCTCGGCCATTTGTTTCCCTTTATGGACAGTTCTCACCCCGGGAATGGCCTTCTCTTCAGACTTTAGTCTCCGTTTATGTTTGCTTTATTGTTCCAGAACGGGTTCCGAATGCACCCCTCCACCCCCGCGCACCCCCACTACATGGCTCTAATTAATTATCTCCTTTCGTCAACCGACCGCACCGAAAAATCCTCCAAATTCTTCCCCTCATTTTTTATTTTCCAATTCCTTTCCCTTTCGAAACAAAGAAAATTTTCTTTCGGGGGTTGAAAAGGGGTGGCGTGTCCGTCCAGAAGATTTCCCTCCCCGCTCGTCGAGTGCTCACGGCTTTTGTTTCGCATTTACCCCAATTTGCTGCCTTAATTTGATTGCTAGAGTTGAGTTGGTTTTCATTTGGTTTTTCTCCTTCCGCCCCTGAGTGGGGGTTGGAAAGGGAAAGAGCAAAAGGGGGTTGCGCGGAGATGCGAGTCAGGAAGCGAAAATAATACCGAGTATGAAGTGTGGGGAATGAAATAAGGCAATCAACCCCCGACGTTTGTTTCAAATCCGCCCTTAGTCCGGGGGAGGATCATCGACAAAAGCGCAACACAGTCACCCCCAAAGCAAACACAAACTCGCGGCCCTCATTTAGAAAAAGCTCAAACAACATGGCCGCCCCGCCGTGCCTCATTGTTTCCCTCCGTTAATTAATACCTTCCACCCCCGCCCGACCTCGATGCAACACCCCGAATTATTGTTTCCCTTTCACCCCCTCGCATTGTTTTCCAATATCCGACCGGAGTGACCGGACACGCAGGTACCCGCGATCGAAGAGGTCACCCCGAGAAAGTTCTAATGAAGGCTTTCATTCGGGAAAGTTGGAGATTAATCTTTATGAGCGGCTTTTAGCCTCGCCACCCCTTCCCTTAATGAGTCGGAGTGGCCGGGGTGGCAGTGGGGGCGGAAGGAATGAAGTGTCCGGGGGAGTTAGTGTTGAATTTGATCGGGGGTTTATCCCGGTCGAGAGCTGCGATGGGGAGCTTCGTCGGAGCGGAAGGACAAAGGATTAAGCTGACAGGGAGAGGGGGTGGAAGGGCGGCTTTGGGGTGCGTCACCGACTGGTGGGGTGGCCCTGGTTGCCGGGTGCACAGCCAGATATGTTCGTCCTTTCACTCTATGGAACCAACTAACTTTTATACTGAAGTAATATATATTATAGTGTCATAAAATAATAATACATTGATGGCCGATCTATTGGGTTGAGTCATATGTAACTTCCTATTTTTATTAATATAAATACCTAAATAATTTGTTGAATTACGTAAATTAAATATAATTATATTCAGTATATTAATCATTATTCACTTAAAATATACGCACTGTTAATATAATTTTATGTGTAAATATTATTATGGCTTAAGGACAAACTGAGATGACTTTATTCTTTTGCCATCAACCCCAACACTGTAGGAGTTAGGGGGTGCAAAAATTATTAGAGAATTAAAACATATTAGAGGTTGAAAAGATAGAAGGAAATGAAAGTATATTTGGGGATTAAAAAATATTAGTAAATTAAGGCATTTTAGGGGTTGAAAAAATAATAAGGAATGAAAATATAATTAATCTAAAAGTTAAAATTAAATATGAAAATATAATAACGAAAATGTTATTCATAATATTAAAAAAAATGAAAAACTAAATAAATATATACATAATATATAATTTTATTTTTAAAAAATCCAAATGGCGTTCCAATGGGTTTAGATTAAAACATATTATATATAAAAATAAATAAATAAATAAACAAAAATTGTATAGTGCATAAATAGACAACAAGTATGAAATAAAAAATAAACAAAGAGTATATAACAAATTAATAAACAATAATTATATAATGTACAATATATAATATCAAGAGTAGATTAATGTAATTATTATAGCGCTTCAAAGGATAAGTCAACAGCGTTTGTGTTCGTTCGAGGGCGTATCCAACGTCACCTGGCGAAGGGGTGGTGGAGGGTGGATTATCAGTGGAAAGGGGGATGTCTCAACAATGCACCGGGAATCATATCTCGGAATTAAAAGAAAATTAATTTAATTCGGTTCGGAATCATAGAAATAAAAAATGAAAACCTCATTTGATGAAATATTAAAAGCGGAAGAAAGGAAAAGAAATGAAAGAGAGAAAAAGAAGGGAAGTAATTTTCTTTGGTGGAGGCTCCGGATTAGGAAAATTAATTTCCCCCCACACCCCCACAGTGTTTGGATGTCCTCGCGGGGCGCCCTCCGCTTCCGCCCCCAATGCACCCCAAAAGAAAACCCTTGTTTCTTTGTTTATAAAAATTTATTTATGATAATTTTCCCATTAATATTTATTCGCCATTTTGAAAATTGAGGGGCGGCTCGGAGAAGAAAAAGAAGAGAAGAAAAGGATCATGGGGGGGAGGGTGTAATTATTTGGGGGACTTTTCCTTACCTGAGATTCCCTCAAAGGAGAACAATGAGTCGGAGAGTTTTTCCGCCCCTTCAACCCCTTCGTTTTTCCAGACATCGGCCGGATTCAAAAGCCGACGAGTTAATTTGGTTCGAAGGGATGAAGGAAGATGGAGGGTTGAGGTGTTGGGGCTGTTCACATAAAATTTAAATGAGGGAGGTTTCCGAAATCGGGCGGGGGTGGAACGGGGACGGGCGAAAGCAAAGGCCACCGCATGAACATCTCCGCTCGAAAACTTTCTAATCCGCATCTCTGGAGCTTTAACCCACCCCCTCGGCTCAAAAAATAGAGAAACAAAAAACTTTCTAAAGATTTTGTTTTCCCCAAAGAAAGAAAAAAGAGCAGACGAAGCGAAAATAATCCGGTCGAATTTCAACCAGAAAAAATTCCCAAGTTGGAAAATGGCGGCGATGTTGTTTAACGATTGGAAAATGGCCTGCCCGCGCGGGGGTGACTTCCTGCCGGCGACCAACCACCCCCGCCCCCACCGCCTCTTCTAATTTGCCCTCTCCTTTCAGCTGAGGCCTACCAGCCCGAATTCTCCGAGCCCATCGCCAACCTCACGGTGCCCCTGGGCAGAGACGCCACCTTCAAGTGCGTCGTGCAGCACCTGGGAGGCTACAGGGTAAGTAGGCCAATTAGGGCCAAAGTGGCCACTCAGGGCCAAAGTGGCCATTTTGCCTTATGTCGGCCTCAATTCGCTTTTGTCACTTTTAATGCATCATTGTCTTTTTTCTTTGTTCAACAATCGATGTAAACACCCAAAAACAGCACGTGAATTTCTTGTGGTATCTCAGTAAAAACTGGAAAAAGGAGAAAAAAACAAAAAAGAGGGAAAAGGGAAAGAAAAAATGAGAAAATGAAGAAAGCAAACTAAAAGCAATGAGAGCAGAAGAAAAGTACAAAATCGCTTTGAAATTCTCTCCGATATCCCTTACATTACTTCACACCTTACTCATCTCACCCCATCCCACCCCGCTGTTAATCATAAAAACGACTCAATTCCAACCCCCGCGCTCCTCCCCTTCATTGTCTCCGCACAAATGACCACCCCCTCGTCCTTTCTCTTCTCCCGCATTGTTGTCCTCACCCCTCCCCTCCCCCACCCTCCCCCACCCTCACCACCCTCGCTCCCCGCTCAGACACACTCATTGTCAACCTTAATCAAATTTTCTACCACTCTGAGGAAGAACCGATGCGTGATTCCTTTCCCCTCCCGCCCCAACCCCCTTCAACCCTTTTATCCGCTGCCAAAAACTCTGACGCCGGGGGAGGAAAGTGCCAAGTTGAATTTTGATGCAGTGGTGCAAGGGTTGCATGAGAAGATAAGAGAAAAAGAAGGAAGGGCGACTGGGGTAACAGGTGGGATCTGGAAAATGGGGGTTGCAACAGATACACAAGAATAACGGGAAATTCTCTGGGAAGAAGACGAGGAGAAGCAGAGGGGTGGAAATCCAGCAAGATGGAAGCGACTGCTGACTCCACCTGTCAGGGTGTCAGTGCGCTGAGCCCCGACCTCGGCGAAGGGGTGATTTTCCATTCCAAATTACTTCCACCCCCGGCCCCTCCGGAAATCCAAAAAAAATTTAAATATTTATTCTCTTTGAAAAGAAGGAAAAGTCTTTTGTGTTTTCGGTTTTCCGTTGTTGCGTTCCCGTCTCGAAAATATTTTCATCAAAATTCTTTTTATTTCCGTTCGCTCGCTGACAGTTACTTTTGGGGAAAAATCACAAGAAAGAGAAGACGTTCGGCGGGGGAGGGAAACCATTTTGTTTTCAAAACGAACTCGTGTGACGTTTCCCTTTGAATAAGCAAACACCCCCACAATGGGGACCTGATTGAGTTTCCCTTTGCCGCGAAAGCCGTGGGAACCTATCAACCCCGCCCCCTCCTCGGGGGATGACCACCCCTCCCGCAGGTGCCGTTTCCCCTTTCGCCCAAATTAAATTGTCCCTCGCCCACCGTTTCCCTTTCATTTCTGTTTTTGCTTTTATTGCACTTTTCCCAAATTCTATTTCCCCTCCCCCGCCCAGTGCTGGGGGTTGTGTAGCCCCCCTCCCCAGGAAACCCCCAATTAGGAGATAACTGGCGTCAGAGTCACCCCCACGACCGACTTCCCTCGGAAAGGGAGAAAAAGAGATCGTTCCCTCGGAACGCACCCCCGGGCGCTGGATTTGAGGTTGATATAATAAAAAAAGTCGTGGTGGCAGAAATAAAGTGTCAATAGAAAATCGTTGCGTAAAGTTTCTTCCCCTCGGGGCGACCGTTAAATTTCTAATTTTTTCCAAATAATTAATGAGAAAAGGTTTTTATTTTAATTTAAATTTCTTTTTGAAATTAATTATCGAATTGAGGAGGAGGAGCAACAGAAGAAGGAGCAGAAGACAAGGGGTAACACCAAATGTTGCATTTTGAAAATAATTTATTCCAAAAATGAGGATAGAACTCAACCCCCGCTCCCTTTTTAATTCTAAACGAGTTTCCCCAGCAGAAAAATTTCTAATATTTTCAACCCCCAACCTCCCTTATCTGCCGATTACTATGTGAGATATTAAGAAATATAATATTTTATCGCACACGGGGTGGGAAGGGGAGGGGGAAGGTGTTAAGCCTCAAACGGGTTTAAAAAAGAAAGGTGAGAAAGTTAAAACTCACCCCTATTTTTTATTCTCGTAAAAGACATAAAGAAGATTAAAGTTTCGGGTGAAAACTCAAGAGCGGTGTTGGGGGTGAGGGGGAGGGATGAAGGTTTTTTTTAATAAACAGCAACAACCGCAAGAGGAAAAATTAGAAATTTAACGGTCGCCCCCGAGGTTTTATTTAGGGGAAGCAAGCGGGCGAGGGGTGGCTTTACTTCCACACGTGTGTGCCCCTTTCCTCCCTCACCCCTTGCATCGTCGGGGGTATTCACCACTCATTACTTCCGTACAAAAACTTCCACACTTATTTTCACTACTTTCACTTCACTAAATCCGAGGAATTCTGTCAGCGAGACTATTCTAATGCCACGTTATCTTTCATTTCGTGGTTCTTCTGTTTAATGAAATTTTAACAACTTTTTCTAGTGCCACTGCATATTCGTTATAAGAGTTCTATTGCAACTATTTTTTTCTTTTCACATCACTTTTTATTTACACGACTCTTCTGCTGCCACGACTTTATCTTTCCGTTGCCACTAGTTTTTAACGCCACGTCTTAAATGTTTCCCCGATAATTCTGCCGCCATCACTTTCTATTTCCTTTATTTCTCTTTATTTCACACACTGCGACTTTCTCTTTCCACGTCTTTCCAGCTCCACGGCCTTTCTAATCCCACGACATTTTTATTGCCTCCAGCGACTCCCGACCTTTCCTCCCCGAACGATTCCCGGGATGGAACCTCCATTTTTAATTGGAAAGGCGCCCCCACGTGCGAGGGGGTTGCAGGGGTGGCGGAGGCGCCGTGGGGTGAAATATTTATTCTCAAGAAAAGATAAACCAAATTTATAATTTTCCGTGGAAATTATGATGGAAACGTGAGAATAATAATAATAATAATAAGGAAATGGTTGGAAGAATATCTGGGGAGGAAAGGGTGCGGGGGCGAGCGGGGGTGAGACGAAGTGGGAGCCAAAACATAAAAACCTTTCTATTTTAAATTTAAGCAGACGTGTGCTCGGGAAAGGGGTGACATTTTGCTTTATGAGTTCACGAAAAAAGCCAAAAATGCCCGACTTCACTTAACCTTCAGAGTTCTGATTCTATTTTAGCGGGAAAACCTTTTTTGTTTAAAAGGAAAATTTTCTTTCCGGAAAAGTTCATTCATTTTGATTTTGATATAAACTGAGGGAAATTTTATACAATTTTCCCTTTTCCCGGAAAAATTCCGCCCTCAGTGCAAGAGGGGCTTTTCTGCGAATGCGGCTGTCGGGGGAAATCCAAGCCCAGATAAAATGAGATCGGGGCGGCCGTGTGTTCTGGAAGGGTGGTTCGGCAGGGGTTGCGTCCGCAGCAGAACCAGTGCCTGTTTGGCGTGTTCGCGAAGGGAGGGAAATAAAAGCGGATTACGAAGGAAACAGACGACGCTCTCCAATATGGCGGTGGGTTTTCAGGGAAACAAGCTCGCGGGGGGTGGATTCAAGAAAGGGTTGTTCCCGAGGGGCGGCATTTTTCTGCATAAATGGAAGGAAAAAAGCCCGATTAAAAAACAAAAGCATAAATTGGGTTAGAATTTAAATCGGTTTTTTAAAATTGTCTTTTAGTGGGGGGTGGGGGTTGGGGATGAGAGTCGGGGGTTAATTTATTTGCGAAAGCGTAAACATGCTGTCCGATCCTGAACGGACGCCCGCTTTTATCACATACACAGTGCACCACCGTAAAAAATTTATTTTATAACGGGAGACCTCACTCGAAACTAATGGCGACTGACCGTTATCCTGAGTTACAACCCCCGCCTGCACCCCTACAACCCTCCTCAAAATAAAACTCCCTTTTAAACCGGGTTTCGCCCCCGCATTCGATGCACGACCGAAGTCGAAGACAACTGCAGGATGTTGTCTGCGCGAGTGAAGCCACCCCCGCCCCCGCCCCGGGGGTGAACCAGGAAAGAAATTGAATTTGCATCACCCCGTCATGCTGTTGGTTTCGTAGGGCAGAGGGGTGCGCCGAGGGAGGAAAGAGAGCAATCTGTCTGAATGTGTTTACTCATAAAAACTGCACGAGTCTGTTGAAAACGTCAAAAACATGATCGGGGGTGGAAGTCCCACCCCCGTGTGATCGAACGGGGTTCTTGACTCCCCTCGGTGACACGAGGGGGTTGACGGCAGCACTTCAATGAAATTTCCGTCCTGAGGGAGAACCCCGACAGCAGTGCAATGACACACAAACCCATTTGTTGTCGCGGGGTTTTCGTGGGGGATGAAGGAGAGTTTGTTGCATTCACAAGGGGATGCACAGGCACGAAAGACTTCGTCCAAGATCGACCCCACAACTGCAGCGGAGCTTTAAGGGCATAAAATGCATGTGCTTGCAGGTGGGCTGGGTGAAGGCGGACACGAAGGCGATCCAGGCGATCCACGAGCACGTGATCACGCACAACCCCCGCGTGTCGGTGTCCCACAACGACCTGTCCACGTGGAACCTCCACATCAGGACGGTCCAGGAGGAGGACAGGGGGCAGTACATGTGCCAGATCAACACCGACCCGATGAAGAGCCAGGTGAGTGGGGCCGACGTGTCAGCAGAGCCTCCTCGGCCTGAGAGATTTGCTTTTATGTGCAGTCCTCTTATTTTTTATTTTGGTTTTTACGAGTGCAAGTGCAATCTGCTTCCGCGTTATTTCACTTCGTCACGCTGGACTTTACGGCCACTTTTCTCCTGCCCCGCTCCCCTCGGCTTTACGACCGACGTTTACTCTCGAATATCACCGACCAAATCGACAATTTATTATTTTCAAATGTAAACACAGAAAATATGAAGTTGGATGACGGCCGTTGGCAACTATTCGGGAGGAGATCGTTTCTGGTGGACTTTCCCAGGCTAGTAGACATGTCGTGGCAGTAGAAAAGTAGAAAACTCGTGTGCAGTGCTACTCATTACCTTTGCTCTCCTCGAGGAGAGGTGTAATGGGGAGAGGAGATGAGGGGGATGGCGGGGGTGCGGACGGAACAAAGAATAGATTCCGCGGGGCTGAAGAATAAGATAAAAGCAATTAGAAAATAAATCAAAGGAGATGTCAGTTAACAAGAACTTCCCAAAATTAAAATGAAAAAAAGCAGGCGCTCAGTCATTTCCTGGCGATTCAGGATTTGCTCCCCAGTGGAGGGGAGGGGCGGAGGTGGGGCGGGGTAAATTTTAATCGGGTGGGAAATTCTTGAAATGAAGAAGAAAAAACCTTTTAAAGAGGTTCTCCTCCTCCTCAGTCTCTAAAATTAAGCCTTCAGAATAAGAATAAAAATGGTTGGGAAAGAATTTTTTTTCAAAGTTTGGATTTTTGGCTTTGTTAGGAGGGCGGGGGTGAGAGGGGGTGGCTTTTCCTTAAGTTTCCCCTAACCCTGGCACTGAAAGGTCTCGTTGCCTTTTCAACTCGAAACGGGTAACTCGGTTATGCCACTCTTTGCCTTTCTTTCTTTTCCCTTTCCTTTGGCTTCGTTCCTACATCCCTTTTTGCTTTCTCTTTCCCTTCCTTCCTTCAACAGCACGACGCCACTGCACACTCGTTCTCTCTCTCTCTCTCTCTCTCTCTCTCTCTCTCTCTCTCTCTCTCTGTCCTTTACGATTGTCATAGTTCATATTTCAAACGCATCGTAAAGATGAGCGAATAATGGACTGTTTTATTAACTATAAACAGTCTGTCGGCGAATGTCTTTTGCATAGAAAACGAGCGACGGCATCAAAGAAAGGGGTCGTAAGCGCTTATGCGAGCTCCGGGGAGGGCACTAAACCAGAAACAACAGCGACAGCGGAGGGAAGCGCTGCAGGAGAAGAGCTGTCTTCCCCTCCAGATATTGGAAATTCCTCTGCGTAAAAACCATCGCCGTGAATAACATGAAAATACGATGATAACTTTTCACCGAGAGAGGAGAGAGGGTGCGGGAGGGCGAGGGGTGGAAAACGAATTTACAAATTACCTCTCCGGAGAAACCTGAATGAAAGTGAAAATGTCGACGGAAAGAAATTGCCCCTTGCGATCATGTCGACGCATTTTTTCTCCTTCTTCTCGGAAATTTGATGCCGTAATAGAAAAACAGAGAGATGGAATCCATACACTGAGGGAAGTCGCACTCCACCCTTAAGTGGTCAACCCCCGCGCTGGAGGGAGCGCACTTAGAGTTTTAAATACAAAAACGGAGAGAATGTCCTCAAATAGGAGCGGTTCCAAATGGACGTCACCGGAATTCAATAAAGAGTTTCTCATCGATAACAATCGAAAAAATAAACTGCCGAGTTAATAAGAATTTATTTTGGGAGTTCAATTTCGTTTGTCCCGGAGCCGGGCGCCCCATTATTGTGTTTGGTCAACCTCGCTGAGCGGCGGCCTCAGGGGGCGAAAACATCCCTTAATCATTGCTCTCAGAAATCGCTGCCCCCCTCCGAAGGGAGACTTTTCCCTTCCATTTCCCTCTAACAACTTTCACATAGAGAGGAACCCCACATTCCACAGACGCCGTCTCTCTCTCTCTCTCTCTCTATTTGCATTTCCTCTTTTCTTACTTTTCTTACATTTTTTTTTACTTTCTTTTTCCCAGGGAAATCACAACCCTCTGTCGGGGATGCCCCGACGTGCTCATTTTTAAATTGGTAATTAATTAATTCCGCCATGTTAATGAACTCATATTTCGTTGTCTTCGAAGAATGCAATTCAAAGGGGGTGCGAGGGTGGCATAATTGGGGCTGTTTATTTGCAGTGACGGCGCGCGTGACGCGGAAGGACGGCAGTGTCTCTCCGCTTCCGGGAAACGGCACTCCGCCGGGGGTGGATTTATTGAGACGTTGGACGGGAGGGAAATGAGGGTTGATGCTTTTCGGGGGGCGCGAAGCCTCCACTCGGAACAAATGATTTTTGAGGGGAGACATTGTCGGCCGTGTTTTCGTGTCATTTATCTGAAACACGTTTTCGCGATTTATTTCCTCTGAATTTATTGTCCAATTTCACCTTGGAATTTCATCTGGCAACATTTCATCCCTGATCCGCCATTCCTCTCCCCTCCCCTCCCCCTCGCCCAGAATTATCTTTTCGCTTTCCCCTCCCCCGTTTCTCACCCGATAAATTATTAAGGGGGCGTTTGAAAAGCGGAGAGTTCGGCACTGATGGGGTGCTTTCCTCCCCTGCAACCCCCTCGGCCCCTCGCCCTCGCAACCCCTATGTCGAGAAATCACCTAAAAATACTGAAATACATTCGAACATTCTACCACAAATTTATACTATATACTTAATAATATTATGTAGTAATTTTCTGAATTTTTTTAATTAAAAAGAAAATGGAATAATCTTACAGGAAATACAGTATAATAACAACTAATTGTATAAAAAGTATATCTGAATGTATAAAAGCAATATATATTTGCATCGGAACAATTTTTTACGAAAGAGAAAACAAAATATGAGTTTATTATTTCGGTAAAACTCCACTCATAACCGATAAAATATCGGCCGACAGCAGAAGAAAACACTCACACCCATATTTTATTTATATTATTATAATGCGCGCCCATAGTTGGACTCCCCAACAAAGGAAAGCAAATGCACAAATCAAAACTCGCCCCCTCTCACCCCCTTCACCCCCTCTCGCCCCTGGACCTCGGCCAACTCGCACTCTAACCCCTTATGCTTCCTTTCAGCTGGGCTACCTGGACGTGGTGGTCCCTCCCGACTTCATCCCCGAGGACACGTCGGGGGATGTGATGGTCCCGGAGGGCGGGACAGTGAAGCTGACGTGCCGGGCGCGGGGCTACCCCCTGCCGCACGTCCTGTGGCGGAGGGAGGACTCGGGGGACATCGTGATTAAGGAGGCCGGCGGGGTCAAGAATAGGGGTGAGTCTTACCCTCATTAATTAAAGTATCATTTCAGCACTTTAACACTTTATTGAATTATATTTTAATACAAATAATTTATTAAAGTATGACTAATATATCGATTTTAGTATAAACAATTAATAAAAGGCTTAAATAAATAATATAAATCGGTAAAATGAAAAAAGTAAAAGCTTAATCAGGAAAAATAGAAAACTATAAAAACAATAATGGAAAAAAGGAAATGGAAAAAAGAAATAAAAAAAGAAAAGAGAAAAGAAAGAAAAAATCAGGAAAAAAGGAGAATATATCAATGAAAAACTATAAAAATAAGGAAAAGGGGAGAAAAGGAAAAACAGAAAAAAGTATAATTAATAAGAAGAAAATATAAAAATAAATAAATAAATTATTTTCAAAATATTAGCGTTATTTCTCTTATTACCTTTCTTCCACCAGCCCCTAGTCTCTGGGGGCGGAAGACTCCCTCCGAAGCCAAGGCCAGCATCCACATCATTTCATATGGAAAGCTTTGGTGGGAATAAAAGCTCGCGTTTTTACTCCCCAGAAGAAACCGTAGGGTGGCGAGGGGGCGAGGGGCGGAGGGGGTGAAGAGACAGTGAAAATAAATTAGATTCAACCTGAAAAGTTTTCGGAAATTGAAATCTGTCTTCGCTTAAGAGGGAGAACAGGGGAGGGGGTGTGATTTCTTTTAATGCCTTTTTACATTAAAAGTTGGAATCCACGGGGTGGAGGGAAGTGGGGGAGAGAGAGGGGGAGGAAGGCTTGTGATCTTGTGAGGGTGTGAAAGTGAAGGGGTGGAAAGGTGTGAAGGGCGGGCTGTGGTCCCTCTTAATTAAAAGAGGGGATGAGGGGTGGCGGAGATGAGAAAAAGAAATCTCTGCTAATGTGCAATTAAAGTTATATTAAGATGGGATAAGGGATGTGTGGGAGTTGGAGGGGGTGGAGGGGGTGGAGGGGGCGAGGGGTGGGGGTGGGGGTGGTTTAATAAAAGAAGTCATCGGGCTGATGCGGGGCAATTAGCGGCGGAAGGAAGGGCGCCAGTTGGAAAAAATTGACTCATTTTCTGTGGCATTCGAAGAAAGCGAATTAAATTTAATTTCCCTCTCCGACGCTTATAATAATTATGCCATTATTATAAAATTGGAATTCGGGAACAAAACTTTTGCTCAGATCGACACCATTATCATACATAGGCGAAAAAACTCGTGGAATTAGACGGAATTGGAAATTCGTGAAATTATTTTCAGCCCTCGCTGGGACTTGGCAATTTCCATCCACGTCTGTACCTTAATATCACATACAATAATATATTTCCTGGAAAACTCTTTGCTAATTAGAGATGTCTGTTCAGATTCGACCTCCACCTCTTCTCAATCAGAGTGGACTTTTTTATATTTTATTTTTTATTCTAAACACTAACTTTATATATCAATTCTAAAAAACAAATTCTCTGAAAATCTGAAAATCTAAACTACTGCTAACCCTAAATCCACACTAACTAATAACTAATTATATGAAAATTATATGAAAATTGTGAAAAATGTTTAATAATAATGTGCAACGTGGATGCATTGAGTATTCGAGGAAATACAATGTCCACCTCTTAATCGAATACTTTGAATACTTTGCCCACTGTACTCAAAGTCAACCCTTTAACACCAGAAAGGAATTCATAAAGTTATCTAAACCTAAACAGGTTTTCTGTTGCTTATTTTAGAGAGCAGATAATTCTTTGGAAAAATGCGCGTCCACACACACACACACACACACACACACACACACACACATACACAAATTCCATTATGAGATTTATATACTCTATTAGTATGAATCGACATTAATTATCGTGGAACTAAGGAAATCGTGGGAAAAGAATGTCGAGGAAATAAACGAGTTGCGATTGCAGTGATTTTATAGAATTAGCTGAGGCAAAGCAACGGAATGTCGTGGAATTAGAAGAATTATGAAATTGTAGAGTAAAGCAAACAAACAAAACTCGGCAACGTATTGAGATTGTAACCTTTGTAACCTTTGATACGCACTGACAAACTCATAAAAATTTGTTTTATTGTCTCCCCTCGAATATCCGAGAGTGGGCGATTAATCGCCGGGGGAGGGATGTGGGCCACCCCTCCGCCCCAACCCTCCCAACACTCTCCAACTTCGGAAACTCCTCTCGAGTCCCATCTCAAACCCCTCTCAAATCAAAAAACTTTTAAGCGATGCGTTTAACAGTTTTATTTTCTTTCGGCGGGGGCGGGGGCGGGGGCGGTCGAGGGAGGATTGAGATGGCGCTGCCAGTCAGCATCACTTCTTGCCAAAACTATTTGACTTTCAAAGTGATCGCTGCTCGGGTTATTTATTCATCGGCGATTATGGATCTTTTTTGTTTGCCTTCGGGAAGGTCGAGTCCTCTCCTCATCCACTCAAAATTCAAAATGGTTCCCCCTCTCTCTCGAGAGAAAGAGAAGATGACGAAGAGCGCCCCTCTTGTCTTTGCAGTGTCCTCCTTCCAGGGGGAGGTGCTCAAGCTGTCCAAGATCACCCGCTCGGAGATGGGGGCGTATTTGTGCATCGCCTCCAACAGCATTCCGCCATCCGTCAGCAAAAGGATTATGGTCAACGTTCACTGTGAGTATTTCTTTTACTGGTTCTACTGCCACGACTTTTCTTCTGCTCATCCAGCGCCCCTCCACCCCGCTCCGAAATTAAAAAGGACGAGGGGGAGCGAGGGGGGTTGAAACGGGGCGGGACGGAGGGAAGGGGTGGCTTAATCTGAAAAGTTGCCCAAAGTATAAATCCCTTCGGAAATGTGCTGAAATCATCTTTCTGAATTCTTCAGAGTTTAAACGTGTCATCAGTCTAATTTGAATTTCCATCTCCGAGCTTTCGCGGTCGGGATTCCGCTGACGTTTTCCTCCAATTAGAAAACGGTCTGTCCTCCCCGAATTAAAAACCGCCCCGGGGCGACGCCCGCCTCCCGCCCCCGACTCGAGTCAATTTTTGACCGGCAATTGCACGAGCAGGTGGGAAAGGAGCGCCGGCGGCGGAAGGATTTTAAATTGTTGTGAATTATTGAGGGCGACGGGGGCGGCTAATGGATGTCACTTGAGAATTTTAATTGTCGCCAAAATATGATTCGGAAACGCTCATAAAATATGAATCCCTTCGGCTGACTCATTAGACAGCATTTGCTCTAATGGTTTCCATCGGTTTTTGGGGGGCGGGAGGGGGCGGAAAAAGAGAGAGAGAGAGAGAGAGAGAGAGAGAGAAACGGTGCAACGCTTCATCTTTTGTCGACAACAATGGGAAATCAATTATTTGCTGATTGCCGATTCTTCGCGTCATCCCCTAAATGATTTCACTCCCTGCGAGAAGGGCTGATTATGCCGGGGAGGGGATGATTTTACTCCCCCCGGGAGTCGCACAAAGGTCCGAAAGATTGGCCACCCCCTAAGACAATCACTTACAGAGTTGTCCGAGTTTCCCCCGCTGACGACAAACTTGGAAAATGTTTGTAATTATTTAGAGAGGGGCGCGGGCGGGGGAGGGGTGAAAGGAAGACAGACAAAGGAAAGCGAAGACGCTGGACGTCATCGGTTAATGATAATCTCGGGGAGAATTAATGGACAAAGGAAACATGGCGGGGGGACGGGGGTGACACAAGCTTTAATTAACAAGCCAAAGGACGGCGATTGTTTTAATTCAAACATTAATTAAGGAACTCTTTCTCATTATATCGGTGTCGGGGGTTATTTTCGCCCCGGAGGGCGAGAGGGGTGGAAACACGCTCACGCTGTTGTTTGCTTTCAGTCAACCCCGTGATTCAGGTGCCCAACCAGCTGGTGGGGGCGCCGCTGGCCACGGACGTCACCCTGGAGTGCTACGTCGAAGCATCCCCTAAATCGATCAACTACTGGGTGAGGGACACAGGTGAGTCCGCGGGGGAGAGGGTTGAATTGGTGCCTTTATCTCTTATAATATATACTAAATTAATATATTTCCAAACGATTTCCTTTCGTTTGTGTTTGTCTCACCGACTTTTGTTGTTTATTTATCCTCTTTCTCATGTCGTCTACTTTTCTTCCGCGAGTTCCGGATCACAAAACCCCGTCGATCCCACAGCCACAGGACCCTCCCTTTCCCTCCTTCACCCCCTTCCCAGCGTCTGACTTCCCCCCAAATACGTCATGACGTATTTATTCCAAACGGAAAAGACATTTTCCACTTGTTGGACGGAATGTTTTTCTTTACGGGTGTTTGACGTGGCTTCTTTCCTTCACCCCCTCGCCCCCCCCCACCCACCTCTCCGCATTTCCCGCTCGAAAGCCCAATTCCGCTCCCCTTTCCCCGCTTCCTCCCCCGCCCGCTTCGTCTTTCCCTTGGGGGAGGACAGAGAAACTCCTTTCATTTCACATTTATTTTTGGGGGTTTTAGCGGAAGGGAGGGAAGTCGGGGCCTCTTGCATTTCAGCCCCTTGGTTCCACCCCAAAGACGGAATCGAAGGCAGGGATAAACTTGTTATTTCCTCGTCATAGTGATAAAACGTCAAGGGTGGCAACCTGCTGCATCAGCTCTAACTGGATCGTGACAAGTGACGTGGCGGTTTCTGTTTTTTGCCCCGGGGGTGCAAAGGGGAGGGATCGATTGAACCTGGAAGAAAGGGGAGCGAACTCGGCGAGAATGCGACTCATTAATTAGCCTGATGGGAAAGAAGAGATTTGTCAGTTCTACTCGCAGCAGATTTCGTAATTAATGTCGAATTGGGGGCGAGGTTTCAGTGTAAACAGCCCCCGCCCCCACAAGCGATCCCCTCGCCGAGTTCATTATAAGGGAATTAAGGGAATTCGTTTTCGCCTGCGGTTGGCGAAGGCTTATTGCGGGAGCGTGTCAACACTCACACCGATGCTGCTTCCAGGAGAGATGGTGATCTCCAGCGACAAGTACGAGGTGCAGATGATCAGCAAGTCCCTGTTCGAGGTGCGGATGATTCTTCTGATCCGGAACTTTCAGCGAGGGGACGTCGGCTCCTATCGGTGCATAGCCAAAAACTCTTTGGGAGAAGTCGACAGCAGCATCAGACTCTACGGTGCGTTGCCTTTGGACATTTTCCCAAATTTACAATTTTCATTTCAGATCACCACCAGACAAAAGTCTTTAGTATTCTATTCATTTTAACTTATGCTCATTTAAGATTCTTAAATAAATAAACGAAAAAAAGTTTTTAACTTACAGTCTTTTATAATAAAAACGCACTAAACCCCATCTTCTCACGTTGAAAATGACGGCTGACATTATATGACGACTGTCCCTTATTTTTTATGTGGCACAGACCAATAAAAGATTGTAATAATCGGTTCGCAGGTTAAAATAACCATAGAGTTCCCGACTGACAGAGACACGTTAAATGAAACCGGTTCTCTAACCCTTTTTCCCCCTTTGCAGAGATCCCCGGCCCCACCAGCGCCTTCCGCCCCCCATACGACGAAGAAGACTACTTCGACCAGTACGGGTCCGCCGAAGAAGACACCGACGACGACTTCTCCAACTCCATCCCCGGCAGGAACTCGTGGACCTTCTCCAGCGAGACCCCCGCCGCCCCCGCCCGGGGCACCTTCCACTCGCCCCCCGACAACCGCCCCCAGCCCCCGCCCCCCCGGGGGGCGCCCCGCAACTCCACGCCCCCCGCCCGCCCGCCCCTCCTCGCCCTCGCCCTCGGCCTGCTGTCCAGGGCGGCCTTCGCATAGCCCCCTCGTCGAGGGACGCAGGGGGAGAGCTCACCCCGAAGAAGCGGAGGAGTGAGGGCGGTTGTGTCGTGACAATAAGGGAGCGGGAGGGAGTCGGTGGGCGGTTGTGTGTTTTGTATTTGTTTATGGGTCGGCTTGTTTTAGACTCGGACATTTTGGAGTTATGATAATGTTATGAAACTCTGTAGAGTTATGCATTGGGTGGAGTCATAACTAACTTCCGTTTATTTATTTATTTAGTTTTCTTCTTTTTAAATCGCCAATATTTACTTCTTGTGAAAATGTTGCTGAAATTTTATATCACTATAAAATCTTTTATTTAATCGACCGAAATTACTATTATTATAATTTTATATATTTATACTATTACTTCTATAAAAAAAGAATAGTAATACTGTATTTTACTATTATATTTTTTATATTATTATGTATATTTTATATTAAATAAAAATAGTAATTTATATTAATTATAATAATTTATATTTATATGATCATAATTTTTTATTAATATAAAATTTGGTATATATTACTTTTAATTTTCTTATTTACCACTTCTTTATTTCTTTTTATTTATATTTTAAAGACGTATACTCTGTTTTCCCTGTTAGTTAATTGCTTTTAAAATAATATGATATATAATATAGACAAATGAAAACGGAAGTCAGCCATTGCTCCACCTCACATTTGTATAATTTTGTAAATAAAAATGGTTGCTTTTCTTGTACAACAGTCGAGAAATATAATATAACTCTCCGTTTGAGTCTTTGGTTGAGTGCGACGCCCCGCGAGGGGATGACGACATTCCCTCTCATCCCTCTCATCCCCCTCACCCCCTCACCCCTTTCCCCATCCGCCTCCGCCCCTAACTTTCAAAACATTTCCCTAATAAAATAAATCCTTAAATAAGTTCTTTTACATAAATGAGCGGAGTCTCGCGAAAAACATTCCCCCCACCATATTCATTATTATCTAAATTATTCAAATCAGTTAACTTTTTCTGCGTTTGTTTCCGGAGTTTAATTTTAGGGGAAAGAGAGATAGAGAGAGAGAGAGAGAGAGAGAGAGAGAGAAAGCAAAAAAAGAAGAGAGAAAGGGAACAAAAGGGAAAGGAAACGAGAAAAAATAAGATATATAATAAAAAGAAAAACAGAGAGAGAAATGAAATAACTGTATTTATACTGTAGAGAGTTTGTCGTCTGCTGTGTTCTCTTCTGCTGGCACTCGGGTACACGCGAGGATTCACGGCGAATCATAAAAAAGTTTAAAAAGCCAATAAACTAAATAGAGTGGAAGCCATTATTAAGAAATTAGTTTTCGTTTGGTCGAGGGTTGAGGGGGTGAAAGGGGTGAAGGGGGCGAAGGGGCGGAGGGGGCGGAGGCGTAACCTGTTAAATCTGAAGAGAAACCTTTATTCGGGGTTTTTATTGTGGGGGAAGCGACGGGATGGCTCTTTGATGAAGAGAAGGAAATGGAGAGAGTGCTTATTGCTCACGTGCCTCCAATCCCAATCTCCGATTCCTTCTGCTCCTCTCCTCAACAAACAGCAACAACAAACGCTGTGTGCGCGTTTATGACTTCTGTGGGGGCAGCGGGGACTCCAAACAATCGCTGATGAGGAATTAGGAGTTTTGCTTTTGTAATGTGATGGAATTAAATAAGTTTTGGAATTAAAAAGTCGTGGAATTAGAAGAATTTTGGAATTAAAAAGTCGTGGAATCAGAGGAGTTTTGGATTCAGAAAGTCTTGGAATTAAAGAGGGAGTTAAAAGTGGAGTTTTTTCATTATTTGATTTGTGTTTTTGCTTTTTCTCTCTTTTTCTATCTTTTTCTCTCTCTTTGCGGGGATTCCATCCAATCAAATATGGCCGCTCAGGTGCTGAGTATTTATGCAAAACTCATTTAGATTAGGCGGCATTTGTTATGCTCGTCAGGAGATGAGAGCTTTTAAATAATTTGAGGGCGGTTTTCTTTGTCGCCGGAACTCAATCAATTATTCCTTTGTCTGCACGGGAGCTCTTTAACTTTAACTTTCCAACACTTCATTTCAACTTTTTACCTGAATTTATAATTTTGTTCCAAGTTAACTTGTTCCCGATTGCCTTGTTGGAACAAACAACGTCGATGGGCCTTCGGGGGCCTCTCTCTCTCTCTCTCTCTCTCCCCACCCAAAACACTCTCTCTTTGTCTCTCTTTCTCTCTTTCTCTGCTCCAAGGAGAAGTGACTCCCGGTGGGGAATTATGAAGAGATTGCGCCGCCATTTTCAGATCAAATTATGTAAATAATTCTTTTTTTGCTTTTATGAAAATCTTTTCGTTTTCCGTTGTTTTCTATTCTTCTTTGTTGGAGAGTTCTTCTTTTTCTCCCTCTTTTCCTCTCCTTTTTTCTTTTTTTCATTTCCTTTTTTTAGTTTCCCCTCAGAAAAAAATAAGATAAAAGGAAAAAAAGAAAATATAAGAAAAATAAAAGTAACAGAGAGAAAAAGGAGGTAGAAATAGAAGAAAAATCAAGAAGAAGAACAAAAAAAGGGAGGAGGAGAAGGCGAAAATTAAAGAAAATGAAAATAATAAAAATGAAAAGAAAAAGAAAATGGGTGAAATAAATACAGTCACTACAACTACAACAGAAGCGGAGATGTGTGCAGAAACGTTGTAGTGAAGCGAAGGCTTTCCATTAAATGACGTTTCACTCGAGTGGAATGCGAATGGGGGCGAAAGAAAATGAAAATGTCGCCATTGTTTCAAAGTTTCCGATTTTCCCGAAAGAAACGACTTATCGGGACCGTTCATCTCTTTTTAATTTGCAAACTTTTTATTCTGTGGGGCCCTGTCGAGAGTGGGGGCGAGGGGGCGAGGGGGCGAGGGGGCGAAGATTGGTTTCCAAATCGGCCAAGGGTGAAATAGATTCAAACCGAGGATTTCCATGTCATAAAAATCACCATTGAAATGTATTTTTTAATTCTCGGAATCCGGAGTCAAGATGGCGAGGGAATATCCTTTGCTTCTCCGTTTACTCTCTCTCTCCGAATCGGTCATTAATAGCGAAAGGAGGGAAGAGAGAGAGGGGGAAGTCCGAGAGAATCTCCAGGGGGAATTTGAGCCGTGGTTTGAATTTCAATTCCTGATTTGAAATTTTTTCTTTGCTCATTCCAATTCCCGGTGGTTGTTTTCATTTTTGCCGAATGAGTTCGGTCGCCCATCGGAGGGATGGAAATCTTGGCCGCCCCAGGCGAGAGGAGGAGCCACCCTCATGAATAAATGCATGCAAAGCCTCACATATAAATATGTGGAGCCACTTAAACAACGCCAAACACTGGCGATGAATAAAGTTTTTGAAATGTCCCCATTTTGGTTTGATGGTGGTGGAATCCGCGATATGAAAAGAAAATAATGTTTAATTTAAGTTTCTGAGAAACCAAAGAGTTAATTTATGAGGAACTGGTCACTGTTGGCGTTGTGATTGTATTTCACTTAATACAATACACAATACGAAAAGTCGTTGACTTAATATTAATTTTAAGTATTAAATTCTTTCGTCCAAAATTAATTGATCATTTGTTTCTTTATTGACTGTCTCTCTTTTCTTCTTATTTTCATTATTTCTTCCTCTCTTTCTCTCTTATTGTCTTTTTGGACTTTCATTTTTTATGGTTTTTTTTTATTCCTGTCTTTTCATTTCATATTTTATCTTCTTTTTCCTGTTTCTTTGACTTCTTCTTCTTTTCTTGTTTTCGACATTTTTATTTTGTTTTGTTGCCAAGCACTCAATCTTTTTGCAGTTTTTATGATGTTTCCTTTTGTGGAAATAAATGAATAAAAAAGTTGAAAGTAAATGAAAATGAAAGATATAATACAATGAAGGAACTATTGGAACAAATTTAAGCGATAAAAACAAAAGAAGGAAGTTATTTGTGACTCGGCCTAATGAAAACATTTCATGAGGGGTTGAGCAGCTATTCGAGTGCCGAAATAACGAGATTGACTGCTGCCACGTTCGTACTCTCCATAAATGCCACCGCTTCCTTTCTTTCCATTTCCTCTTCTTCAACTTGACTCTTCCCTCTCATCCCTCTCCCGACGACGGGACGAAACTGTCCGAACGCTAGGATTTCCCTCTCGTGAGGACGCGCTCCAACAGCCACGCCAGAAAGGGCAACAACAGGAAAAAAACGCTCAAAATATGCATGCAAAACGCATAGCTTTTCGTGTAATCGCGAACAAAACCTGTAATCAGAGCGAACAAAGACCCGCTTACTTTAAATTAAACGCTAAACTCCGACTGCGAAGACAATAAAACCATTCAAACTTTTCCTCAGTCCCTCCCCCGCAACCCCTCACCTATCAGCGGAGCGAACGCCATCATGGCGACGCCCTTGAAGATCATGTGCAGCCCCAGCGCCGAGGGCAGCCTCTCCGGCGTCGTCTGCTCCGAGATGCTCAGGTTGAAGTTGCAGATGAGCGCGGCCCGGACCAGACCGCAGGCCGCGGCCAGGAGGACGGTGGGGACGAAGGCCCTGCTGAACATGAGGCCTGCAAGAGAAGGGAGGGATGAAGGGGGAGGGGAGGGGCCGAAGGCCCGAGGGCGTACCTGATCTCGTGGCCGCCGAGAGGAGGGCCCCGAGGAAGAAGACGGTCTTGCTGGTGAAGTGGAGGTCGTCGGTGAAGACGGGGACGATGAGCCTTCCGAGGATGTCCGCGCCGGAGAGGGCTGTCATGCAGAGAGCGACGTCGTCGAGGGTGTAGTCGATGCTCTGGGGGAAGGAGAGAGAAATCACCGCTCCAGTCTCTTCAGCCCCTTCACCCCCACCCAGACACACACCTCCAAGAAGAACGGCAGCAGCATCGAGAAGCACATGTTCGCCGCGTAGACCAACGCCAGTCCCACCAGAAGGTTCACGAAAGAGAAGCTTCTCAACAGGTCGACGTCCTTCGCTCTTCCGCTCCGCCGCCTCCCCACCACTCTACCTTCCACCGCCACCTCGCATCTCTGGAATAAGGAAGACACTCACCCCACCTGCCGCCCCCGCCCCCCGCCGCCTCCCCTCTTACCTTCATGTGCCACTCCACGGGCTGGTACAGGGTGGCCCCCAGCAGCGAGTGCGCGGCCAGGCCGGCCAGGATGAGCAGGGTGCCCCTGAAGCCGTAGAGGTCCAGGAGGTACTCCACCAGCAGGGGGTAGAGCATCTGGCCGATGCCGGTGCCGGCGACGGAGAGGCCGACGGCCCTGGCTCTCCTCCGGGAGAAGTAGGAGTCGATGGCGACGAAGGTGGAGGGGTACAAGAGGCCGAGGCCGAGACCTGCAAGGGGAGGTGTTAGGGCAAGGGGTGGTGGGGGTGATGGGGGAGTACTTGCCGGTGAAGAGGCCGTAGGTGAGGAGGAACTCGGGGAGGGTGTCGGCGTGGGTGGTGAAGAGGAGTCCCGCGATGACGAGGAGGGCGCCGGCGACGGCTGTCTTCCTGTAGGAGAAGGCGTAGATGATGGGTCCGGTGACGAGGCCGGAGAGGTTGAGGGTGGTGGTTTGCAGGGCGACGATGAGGGAGGCGCCCTGGGTGGTGATTTGCAGCTCTTGGAGCCTCTCAATGAAGAGCAGACCGAAGATGGAGATCAGAGATTGGGTGGTCATCTGAGGAGAGAAGCAAAAGGAGAATATTGGGAACAACGAAAAAGAACTTATTTCTAAGATTCATGTATGTGAAATAAAAAGAAAACCAAATGGAAACAAAAGCAAAATTAAGAGAAATAAAAAGAAACAAAGAAAAAATATAAATAAAAAAGAATAAATGGAAGTAAAGTTAAATATGGATTAACTTTGTCTCTTTCCCCTTTCGCACTGCACTCGATAACACCAAATCCAATAATATCGGCTTAGCTGACATAGCCGATATGGATACATCTGCGAGGGGGCGCCACTAACAATGGAACACTCACCCCCAACCCCCAACACATTCGATCACACCCCTTCCACCCCGACAACTCTTTAATGGGGGCCTCCAGTCTCAGGGTTTACTCACATCGAGCAACCCTTTGTTAATTCCTCCCCCTCGTGAGCACTTACATTACTGAGAGCCACCCCGAACACCACCGCCCATCCCCACCCGCCGTCCGGCTTCTCCTCCCTCACCGAGCACCCCTCCGCTCTCTCCTCGTCCTTCCCCTCCTGGCCGCCGCCATCCGACACGGAGCTGTAGCACTTGGGCCTCGTTTCCTGCAACAGGAGGACACCTCAGCAACCCTCCACAGCCCCCTCCCCCAAGGCCACGCACCAACAGCTTGTCCGTCCCCTTCGGTTGTGGCCGCACGCGTCCCGATGCCGACAGCATCGCACACTGATGGCGATGGCGGAGGATTGGTTATCAGTGAATTATCAGGCGATATGAGGCCTTATCGTATCCTTCCCCCTCCTCTAATTATTTTATAATAATAAATACAATAAATAAAATAATCTTCGTGTCGCTCGTAGAGATTAAACCATAAAGGCCCGAAAGTTGAAATTTTTATGCAAAGCAAAAAAGTCTTTTACGAAAACTCTGAAAAAACAAAAAAAAAAACAAAAAATCCCAAAACCCCCTGAATGCTGTCCGTAGGCGATCGCTGAGGAGAATTTTGGCCAAAATATTGGCAAACGTTTGGGAGAGCGGGAGAATGGCGTCTCCTCGGGATGAAAAGGAGCGCAGGAGAAATTCTTTTTACGGTTATATTTTATTCGAAAGGATTTAAAAAGAAAGCCATAAAATGAAAGGGAAAGTGAAACAATAAAAAAGCTCCAAATTTCTTTTGTAATTTGGTTTTTCATTAATGCCGCCATTTTCGCTAACCCTTCGCCTTCGGCACTTTTTCAAAACAACTAATTATCAAAATTACAACTAAAATACAACTGGCGTTGGAGCAATTAGCTGATTGCTGTTCGCCACGCGAAAGGGGCGGGGCGGGCGGGGGCGTCGCCGGATATCCGCTCCTCATCTCGCCCGGAAATCGGCCGATTTGCGCCCACTCATCCGCTTTCAATTTCCCACTAAAAAAATAATAAATCACCGTAATTAGAGTGGCAAATGTTGGTATGACAGTTATGAAATAACAATGAGGGGAGTAATGGGAAAACGGTGTCGCCCTTCCGCCCGATGACTTCTCATTAATAACCTCGGAAGGTTCCCCAAAATGCCCCCCCCAAAATGGGGGCTGCCGTCGGCAGCTTCCTTCGGGAGATAAGGGATCTTATCGGGAGATAAGGAGGTCACATGGGAAAACAGGAAAAGTAAACCAATTTCCACTTATTCGAAATGGTTTCTGCTTTTCTAACAGAATCTTTATTTTTGTTGTCGTAGTGGCGTTAGTAAAACTGCGGTGAAATTAAATGAGTTTTTAGAATTATGAAGACTGTCGTGGCAGTAGAAAAAATATCGGCTTTAGAGAATTTGTTTTTACACTACAAAACTTGTCATTGCATTATAAAAGTTTTTGTAACAGTAGAAATGGAAAAAATATCGTGACACTGGAAAAGTAATCTGTCGTGGTACTAGACAGTAGATTAAAATAAATAAATCCGAAGCGTCGTGACGTCACAATGTGGTATGGAATGGGAAATAATTTGGGCAGCCATTATGTTAAATAAAAAAGGGGAGGAGAGGAGAGGAGAGGAGAGAGAGACGGAAGCAACATTAATATTTATGGCTGCCAAAGGAGTTATTAATTTCGACAAGAATTTAATTGAAAACGAGCACCTGAGTTTGTTCCGACTCGAAAACTCGTCGCGGCCAAAGACACTAACATTCACCCCTTTTTATTTAACGGGGGTGGTTGGCTTTTATAATTTTTTAACTTTTCTTCTTTTTTTCTTCTCTTTTTTCTTCTTGTCTTTAAATTCCTTCTTCTTCATCTTCTCCTCCTCCTTTCTTTTCTATTTATTTTCCTGATTGTATAGAAATCGGCCGATTTCAGATTGAGCCCCAAATAGGAGGAAACTGTCGTCGCTGGGATGGGGGTGAAGGAGCACAGCCACCCCCAAAGGACGCCACCCCTTCCTGGTCGCCGGCCAATTCCCTGCAGTCATTAAATTTAAATAAAATTTGGCTTCGTTTGGAGGAGAATGGCGAAGGCGGCGGAATCAAAATGATTCGGGGCGAGAACATACGGTTAGGGGTGAAGGAGAGGGTGCTAATGAGTGTCTGCCGCTGGCACTTGCCGCCATTTTGGAACTCGTCCAGCCCCCCCGTGATTTACTCACTTCCGTTCACCGCCTTCGTCATCCCGTCACCGCACTGCAACCACAATAAATAAGTGAACAATATGCTTTCACTCATTCTCACAAATTAAATGGACGTTGGAGAGGACAAAAAACGTGGAATTAGATGAGCGGGAGTGGCGTTAAAAGAACTGACGAGTAGCGAATAGTGGGTGAGTCGTGCCACCATCGAAAATTGTCCTGGAATTAGAAAGTCCTGACACGAATAAAAATTGTCGTGAAATAAGAAAGTTTTTGAAGTATTCAAGTGTTCGTGGAATTAGACAAATCCTGGAGTTAAAGAAGACGTAAAATTTTGTTGCTGGAAAAACTGTCTGAATCAAAGTAAAAATTGTGAAGCTCGTGAAATTTCCCAATACGTGGCATTAGTAAGCTTGTCGTGGAATCAGAAAATCTCTGCGAGTATATCGGTTCAATTTCGGAAACTGATGTAAAATACCTTCGAGTCGGCTAAAATGCGCGTATTCTTTTCACCCCTTTACTCTCCCTTCCAACCCTTCCAGCCCTTCCACCCCTGCCCCTCCCCCTCCCCAAACCACCCCCAACTCGAATTAAAATAAAAAGAAACAATTTGCAATTTTAAATCCTTTAAAAACTTTCCTTCGCTTCCCAATATTAATATAAATTTGAATAAAAAATTCTGCTTAAAAAACGTCCGAACACAACCGAATGGCAGAGGTGAGCCCTCTTTCGCCCTTTCTGCTCCCACGGCACGCACCCCCTGCAGTTGCTCTCTTCTCAGGGAAATTCATCCTCAAAATATCTCCCATTCGAAGGTCGGAAAGTTGATGGGAACGGGTGCAGACTGTCGGGGTGTTTACTTTCGAGTTAGGGGTGGCGATTAGGGTTGTGATGACGTCAAGGGTGCGCTCACTCTTTTCTCTTTCGCTCTTTGCTTTTCTTTTCTTTCTGTCATTTTGCTTTCTCTCTAGGTTTTTCCTCTCCTTCGAATGTGACTTCTATCATTTTGTCTCTCACTTTTTTTCTTGTTTAGGTGTTTTCTTAATTCCTTCCCATCTTTTTCCATTTCCTAAAACCAGTATTTTTTCCTTTTCTTCTACCGCAAGCGAGGCATGTACATCTACAGGTGCCTTTGTATGAGCGCCACACTAGGAAAATAACTTTTGGGTGTTTTTGTGCGTTTCATTCCTGGGACATTTGGTTACTCACCATTTACTGTTTTTCCTGTTTTGGCCTGGAAGAAAAAAGAAGGAAAAGGGGAAATAAAAGAAGAAGAAAAGAAATTGGTCAAGGTTGGTGACATCGAGATTTGAAGACGTTCCATTTTGATGATTTTTCGAAAAAAGCCCCAAGGTACCTACCTGTGCCTCTATTTGTACCTTTAAACCTCTGTAGAATAATTTCACGGATCCGATTCGAAAAGAAAAGAGGAGAAGTGCAGGACGGAGGAGAACATCGTGGAAAGGCTTTGCGCTAAACGAATACATAATTTTCAAAAGATTGC
This sequence comes from Brueelia nebulosa, assembly GCA_028293925.1. Lineage (NCBI taxonomy): Eukaryota > Metazoa > Arthropoda > Insecta > Psocodea > Philopteridae > Brueelia > Brueelia nebulosa. The sequence goes on from JAQIBA010000036.1 coordinate 120,211, forward strand.
TGACATTGAGGGACTTCTTCGGTTTCTTAATGGCGGAGTTAAGGAGCAGACGACAGCGGTTTTCTCCAGAACGAACGAACAAATGAGAGAAAATTAATAATATTCAAAAAAGTTCGCAATTAATTACTCCAATTAATGGGCACTCCATATTGAACTGATATCAAGATTTCCACTCCAACTCCTCAAATTAATATTAATTCTTCCTTCCTCTCCCCACCCTCGAGGATCAATTTATTTTAATTGATTTTTCGGCATTAATTAATCACAAAAACCTCCAAGTCGTCGCCCAATCGCGACTAAGTCCGATCGCAGCTTCAAAAAAAGATGGCCTCTTCTGATACCGAATTAACCTCACGGAAACTTCTTTTTTTATTTCGGTTTCACATCTAAAATAAAAATTTACTCCCGCGAGATTAAGTTTTTTTTTCAGTTTTTCAATCCTGAAAACGACGGGACATTATTTCAACGTGGAATCAACTTTTGCCGTAAAAGTTTTTAACGGTCATTATTCTAACACCACTGCAAAACTCTTTAACCATAAAATGTATGAGCAAAAGTTGTCGTTGGAAGTTTTTTTTTTTTTAATTTGGGTATCGGTGCTAATATTATATTAAGTTATTAATTTCATAATATATCTCATATTTAATTGTTATAATAATTTTGATATTCTATTTTTATCTATCAGTTATTATTATTTTATATTTTGATGTTTTCTTTGCTTTTGCACTCGTCTTCAGATTTCTATCCTTTTCTCATCCGATCTGCGGCGTTTTCCTTTATCTGACAGCTTTTCCACCTTTCCTTCATTCTGAGACGTCTTTTTAAGCTTCGCCCACAGCAGAAGACAAAAGAAAGCGCAAAATAGGGCAGACTTTCCCAATTTCAAATCTTTAATCAAAATGCAAAATTCACCGCCTTTTCTGAGAACCCCATAAAAAGCTGTTGTTGAGGCAAAAAATTCCTTCCCCTGAGCTAAAAATGTCTGAAATGAGAATAAATTAGAGATTCCGAGACGGACAAATTCGTCTCGCCCGGAAAGAAGAATTTAAAAAATATTCAAAGGAAAGAGGAGGCGAAATCGAGGGACGATGATTTGCGATGACAGAAGGTTTAGGTGGGGAGTTAACGAGAGAGAAAAGGAAAATTGAAAACAGGAGGGGAGGCGGCCATTGTTATCGGCAACTCTCATCCTTCACCAATTATCTCGGTACATTTGCCACGTCTTGGCTGGAATGCGTCCAGATGATAAGACGGAGTGAATCAAAGCGCGACAACAGCGCCGGAGGATTCCTTTGTGCTGATGCCAACTGCTGAGGCTGAGGAACGTCGTCAGCGGGTGCCTCCCCGTTGCAGTCCACCCCAGTCAACCCCATTTTCATAATTTCACTTTGGAACAAAACAAATGCTGAGTAAATTAGTGAAAAGCAATTAAGAGGGAGAGAATTTTTCGGTGTGGGCAAAGTTAAAACTTTTCTGGGGATCACAAAAGGTTACAATTTAAGAGGAAATCCGGTGAAAGGGGTTGAAAGCGTTTGGGGAGAAGAGGGGGAAAGGAAACGGGAGTGACGAATCACGAAGAGCCCGGGGAGTTCCCGTGGGAAGTACACGAATATAAGATTGGCCCCGCCGGCAATGCCCGGTACTTATTTTTCAGCCATTTTCACCGAAACGGTGAGTTTTATCGTAAAATTAGCTCAGACATAAATTGTAGAGCATAAAATTAGCTATTAAAAATGTATCAGTACTTTTTTCCTAAAATTTGTATGTTTTGTTGTAAATATAATTGTGAAATATTTAACACCGAAAGACGACTATATAATCTTATATACTTTTTTCCTAAGGCCACCGTTTCAAATTCTCTTTGCACCCAAATATCTCTGAAGTGTACTCTCCGACTTCTTTCTAATTTGGTCCATAAATAGAGTAGACTTCAAGCTTTCAGTACAATGTAATGACATTTAGAGTAACTGCTCCAAATGGGTCAACGCCGAAGGAAAGAAAAAAAGGAAGAAAATACGTCTTTGAAATTGTGTTTTTTTTATTATTATTTGAAAAGTGAACAATATCAATAAAAATACAAATAAAATAAACTAAAAATTCATCCAAAGGTCGTAAGAGATACAAAGAACTTGGAGGACATCTCAAAGGTGTACGAAATGTCCCGGGACAGCGAAAGAGGTGACATTCACCTCCGACTCTCTTTTCTAATTCACGCTCAAGCTTTCCGCGTTGCTTTCTCCAAGCGCTAAATACATTTAGAAAAAATTTACTTTCACTTACTGTTCTTACATTCTAATGGCCGGGGGGGGGGGGGGGGGACAAAAGGAATTTCAAGGGAACGGTTCTCTCCGGTGTGAGTGCAGGTGACGTCCTATTGCACGGGGCGGCGGAAAAGCAACCAAATGGAGTCGAGAATCAGTTAAATGGCGTTGGAGGGAAACTTCGGCTGGATGATGGACGTTTTGCGAATAGGAACTGTTTCTGGGGTGGGTATCGTCTCCCCTGTCCCGTAGACGGGGACCGCTGTGGGGGTGCTCCGCGGCGCCTGCTTTTGCCTCGCCATGTTGTAATCCCCGGAGTCGAAGAACTTTTGCTGAAAACATTTATCATTTGTTACGTACGGATAAATTATGTTTGTCATAGACTTTTAACCCTTTAGGGTCGTATTAAATTTGGACATGGGTATCTTACTGTTCGGAACAAACCCCCAATCCCGAGAAAAAAATAGATTCTACAGGCACGGAGATCCCCTTAGGAGATCCTGGATCAGTTTACACTGATATAAAAATGCATACAGTATAGAATTGGTACAGCTTCTTGCTGTGGCGACTGAAAGCAGATATATTATACGACCCGCAAAGGGTTAAATGCCTTTCATCTCCAGTATTATATTATTATTTTGATTTGGAGTTACAAGGCTATAATCTTTGTAAACAAATAAACAACCTTCATAAGTGTCTAATTAGAAACAGTCCGGTCACATTAGACATTCAAGGTAACATGAATTCCTAAAAAGCTGAAATTCTGTCAAATTGTTCAGATAACGGTAATAAAATAAATATCAAAAGTCCTTTGAGAAACATTTGGATCGAGGTAAAGGTCAAAAAAATAATTTTTCGCCATTTTCAGCAAAACCCTAAATTTTATCGTAAAATTAGCTCACACATAAATAGTATATCATAAGATTATCTAAAAAAAATGCATCAGTATTTTTTCCCTGAGAGTTACAGTTTCTGAGATATAACGATTCAAAAATTTGGATGAGTTGTAAAAAATTGCCCACCAAAAAATGTTCAATTTTTAAGGCTCCGTAACTTTTTTTAGTGCAATCGATTTCGTCCAAATTATGTATGACGATAGCGCATCACTGAGGCTTCAAAATGAATCATACTTGACATTCCTAGCATAAATACATCAGGGAGGTCTAAGGGACTATGGGAGGTCAAATTTGTAGAGGAAACAAGATTCTTCCTGTTTTTGAGGTCAAATATCAAAACAGTGTCACTTCACATTTCTCTCTAACTTTACTTATTGAAAGGGCATATTTTAAGCTTTCAATCACACTGGGTTTAATTTTAGGGAAACCATCCTGAGTGGGTAAAATTTGCCTTATTAAAAATGGCCACCAAACACAAAATGTCTATTGTGTCATCCAATGTTTTAAATGCAGAGGGAAAAGTATAAAATCCATTCTGATAATTCATTTATTTTGTCTTTTTTCCCCAAAGACTTGCTACAATTAATAATAAAAATTAATTGGTTGCAATCATTTTCCTGCATCACTGACAATTTCAGCAGTGAGTCACAACTGAAGTGTTTATTGTTTACTTACGCCTTTAGCAAGTCGTTTCTGTAAGAATGCGGAATGACCACTCAAAGGCTTATTTGCAGCCATTGGAAATTTTGCTTTTATTTTTGCTTCTTCTAGCTTTTCTAGTTCCCTAGATGATAACTGAAAATAATAAACACATTTCCTTGAAACATTTACTTAACATAAGACAAGTGTGAAAAAATAGCAATATTTTATTCACAATTATTGTACTTGTGTAAATGTAGTACAAATAGTAAACTTAGGTTTTTATTAAATTGAGAAAGAGTGCTTTTTAAAAAGAAATCTTAATCTCATAACAAATTTTAAAGATCTTTTGTTTCCTATTAACAGTTAACTCATTATTTCATGAATTGTACTAATGAATGAAAAAAGAGGGATGTCAATAATATGCCAGAACATGCCATTTGCAATAACAAATTAAACTTTTGTCATAACTGAACATGATTTTCCAGAAAAAAAAGTCTATAAATTTCAAAAGCATTCAAATAAGAATGCGTTGATAAGCCTTAGGCTCCTTCCAGCTGCAATATAAACGTTCAAATGAGTTAACCTGAATCAGTTAAAAATCTCGAAGCTCAGCTGCCTAATAAGGCTAAGTATAAAAAGACGCCGCTCAGAGATGTTTGAAATAATAGCTCGAGACATAAGCAATACCTCTGGTTTATTTGAAGAGTTTTCTGTTTGGCTCGATCCCTCGAGTTCAGACATGTTTACTTTTCAATAAGGAGTTAGCGATTATTTCAATGAACACTTCAGTTGCGCTTATGCAGTACGAAAAATTCTATACTTTCAGTCTCTGATTTTTATTTTTCAACTATTAAACTCCCACATGACAAAGTTATTTTCTTTAATTAGGAAAAACCTTGAAACGAACAACTGACAAACACATATAAAAATTGAAAACGAATCAGTGTTGCCAACTTAAGTGGCCGCTGCTTTGCGAAAGTTTCACGGCTCTTATTTTTTACTCGACACTACATTAGGAAATTAATTGCTTTTAAATAAAAATTTTGTGTCATTATAATTAATACAGAATGAGCCCAGGCCCAGAAAACACGGGTTGGATTTCTCGAATGTGGTTCAAAAAATCGTGTGCCAAAAATCAGTTACGATTGGTACGACTGATTGTGTTACCAAATTCTGAGTTTTGTTTACTCACGAGTGTATGATGAATTTTTTTGGAGACAAATCTTTCACTGCAGTTCCAGTTATTCTCAAGACAATTATTTGTAATTTTCACTTTGAGTTTTAGGTTAATTTATTTCATTATATTTCTATTAAAAAATGCCGCAGGCAGAGGAAGACGTTTGCAGATTATGCCTTTCCAAAGAGCGGAAAATGTTACCCATTTTTCAGAATCGTATTTCAAAAGATGAAACCAGCTTTCGGACCAAAATAATGAGCTGTGCTGCAGTTGAGGTAACTATATCTCAGTTTTATTCATCAAAAACTTATTAACTCTTCAGGATATATTTAAAAATCTTATTGAAAGTTCTTTATTTTCTAATTTCATTTTCGACTTCAAATTCTGTGAAGATAAACTGAGTAAACTTTTTCTTTTCAGATCTTCGCAGACGATGAATTGCCCTCAAAAATATGTTATTTGTGTTTGTATCAAGTTGAAAAGTTCTTCCAATTCCAAACAATGTGCCAAAACTCGGATTTGGTGCTGCGTTCCCGAATAAAGGAGGCAAAAGCACCTCTCAGAGGGGATCATGAAGAAAAAAGGATGAGTCTGGGCCAGGAGATCCTCAGCCAAGATGGTGACAAATACACTTTGATGCAGGACTTTTACTCACCCAATGGTCAGGAGAAGAATTTTGATGTTTTCACCTGTAATATTTGTGGTTCAGTGTTTTTGTCAAGCACCCTTCTGGTGGGCCATTTAATGAAAGACCATCCTGATCTGAGTATGTTCTTCTGCAAAAATTGCAATGTATCATTTTCCAACATAAATCTTTTCAAAAACCATTTGAGTGAGCTTCATTGTTTGATATGCTCTCAGTGTGACTGTGTTTTCAAACATGAAAGTAATCTGAAAAATCATTTAAAAATCCATATTGGAGAATATTTGTCTTGTAAGTTCTGCTTCAAGATCTTTCAAGATTTTTATGAAATGAAAAGACATGAACTCATTCACTCTGAAAAGACATGTGGCTTCTGTGGCAAGGAACTCAATTCTGAAAATGATTTTAATTCCCATTTTGAGGAATGTGACCAAAGACATTATTGCAAGTTCTGTGAGCAGGCATTCACACTCAAAAAAGATTTGATCCACCATGTTAATGAGGTCCATGATCCATCTGCAGTTGCACAGGGGAGTAAGTGCCAACAAGTAGTAGTTGAACAGGGGAATGAGTGCCAACAGGTTGTGGTTGTACAGGGAAATGAATGCCAACAGGTTACAGTGTTGAATGAAACACAGGAGAGCAAAAGTGAGACTGAACAACAGTTAAAGTGCAGAAATTGTCAGAAACAGTTTTCAGATGAACTGTCTCTTGTGAATCACATGGCAAAGGAACACAATAATTCTGTGCTCAAATGCAGACTTTGTTCCAAAAAATTTGGCCTGAAGACTTCCCTGAAGAGGCATGAGAGATCTCACCTGGGTTTGAAACCATACCAGTGCAATTTCTGCCCCAGGACGTTCAAGGACAGCAGTGCATGTGTTGTTCACACGCGCACGCACACGGGAGAGCATCCTTTCAGGTGCCAGGAATGCTTCAAGGATTTCAAGCAACTGGCCAATTTGAAAATGCACACTTACAGACACCATAAGAAAAATAAAAAATCGGCCGAAGTGAAAGCCGGCATTTTGGACGGCGGTGGGAACGAAGATTACGAGCATTTGTATCCGGGAGATGTGATGCAGAATTATTCTGCGGATAACATGAGCAGTTATCAGAGCTTGAATGAAAGTATTGCCAGTAGTTTTAATTCAGGGATAAACATGTTTATGAGTGATCATCAGACCACGTAACTTTTTGTATTTTATTTGAGTTTGTGAATTTGGCCGCGTTCTAATCAATCTCAAGGCCATTCAAATTAATGAAAGTGTAAAACTCACGTAGTATTTACTTCTGCTCTCAACTTTAACCGTAACCGAAATTTATTTTCAATATTTTTTTATTATGCTTTCCTTAAACTCTTAAACTTCTTTTGTTCTGTCCACACTCTTCCTTTGCCATTACATGATTTCCTTTTTCCGATTCTTCCAGGTATTAACCTTCTCTTTCACTACTTTTTTTTTTTTAACTAATACATAGCACTCTTCACATGGATGTTCGCTTATTTGACCTACTACGTGAGTCTCTTCTGGTGTATTTTATTATTTGAAGTTTTTTATCACAGAGGTGACAGAGATACATTGAAAAAGTATCTAGATACAAGATAAGCTTTAATTTTTATTATAAAAGTGTTTGTACTTGTCTTCCTCTTTCAGCTACCAGATTTTCTATTATACATTGTCTGCGCTTCTCTCACCCAAAGGCCGTTAGCTTTGGAAAATCTTTTTACTTTCCGTTTCGTCTCTTTTCCCTTCTGTATTTCTTTTAATACTTTCTTTTTAACTCTGCCTTATCTTAGCTTCAAACCAGACTGCCCCTTTTCCTGCTTAATACAAATTTTATCTCTTTTTCTCTCTTCTAATATGACATAACCTGAAACTGCTCCCAGTGACCATTTCAGGTATTTCTCTTGGAATCCTTCTAATTATCATTGTTTTATCCAACCCTAAATTTCGACCTCATAGGTTGTGCAAAAAGTTGGATAAGTTGTAAATGCACACTTTGCACAGGGTCATTTCACGTGTTATATCTCATAAACACTGCCTCTTAAGAAAAAAAAGTATTTATATATTGTTTTGTAGATAATTTTATGCTCCACAATTTTTGACCGAGCTAATTTTATGATAGAACTCATAGTTTTGCTAAAAATTGCGAAAAACTAAAAGTATATTTTTTTTTACCTCGCGCCAATTCATTTCGCAGCATCGGATAGGTGTTATACTTTTATAATTATATTATGACCAATTTTACTCTATTTTTCAGCTACTCAGGAATTTATGAAATCTCCATTATTTTAATATTTTTTAAGAATCACAAATATAATTATTAAAAAAAAGGGTTACTAACCTTGACTTTTTATTTACCTCGTGTATGAGGAATATATATATACTGTATATATTTTTCTTAGCTAAGAGAATATGTCTTGAATTTTGTTGGTCGGTATAAACAAACTGATAAAAAAGCGGATAAAAAACTCGTCAAACAAAAACCAGTGCTTTTTACGACAACAGCAAATCCCATCCGTTTTAATCCAACATTAAGTTGGAAATTCGCCTTTGTTTTTTTCAGGAAAACTTTTATGCCTTTTCAGGTAAACATTAAAAACAATTTATAGCCAAATAAACAATTATATTTAAAGCTTCCAACAAAATTAGAAAGAAAAATATTTTTCCGGTTAAAATATAATTTAGAAAATTAAATATAGTTTAAAGAAATTCTTTAAATTCTACATAAATTCGACGGTAACAACAGAATTGCGATTAACCCCTTAAGGACTGTAATTTTTCATAAAGTAAAAGTTTGGACAGCCCTAGCTCCGTCCCTGATGGACCGATTTTTAAAATTCTTTTACGGGAAAGCTCAGCCTCTTCCGAATCAAACGACGTAAAAATCAAAATTCGTTGGATTCCAGGCAAAATAAGAGCATTTCAAAAACGCCCCTGTTCACCCCTTCGGTCGTTAAGGGGTTAACGGTACAAAGCAAATCGGAAATTGTAATTGGAAAATATTTGTGACGTCCTAAATGACTAAAAAGTGAGAAACGTTTTTCAAGTATGAAAATATATATAAATTTTATGAAAATAAATTGAAGTTTTAGTGTTAAGCAAAACATCCCCCGCCTCAGTAATTATAATTTTAAATTGAGTAAACGAATTGACGATAGTTTTTACATGCAAACCATTGGCCCTAAGTCAGAATGGATTTCCTCCAAGTGTTCATTATTGTGAGCACAACCATGAGAAGCCGAAGAAAGAATTCCTCCCACCAACTTCCGCTGCCATGAGGCGAGGGACTGGCGGGGGTTGACGGGGGTTGACGGGGGTTGACAGGAATGAAAGAATGCCAAACACCCGCCGATCCCTCCCCTCAATCAACAGAGTCAATCAATCATCAAATAAAAAGAACCTCCGATTAATTATCTTATTTTGGCTTTTGAATGCAGTGCTTTTCGGAATCACATTTCGATCATTTTGAGAATTTCCATAAATGGCTTTGATATCTTTGGTAGATTTGGCCAAATTTTGGTAGATTCTAAACAAATGTGCTGTTCAGTGAGGGGCGCCATCTCGAGAGCAAAGTGACCTTTTCGCGATAGCAAAAGCCAGAAATTCGTTATTGCTTCGACTTAAAGTATGACGACTACGAAAGAACAGTCTTTTGGTTTTGGTTTTTTTTTTAAAGAAAAGCTTTGACTCCATTTACAAAGTGTCATGTCGCATTGCTAAAAATTATTTTTAAAACATCTCTCATTTGTATAAAAATGTAAAAAGTCTTTTGCTAAGGAATTCTTTTATTGGTTCGTAATATTGTTTCTTCAGCGTTAACATTTCCGGCAGACCTCTCACGTTGCTCAGAATGTCCGAGTCCGATTCCAGAATGAGAATCGCCGCCGCCACGAGAGAGATGGCCACGAACAAAAACGAAGGAATGAACACCTGCAACAAAATCAAGGGTTGCACTTCCGCGTGCTCGCAGAAAATCACTTCTCAACGAATACCTCACCTGGAAAAGGTTGAATTTATCCGCCCTCGCGCCCTCTTCTTCCGCCCCGTCAGCAGCGCGAGAGGACCGAACGGGCGTCCGCGTGACTCCGCTCGTCAGCAGCGACGACCTGCTGCCGCCCATCCGCAGGCGGTAGCCCACCTGGGGGGAGTGGCTTCTGCTGGACTTGTGAGAGGGCAGCCCCGACTTGGAGGGAGGCTCTTGCACTTGGGAGTCGCACGAGGACCGATCGAAGGAGTGCCGGAAATGGTAGTCGTCCGCGTCGAGGATGTCTTTCATAGCTGAAAAGCAGTTTAACGTCAGAGAGAGAGAGAGAAAGAGTGGGAACTTCATAATTATAAAATAAATATAGCAGGCTTTATATTCTGTTGAATTTTCAAATTTTCACTTGTTGTTACTTGACTTACCTTCCCCGATGAACACTCCCGATCCGTTCTCCAATGGGACACTCAATTTGTCCGACATATTGACGGCATCCTCTCGCATACTTTTCTCTACATCTACATCTAAATAAGGGAGGCAATAAAGTTATTGAAAATGCAAAAGGAAAAAAAACGAGGGCGGAGGGAGGGGAGGTTGGAACATGCTAAAAAGCTCCGTAAGCTAATCATGCGAGTGTGAGAAAAAAGCTGGCTTTCGGGGTCGAACAACCTGTAATGGCCACTTGCAGAAAAGGTTATACCTGGGAGCCAAGCTTTTCCTACACCATGTTCTTGGTCTTCCGAAACGGTTTCGAGAAACGAGAGCGGATTTTCAGGATCACTCAAAAACAGGGTGTAGTCCGCGGTCTGTCTCGAGTCAGGTACGGAATGATTAGACCTACGCAAACTGCTATATCCTGCAATATATACACACCTTTACCTAAACGGGGACTAAATCTATGAACTAAGTCACCGCTCGAAAGAAGCACAACTGGGGTGAGCAGAAAAGTAGGTTCGCATCTCTTACCCAGGTCGGATCCGATGGGGGTGGAGGGGGTGGCCGGCACGCTGGAAGCTTTTCTTCTGAGACTCCCCGTCCGGTTAATGAGGGGCTCCTCGCTCCTGACGGGCCGGGAATCCAGCAATATCTCCTTTTCCGTCCTCCCGGAGTACCTAAACTTTGTGCCCCACGAAAACAATCCGCCGCCTGTCATCACAGGTGCATCGGCCGATTTTTGAAGCGTAAAAAATAGCATTTGCTCGACAGCGCAGCGCCAGACGTAGCGACATGCAGCAGCCGTTGGACATTTGAAACCCACCGTATGCTTTTTCTAAAAATTAAACTCTGTTACAGATCCATTTTGTTTCAACTGCCTTGGAGTACACAAGCGCACACATTCCGGGAGCAAAGGTTCCATTAAGACTACCGGGTTGAGTCACTCGTAACTTCCTTCGGGCTCATTCTGTTGTTTTCGCTCTGCCATGGAAATAAATTCTTCCCATGAACTTTTTAGTTTTTATTAGTTCACTCAAATAAGACATTCAAAGTAACATAAATTCATAAGAATAATTAAATAAGAGTATAATTAATTATAAAAAATTATAAAAAATCCTGAGGAAAGAATTGGTGCGGGGTCAAAGGTCAAAATGATTAGTTTTTCGCCATTTTCAGAAAAACAATAAGTTCTATTATTACATAAGCTCAGAAAAAAGTTGCACAGCGAACAATTTCACCAATTTTCAGCTCAGGAATTTATGTAACTTTGAATGTCTAATTTGACCGGACTATAAATACATTTATTTATGTATTCATTCTATAAAAACCACCTTTTTATAATATTTATATTATGAATCTACTGTTATTTTTCCGTTAAAATTTCCAATTAAATAATATTCGACAATTACATTAAAATACAGTATCAGTTGGCAAAATAATTATTAATAGTTTACCCGGAAGTTACTTATAACTCAACCTAGTTAATATTACGGGAACATATTTACCTTTGTCCTGGAATCCTAAGCAGCGGGAAAAGCGAATCAATTAGAATTAACCACTGGCAGAAAACCTTAAAAAAAATTTTATTCAATCCAATCTCATTCAAAAGTAAAATAAATCTGAGGCGAAATAATTTACCTCATAATAGACGAGATGAACAATGAACATTTTCCCCTCATAGTTTATCTTCTGAACCTCTGACCAATTAAAATGCCGCGTTTTTTTGCTTCCTTGGAAGGTCAAAATGCCTAAATGATTTATCCCTAAATACAATGTGTTTCCCCTATGGTCCTGAAAAGAAGAGTATCGTCAATTTGTATTTTTTTTCTCTTGAACTTACTTTTCTTAAGTGTGTGTGCAGTTTGCATTGTATAAAAACTTGGTATAAATTGTATAAGTATTGTATTTAATTTTTATTGTTTAAGTTTTATTAGTAAGTTCATGTGCATTGTAAAATCAACTTTTTTTTAAATAATAAATCTTTAACCCTTTAACTACTGACTGTATATAAATGTTTTTTGCTTAGACAGTATCTTCAAGAGGTTAAATTTCATTACAAAAATAAATATTATACATATATTGAAAGTTAATTAATTTTAATGAATTTGCACTGAGGACATTTTTTTTGGTACATTCCTCAATTTTTCAATATGGCAGCTAAACAGAATAGTTTGAAGGGTTTAAAAAGAGTCTATGAGTTAATAAAATTTAACAGGTTTTTCAATATCATAAATTAAATTTAGCAAAACTAACTTTTACAGGATGTGGATCCACTCCATAGGTATCTAATTGAGAAGCTTTTTTTAAAAAATATGTCTCTGATGTTGAAGGTGATCTGCCTTTTAGCTGAGTTTGATGGAGCTCCAAAATTTTTTCTTCTATTGATGGAGTCTGTTTCAAAAGCAGCTTTAAATGGGAAACATAATTTCCCTCATGGATTTCCGGATCGTAGTCTCCCATTTCAGCTTAAAAAGAAACCATTCATGAGCTCAATGTCTGCTTCATGTGTTGTCTGTGCAACTGTGCCATGTCTGTGCTCACCTTGCACTATGTAAGCCCCCAAAAGGGCAGCATCTGTTTGACTGCAATACAACCTGCCATGCAACAAGTCTCTTTTCAGCTGCAAATACACCTGATATCTGGTGATTTCTTCTTTCAGAATAAAAGGGTCAGGAGGGTAAAACTTTACCCTAAAACTGAACAGAACTGGGTCCATATCTGGAACATAAATACATATCAATGGATGCAAGAGTGCCTGAGTAGTAGGCACTCCACAATAATGAATAAAATACTGCTCTTACCTTTTACTTGTTTAATAAGTGCTTTACCAAGATCGACCCAATGCTAAAAATTAGAAATGACTTTTATTAACTTCCCACATGGAAATAGATAATCAAGACTGTAATTTTGAAAATCCTTACCCTCTGCCTGGTGCTGTCAACATAGCGAAGACCAAAATAGTCCTTTTCTACTAAGTTGAGCTGCTTACAAACATAGTCTAAAAGGTAACTACCTTTATGGTGAAGCTGTGACATAAAACAATCATTAATAATATAGTACAATTGTGCACATACAAGCATTCCTACAGGAAATCTCAGCGGCAGCGATCGTTTTAATAGCGGAAATTACACAATCGGAACAGTTTTCCTTACCTGAAATTCACATTCTAGCACCTCACTGTCATCTAGGAGCCTCACGGTGCATTTATAAACGGCATTTATGTCGCTTTTACTACCAAACTTTAGCATAGTAGATTGGCTTGCACATGAGAATCGGATTCTGACTTGCACGCATTCGCCTCAAGGAATCCCTTCTTTCAGAAAGAAGAGAAAATTATTAAAAAATCATTTTCAGTGCCCCATAAACTCTTTGAGAAGTGGAAATTGACAATCGTGGAAGCAGAATGAAAGCTCGGAGAAAACTGCGGGAAACCAGTCAACTTGAAGAGCTTTTTAATTAATTTTTTTTACGGTGAAAAAGTATTAATTTTCAATTTGAAATTCTGTAATTACTCTAATGAGTTTTAGGCAACCTACAAGAGCTTTTGCTAATAACTGAAACGTGTTTCAGTCCTCTGAGTTTGGAAGTTTTATACCTCAATGCACGCAGTTTGTTGTGCATATTTTTTAGATTTTTACATCGAATTACTAAAGATTTTAAAAATAGTATAATGTTCAAGGCCTGAATAAACTTTTTTTTTTATATTTTAACAGTCATTTTAAAATTTTCAGTTAACCTATCAGTTTTAAGATTATTTTAAATTTATTTCGTACTGTTAATTGACATTATTTGTTCAACTTTACAATTATTTTAAATCTCCTTATTTTTTTCAAACTTATTTTTTAATCATTGAGAGAATGAAAAAAGAAAAAATTATTTTCTTAACTTACGCTATATAAGAAAACTCTTGTGAATATATAAATTGAAGAAAAGCTCAAACCAAATTCCAAATTTATTTTTGAAAATGCCTTCAAATGTTTTGTGTCAAAGTGAGCCTTAAAATTTTGTATTGTTAGAAAAGTAAAAAAATGCTCCATTATTATGCATGACTTATTTTTCTTTGCTGTAGAAGATTATTGACATACTTTTCATGTCGGCTGCGACGTTTGCCCTAATCTTATATTGTACAACGGAAGACAGTATAATTAAAATCAAGAATTAGAGTCTTTATTTAGTTGGGGATTTTAAATAATTGGACATTTGCACCTCACTCGTATGATTACATTTTATGGCGAGCTCTAATAAATTCACGACTTTGAGATTATACAGTTAAAACTTTGTAAAATTTTCGCGCCAAATGAAACGCTAAAGCCACGACAACTGACAACACAGCATTAACGAACAATGAAAAATTAAACCCTTATGACTAGTAACAGTTTACAAAATGGCAGCGACAAGTGTTGTTGTTTTGGATAGGGGTAACAATACAACCTGTACTATTAATTTACACGGTATGTATTCGTCGGCAGAATTCGGCTCAAACGTTTAAGGGAATCACTTTAATTCTCAGTGCGTTTTCTAAATGATAGAAAATATTTTACGGCATAATAATTCCAAATTAAAAGAAGAGGCGGCTTTTTTTGTTCAAACTGGCAAAAATGCGTTAAACATTAGGGAACATAATTTGACCAATTTTTGATTAGTTAACACTTTTTCAGAGTATCAGTAAGTGGGATTTTAAAATTTTTTCAGGTGCTACTGTAGTTTCTTGGAGAGTCAACAATCAAGAACAGTTATTTGTCAGGTAAAATTTTTTTTCTTTCGAAACTTTATATTTTGACAGCCGGACTTAAATAATTTTTACGAGGCATACTTTAAATTTTTTTTACTTTCAGAATTGTTTTTCGTATTTTACAATCTTAGAAATTATTAAGTAATTACATTATTACGATTTATACTGATTTTTATTAAAAGAAGTTTATCATCCAAAAGTTTTATAAGGATTTTTTCAATTTATTTTACTTAAATTATCATCTTTTTAGTTTGATTTTTATGATTTGAAGATATTTTATTTTGAGTGTATGGTGAGGTATTAACAGTTGAACATTTCTCATTTTAATTGTTTTTTTTTTAATTTGAGAGAAGTCAGCAAATTTTTGCATATTTGGTTGTATAACCTTTCTGAAATTTCCATTGGCAATGCCAGTTGAAATTTAACAGAAAATACAAAATAATGTGGAATTTTGTTTTGATTTTGTTGAGTTTCATGTCAAATCTGCAGGTGTTTTTGCTGAATATTTTTTAAAAAGGGTGGTTTGTCTTTGCTTTCAATCTAAGCAGAAATTGCCAATAGTGGATTTGTTGAAATCAAAGCATATTATTGCCAGATAATTGATCAGATAAAAGATTTACTGTTCTCTCAACTTGTTCTGAAGAAGTACCAATTAAATTTTATAATTTTTCCACTTTTTGAGATGTAATTTTTAATTTTTTTATTATTTTTGTTGGACTCTGTTTTCCTGTTTTTAATGGTTTTATATTACTTTTATTTTTGTGACATAATGGTTTTCATTTTCATTAATTTTACACCTTAGGTTTTTTTTTAAATGTAAATTTTATGTATTTAAGTCAAACAGTTTTGTAAAATAGTTTTGATTTTTTATATAGAGTTTTTTAATTCTAAATAAAAATCATATTATTTAATTGATTCAACCAATCATAAAATACAATTGAGTTTATATTGTCTTCAGAAATGCAGAAAGTTTGAAAGTTTGAAAGAAGGCCCTGAGATTTGAACATAGTCTGAGAGATTCATTCAATTAATGTGTGTTTGGACACATTTTTTCAATTTACAATTGAATTGAGTGTATTTGAAAAAATAAATTTGGAGTGGGCTGATGAAGAAATAATTGAAACAACTGCCTGCTGTTCCCTGAATGAGTTGGCTGAGCCTCATGGCTTGTGATAACCCCAGACTGTTATGAATTGGAGATAAGGACCTCTGAGGGAGATCAATTAACGGTTCATCCTCAGAGTTCTTGCTCTCTTCAGAAAAAACCAATATGAGCTTTTCATTTTGGGGGGAAAATGTAAGATGTGACTTACATGCATGTCTGCTAGTTCATGATAAAAAATTATCTGGCATAATGTATGTGATGCAACCTTATATTATTCTCACATCAGTTTTAATATATTCTCTTTGCACTTAAATACTGATTATTGGCAAATTGCTTTGGGTGAAGTGCTGAAGTGACAAAACAGACTCAATTATTAAAAAGTTAATCATTTTAAATTTTAAATTTAGTTTGTTATTTATTTTTAAATTAATAAGTATATTTTTTATTTTTATTTTTGTTTGGTATTTTATTTAATCATATTATTTTTTGTTTCACTCTTTTTATATAATTTTATTTAATTATTTTAGTTTGCTTTTAGTTATTTTTTATACATATATTTAGGCAGATTTGTAGTTATTATTTATTTATTTATCATATTATTTATAAAAAATTGCATCGCTTTTCATCGCCCATTATGCGTTTCGCTCCCAGATAAAACAGGATGGATTTTATCTAATTCTTGTAGTTAATCATAGTTATACATGTATTATATGTATAAATCAAAAATAATATGATATTTTCGCTTTTTGGGAAATAATGCACATAAAAATACATTAAAAAATTAATTTAATTGTAATAATGTTAACTGATTGTATTGTATTGTATTTTATGTGATTTTGTAAGTCTCGGAAGAGGAACAAAAATATATTATTATTGTTATTATTGCGCCGACTGAACTTATTAAAACTGACTCTGTGCTTACCAAACTGACTAAAAAAAACTGAACTTAAAACTTCCCATTTATACTTTTTTGTGAGGTATGAGACATCATCACCGGGACGAAGGCTCGAAAACATGAATCAGTTTGGGCCAGATTAAGAATTTTTTGTTTTCAACCCTTTCTATACGTGATAAGGTGACCTCGTACACTTTTCAACAGGCCTTTTGCTCGAATTTTGCATTCCCCCTTTTGCCCCCCCCCCCAAAAATAAATTTCCGTGTGTGTGTCTGTGTGTGTGCGCGCGCCAGTGATCCCAAGACTTTGATAATATTTGTTGCTTTTGGTTATTATAAACTAATGCGGAGGAGAACCGGAGAATCCAGCAAAGATTCAGAACAGCGAGAACAGTTCGCCGTGATTGATTTCACAATCAATTTCGAATTAAGCGAGTGGGAAGGGTGGGGGAACGGGGTGGCAAGGGGCTGGGACCCACTCTGATAAGGGGCTAATTGTCAATAGATGAAGAGGGGTCGTTTTCCCCGTTTTTATAGCGCTTTGCTTATTAATGAGGCCTTAGGTTTCTTTTTTCAATTCGTTGAATAAACATACAGTAAATAAAAAGTCGCTGAATAATTATCTGGCAAAAATTACTTTATTTAATTCGCACCGACTCAAGTGAAAATTAGCAACGGGTCGCCCAAGGGTCAAAATGACCCTTTGCCTGCCCTAGCGCCAACTGCTGAGCGGTTAAGGGTCAATTGAAATTATGACGAGAGTGAAAGTGTCTCTTTTGTAGCACCTCATCAGGTGGTATCCATGAATGGCCGCAAAATAGTTCGTTTTTAGTGGATAAGTCCTCGCCGGAAGACATAAACTGTGTGGTAACAAAACCGCAACTTCTGCTTTGGCCTTTACAAAGCCATTCTCAGCCGGCACTTTCCTGGAATCATTCGAGATTATTCGAGTAAATCTCATAGTATTTTAAATAATTTAAAAAGGAGACAAAGGCTTCAAACCAGAGTTAATGAAAAAGTTTAGCGGAGCTAAACACATCGCGGCATGGATCAGAATGTAATTATAAGTCCCCAAGAATTAGTTCAGGGTATCTTTTCCCAGAGAATCACAAGAGCCAAGTGTAACAATTTTTAAAAAATAATTACGATCTCCAGTCAACTGGAAATAAGTGAAGCGAAGAAAGAATAATCTAAGTCATTCATCACTTTTCTCTTCGCATTGGGAAGAGAATCATCTTCAGATGAAGCACATCTCTCTCTCTCTCTCTCTCTCTCTCTCTCTCTCTCACATCACACTCACACTGAAAGGAATCTGTCTGTTGGAAATGTGGGCGACATGTTGTTTGCACCGGGAGGATGAGAAGATCGTCAATTATTCCGACATAATTAATGGGTGTAATTAATCGGGGTTTCCTTCAATGCAGAAGTACTCTCGTGTGAACTTAACACTGCGTTGGTGTTTTTGTATTGTCTACTGCTGAGGAAAAAATGAGAAGCCCTCATAGAGGAGCGTTGAAGTGGCCGATGCCTTAAATCAGACATGCTGTGGTCCTAAGGTTGTTCCTGAAAGCGCCTAATTAAAGCTGCAATTTTCCAAGGCAGTGGTTCATAGTTTTTTCAGCCATCAGAAGCCCATTAATTAATTTTAAAATTAATTAGGCTTCAATTTTAAGAGCGGACACTTATATTCACTATGTGTGCCATGACGTAAGCAAGTGAATTTACCACAGTATTACCAAACATGAACGGTCACAAGTGGAGTCGATGAGAAATAACATTCTCGCATGTGAACTCTAAAAGGGTCGTTTTGACCTCCCCCTGTCAACGTTTGACTGTGTCATTGTATGTGTTCACAGTGATAATCTGCCTGAAAAAGCAACGTAAGCGTATTGGTTTTCCGTAAGTTTCTCTCGATTTCATTCACGGGCCGACTTATTCTGTCCTCGGAACCACCCCCGCATCGAGGAAGGAAACTGCGAGGGACAAATTAACAAAGGCCACCGGGGGAATAAGTCGGAGATTGGCCTTCGGGAAAAGGCGAAGAAAAAACGGGACTGCCAGTGAAAATAAGAAAATTTTTAGATAAATTGCCTTTTCTCCCCTTTCTGAGAACAACCTGGGGATGATTTGTAAGAAGTGTAGACTGATGAGTTGAGAGGGTGTTTTCCTAATGATCTAATGAGGGTGAGGAGGGCTGTAAAAACTTCTTTCGGCCGAGGCGAAATCAGGATTCCGAACTAAATTTATCAAATGTTTTTTGCCTCTCCGCTGCTGTTTTCTCTGGGCACAAATTACTGTACTCGAACAGTACTTATAATTTGTGCTTTGGATAGTTTGTTTAGTATATATCGTAGTTTCCTCCAAATTGATTATTAATTTATTTATTTATATAAAAGTTGTAATTATCATGTAATTTAATATTGGAGAATGCGGTCTAAATGAGAAGTTTGCAGAATGTGATGTTGCATTTATTTGTGCTTTGTTATTAAAAAACACTAGCTAATTCAAAAGAAAAGCCTTTGTCAGAAAGGAATTTTTCGCGAAATTAACAAATGGAAAATTTCTTCAGTCTCTGCAAACTGTAGATTTCAAAGAGAAAGCGGTGATGTATAAATTGCACTACGGTAGACTGTGTCGCATCCTTTTTGATGTATTACCGGTTCCCTTTGCAAGGGGTTGAGCGTTTTCAAAGTGAGAAAGAGTGTTTCTGAGCTCAAAGGGTTGCTAGGATGAGTAATAATCTCGCGCATTGTTCAATCACGGCTAAGGGGTTGACTCGTTTTCATTAAGAAGCGCTTAAAGAAATTCCAACTGGTGAATCAGTTTATTAACGGGAAGTTTCGCCGTCGCGAGCTCCCTTTAAAACAATCCTCCCCTGTCCTGAACCTTCCCCTCCTTTTCCCCTCCCCTCCCCTCCCCTTCCCTCCCTTCGGTCGCTCAATTAATTTGTCATCTTTCAGCTTCCTTTCAGATTCGCCATTCAAACTCACATCCTCTAATTAATCCGTACTCCCGAATCATAATGGCCGCACTGTGATGAAAGTGATGAAGGTGTTGTGCCTTCTGCAGGTGGTCGCCGCTGTTGTCAATTACAGTTAACCTTGTAACACTTTCCTTTCGGAAACCAGCTTCAGGGTCTTGTATTTATACGTATAACTCTGCGCATTTGTGCACTTTGTATATATTTATTGTTATAATATGAGCTTTACGCTCTAACCCGGCATTGCAATCACAATTTGTACCTGTATCAATCAATAATTGACTGAAAAAAGCTGAATAAAATGTTGCAGGATATTGAGCAAGGCCGAAAACGTTGAATCTTTGTAACGCACTACTATGTCTCTTCTCTCACCTTTCACTACAGCCTGACCTTTTCTCCCTTTCTTTCACCTTTCCTCTCAGACGGCACATTCCTTTCCTCCTTCATTACAACCTGACCTTCTCTGAACAGCACATTCCTTCGGCCTCCTTGGGTGAGTGTTTTCACGTGTGCGGTGGTTGTCTAATTTTATCTTAAAACAAGCCGTGATCAGCAGAATAGAACTAATCTAAGCCCTGCAACTAAAATAATATTCCATTGGTAGTTGTTCTGGGGGAGGAAATATCTGTGAGAATGAAGCAGCCAACCTCAGCCTCGGCCTGTTTCTCGCTGAAAAAGTTGTTCCCCTCTATTTATTAATTGACGGGACTAATTAAGTAATTATAGAAAACACCCATTTTAGTTGGAAACGTAACCATTTAATGCGGGAGTTTTTTTAAGTCTTTGTTTATACTGTAGTTTTATTGGCCGGTCGTAAATGCGGTTATTCGTTTTGTCTTTTTTGTGCAGTAAAAAGAAAAAGCTATCAAGTGATTTAATTGGACATACATCAACATTCATTCTTACCACTGGCCACCCTCTCCCCCTCGTGCTGAGCTTTTGAGCTTTTCGAATGACAGTTTGTTTTTATTGCTCGCCTGTTTGCCACACTGATACTTCCGATTTCCATAAAAATCTAAATTGTACTCTGCATTTTATTTGACTCGTCATTCTTCGGGAGTTCCTTCGCCTTACATTGAGACTTAATTGTGTAGGGAACTCCCTTGTCAATTTTATTGCACTTTTGGACTAATTATTGTACTTCGGAACTCGTCTCTTTCAAATATTGCCAAATTTCTCATAAAAAATTTGCGAAACTTATCTAAACCCGATTGGAGATAAGACAGATGGGTTGCCGGGCTAAAATAAACCCTTAATCCACACCTGACTGCTCCTAGATAAAAGCCCTCTTTCATTTTAAGGTCTTCCGTTTTGCATCTGTTTAATTTGGTTATTACAACCCGAGGACCCTTTCCCATCTCACCCGCATTCTTCAACCCCAACGAAGACATCGGTTCCCGTGTGAGTGCCTCTTTTCAGGATATAAAATACATTTTCGTTTTCACCTGGAAAAACCGAAAGGTCCGAAGGACAAATCTAATTTGAATCGGCCGAAAGTGATTCTAATTTGAGTGCATCCAAATGGCGTCACAAGTACTTATCGAATGGAGACGGCATTTTAATGATCAGAAGCCGTACCTTTGGGAAAAAATATTGCAGTTGCGGAGGAGATTCCGTAACCAATTAGTTCTGACAGACACTTTAATTGAATTTTCATTTTTTAGATTCGTTTATGAACTTCCTTAACAGAAGCCCCCGTCATTAGGAAAGATTTGCAATTCGTTGGGTTTGTATAGTAACGAATGGTTTTTTGTCAGCAATCTCAATCAGCATTTGCTAAAAAACGACCATCCGGAGTAATGAATGCTTTCTCCAAATGGACGGCCATCTTTTAAATAATATGATTTTTACTATTGTAAAAATATTTTAGAGTGGTCGGAGTGAGCCGTGGAAAAAATTTTAATGGCGCAATCGAGAGGCTCCGAAGGAAATGATATAAACTTGTGTACAATTAGGTAGATGTGCAGACGATTTTAATTATAAACCCTTCGGGGCAAGGGTCGACTGTAATTTTTATAGGCTTAGACCTCGGTAATCACGGGTCTCTGGGAATTCACTTCCCAAAAACCCCACTTTTCTGTTTTCACTTTTCATTCAGACTCATTCGGCCGTCTCTCTGATCCGCATGTTGCCCAGGACCATTAAAAAACAGATTCGCTGCTCGCTTTTTATTCATTTTCATGAATGCGACACCATGTTCATCGATAATAATCGCTGAGACCCTTAAATTCTCCGTCACATGCAAAGGAAATATTGTAACAGCAACAAAAAGCTTAGCGATTCTCGTGAAAGAAAAAAATAAGCAAATGGAAAACGTACAATAAAAAAAGTAAGCTACTCATGAAGCACTAAATACTTTAATTCAGTGATGGCCAACCTTTGATAATATGGGGGCCAAAGTTGACTTTGCTGTACATAACGTATCCGAAAATTAAATATTGATTTTTAAAATTTGTCTATTTACCGAAAGGTAAGACACAATTTACGTATGTGAATATGGGAATAAAAGAGCGGGCCACATGCAACCCCTTCTCGGGCCGATATGGCCCGCGGGCCGTAGGTTGGCCGTCACTGCTTTAATTAAATATCATCAGTCCCTTGTGTACCCAAGATGAGAAAAGTTTCCCCAAAAGCGGAGGGAAAGCAAAGCTTCGCGCCAATGAATCCCAACAACAAATTACAGAAAACGTTAGCTGACGGCACTGAAAATATAATTTTTAATTTATTGTCTAATTTGCTGCAGGTTATCGTGTTAATTGGTTTAGTTTAATCCAGGATAAATGTCGTGTTCTACTATTTTCTGCGGTTATTAATTTCTCTGAAGCAGAGGGAGCAACATGTATATATATAATCATATTGTCTATACTAATATATAAATCTGAAAAAAACCATGTAAAATGAGGGAAAAGACAAATTGGTTCATTTAATTTCAATTCAAATCAATTAACTTTTGAAAATGAATAAACTGATTATTAACTGAAATTCAGAAGAAAACAAAAACGTAAAAAATTAACAAAATTCTGAACGAATAAAACCGTGTAAATCGGGGGCCAAGCGTAAATTATAATTTTATAATATAATTATACATATATATATTGATATTTTCTTATTTATTAATTGTTGCTATTGTTAGTAATTGTTGTCAATTTAATTTTTTGTTTCTTATTTATTGTTTATTAACAGTTATTACATATTTTCACGTTATTATTTTGGTTTAGAATTTTTATATTATTTTCATTTTTCTTCTGCTAAAACGCTTTAATTTTCAGAAGTAAAAGGGTGAAATATTTTGAATCCGAAAAATGGAGAATCCATGCAATGATTAATTGATATAAGTATCGATGTAAATATATAAAACTTTGACAATGGGCTGCTCTCTCTTCCGTATGTGAATATTTTATCTAAAGGCCATGCCGTTCCAGAGATTATCCCATTCTAACGATTACTTTTGTATGAGGCACAGGCAAATTCTGTTGTAAAAATTTTTGTAATGGAGAGCGGTTGAAACGAGGCAGAAATTTCCGACGTTTGCATCAACGTATAATTTTCGTTCTCGTGAAAGGAAGTTGGAAGTTGACTTTTTAAACATCAGAAAGAGTCGTGAATCATTAGCTGCGTTCCTCCCGAGATTAGGTTTCTCAAAATAAGTCTTGTCATTATCATTAAAACGAATTCGCGCCACTTAATACAAAGGTTCGCGGGTCTGCTTTTCGAGGACGTATTTTCTTTAATGACTCCTTCGAAAATACCCCCGGTGACTTCATTTTCCTACTTTCAGTCTTCCTTCTGAGCAAGTTGAACATTCAAGGTTGCGCCCCGATTGGACAAAGTACTTATACTTTTAAATTATAAGATAATTAAAATCATAGGAAGAATTTTAGTAATTAAATTCGGGGATTTTTGCAGTGCTTTTGGAGATTATTCATTCCTGCGTATTTATTTACTTCTGTAAATATGTTAATATTTATAATTTTATATATGCATGTAATGTATATAATATATTAAAATAATATAATAATTTACCCTTATTCCGCCCGAGGGCATCATGCAAAATCAGTTATAAAATTGTAAGTTAAATAAACATATAAACAGACATTAAATTAATTTTAAAATATTAAATTAAATAAAAATATAAACAGGCAATAAATTAATTATAGAATTGTAAAATAAATAAAATGTAAACAGTTATTAATAAATAATATTAAATAAATAGTCAGGCCAATGTTGTGCATTTGCAAGCTCTGGACCCACTGTAAATACTGCAACACGTGGTTCACGAATGCATAAAAGATGGATGCAGAATATGTATATATATTATGCATAAATTTGTACTGTATATTGTGCTTTTGGCGAGGGGCGGTTATTTGCGATTGTCATAGTTAAGGGCGACTTCACTGGAAAAGAGGGAAAGCGCCCGAAATGTGATTGTTTGCGTGTGGGAAATGGTTCCTTTGCCGAAAAACAGCTTTCATGCACATCAGACTAATGATTGCGGGCTGGCCCAAGGCCGTGTCGCTTGTTCTTGACCCCACTCGCATCTTCTGCTTTTCCTCAGGTCACGCAGTGCTTAACGGTCGCTTTAATTATAATGTTTTTTCAAAGCGCAGCACACCTTTTCAGGAGGACGGAGATTTTTGTCACATTTGACGTGAATTCCTTCGCTTTAATCGATTTTCCTCCATTGCGAGTTTCCTCGGCGTAGGGATTTAATGATTTTTCTTCTTCGGGTTAATTTTGTAAATATATAATTAGGATTGAAGGATTGATATTATTAGAAAGGATTGAAGAATAGAAGACAAACGTTTGAAAATTAATGACATAGCATTAATCAATAGTATTCTCCTGAAAAAAACCATAAAACGTAAAAAATCAACATACATAAAAATAAAGCCAAAAAAGAATTTAAACATAAATAACCTCCCTTGCAACTACAAATTTCATGATAAATTCACATGAGAAAGTTTTTAGTATTCGGGGATGCAATTTTTCATTCGGGCAAGCATAAGCTAAGCATAAGCGCTGTAGCCTGGCTGCACTCCTAATGCGCCCATTTTTACAGCGATGTAGCACAGTTTGCAAATAGTGAAGCATGATGCGAAACTATAGCAGAAACTAACTAAATACTGTCGCACTATGTGAAATAACAGAGACTAACAGAATAAGACCAAAAAAGAAATTTTTTTGTTGAGATTTCAAACCGTGTAAAAGCGATACCGCATACATCAGGGCCATGTGCATAAAAAAAAGAAATGAGAAGTAGAGTAAAATTGCTTAAATTTGGAAAAATTGCAAGACGAACGGGTTTCGTATCATGACGTTTTTGGCCAAATCCCAAAATCTCGTCTTGTAATATTGACTTAATTTGCTTGCAGGGAACTTTTAATTTTTGTGAAATCCGAAAAGAGAAAATCAATGGGGTGAAAGGTGCAATCGTGTGCGAGAGGGATGAAGTGTCCTCGCCCTACCTGAAACGAGCCGCGTTCGCCTCAGACAAACACCAGAGGCGAAACCTGTTTTCAATTAGCAGGTGGGAACAGGTGCATCTGTGTTCGCGTGTAATTGCGAATATTTGCGAGGCGGCGTTTCCATCGGGGGATGTCACGGTGCTTTGTCAATTAATGCCGCGGAAGGAGGCAAAGATCACCGCGAGTAAAAACCATTGTCATAATCAGGTGTGCCGATTCAAGGCGATGAATGATGAGGTGCAAAATCTTTCGACGAACCCGCTAAGATTCCGTGAAATTGTTAAATTGTGGGAATGGATCCCGACAGAATCCATGTCTTTGTGAAAACATGGATGAAACATGGATGAAACATGGATGAGGGAAACGCATACTGAGATCACCCACTTATAACTTATTTTGTCAAAAGTCTCCTTTCCCTTTGTTTATTTGCATCATTTGATGGGATGATTGTTGTTATAAGATTGACTTTTCTTTGTTCTTCATCGCAAGTTCAGTGGATAGTGGTGAATTTAGTAAATTAAATTTTCCTACAATGAAAACCTCCGGTCAGTTTTAAAGAAAAGCAGATAAAATTTCCTGAATCCGCCGCTGACAAGGTTCTCATTGAGATGATATTGTCACCGCCTTTCCTCGCCTTTTCAGCCCCAA
This sequence comes from Brueelia nebulosa, assembly GCA_028293925.1. Taxonomy (NCBI): domain Eukaryota; kingdom Metazoa; phylum Arthropoda; class Insecta; order Psocodea; family Philopteridae; genus Brueelia; species Brueelia nebulosa. Next base: position 146,073 of record JAQIBA010000036.1, read on the forward strand.
ACCGTCCTCGAAAAACGTTTAATCATTCTACAACCCCTTGAATCCGCGCGGCGTTTCTTTTACAATTTACCAAACCTTCCGACACAATCTCCGTGCATTTTCTGTCGTGATTTAATGCCATTTCATGATTCACTTCGTCAAAGTAACGGCTTTATTTGAAACACACCCAAAATATGACAAATGATTCTGAGAGCTTTGAAATATTTGCGGACAGTCACTGCAAAACGACACGGAAAATTACGAATTTGTTTATTTGATTTAGTAAAGTGTAACTCCTGTAAGTCCGCCTTTCTGTCTGTCTAATCTCCACTTTGATTTAATCTTGAAATTTAATTTTTTAACTGTCTACAATGTGTCACTTCGCGTTCTGTACATCAAACAGGCTAAATGTATCGGCTGGGAGGGTTCATTAACATTATAATTCTTGTAATTCTTATTATTATTGAAATATTTCTTCTTATTTTACTTAATTTTTTATTTTTAATATATATTTTATATATTTGATATTTAAATATATATATTCTTATTATAATTCTTACTCTTAATTTCAATACTTAAAATTATAATTTAAAATAAAATATAATACCACATAAATTATAATTTTAATTAGTCTTATTTTATATATTAAATATTCCTTATTCCATAATTAATAAAATTAATTAAATAATAGTTTATTTTGGTGGTGTACTAGTATTTTATATTTGGTTTTTTAGTGGTTGGGTTTAATTTGTGAATTAATTTTTATACTTGTATGAGTCGATTGTTGGACCCCTTTGGTAAATCAATATGGACTCTGCCGGAAAATCCATCTTAAAATTCAAACTCTTAATGCGTTAAATTATTAACATTTAACACATTTTATTGCCAATGTGAATTGGTAAGGCAAAAAATTTTAGAAGTCCCGGGTCAAATAAATTCATCCGCTGATAAAAATCGCGAGCGATTGTAAAAACATGTCGATCCCGATGGCCGGTCTGTGTATTTGTGGTCGTTCAAGGTAAAGTCTTATGCAGTTGACGGGCGTCCAGGTTTCTTTGCTTCGGCTGAAAGCAAACCGAATGCAATTCTCTTGAAAGGCGAAAAAAAGCAATCGGCCCTGCGAAAGAGAAAAGTTGATAGACTTAAGAACCTGTTCGACTGCTGCCGCGCGAAACGCTACGCTCATTCCTGGTATCGCCTGCAGCCCCTGTCAAGTGTGTCAAAGGCTTGATCGAGGCATGGGTGAGGGAGGGGTCAAAAGGACCTCTTCGGTCAAGTCGAGTGATCAAGTCGAGCTGATCAGGCGAGTCGTAAATTACGGGGAGGGAGGACGGAAGAGGAACTGCTTCCGCTGTTGGCACCGACAGCAGACGTTGGGGTTTGATTTCTGCTGCTGTTCCTGGCTCACGGCAGAGCCAAAGCGACAAAAAACTGGGAAACGTTTAATGTCTAAAGATGTGCGCGAATGGGATGAAAGTGCCGATTTCGTTTCGATCCATTTTCTCTGTTGCTGTTTTATTGAAAATGAATTTGATAATTAAAAAAATTTGGGACCGGAAATAAAAGCACCGGAAGGACGAAAGGGTATCTACTCCTTCTTTGCCGAATATATTATACGCTTTTATTCATTTTTGTAACTGTTTACTTATGCTTATCCTCATGATCTTGTTTACGTCATATACTTATGCGTGGTATATATATTTGAGTTTATATATAATCTTAATCCTGTATAGTAAATTTTATACTATACTTTTAGTAATAAAATTTGGTGGAATTAATAATAGAATATACTTTGTATTGAATAATGAAATCTTACAAATTAAACATTTTAAGTATATATTCTCTTTCCCATATGTTTTATTTGTATTACTTACATCATATTATATAATCATAATATTATCTTTTTTGAGATAATTCAATTTATTGCCTTAGGGCAGAATAAGGAAATAGTTCTTAATATTTTTATTATTACTCACTTTTTTTTAATTTAATGTTAATTGCCTGAAGTGCACCAGGAGCGCCTTGAATTACTTTTGCCAAATGGCCAATGGAAAGTGGTTTGGCTATTTTTGCCAGAATGAGTGCAAAAGTGTTTTCCGCAGTCAGGCGCACCACCAGCCCAGCCGAGTGGAAAATGGTCCACTGGCAGTCATCCAGGTGCCGAAGATATACAGTAAGCCAACCTACCTGATATCAGAGCTCGGTTTTTTCTTCTTCCAGCTCCCAACACGAACCTTGACTTTGATTGACGCCATCCGTGACGTTTTTACCATTTCAGCCTTTCATTTTACCATTACTCATCAGTTGCCTTTCATTCGGTTTGCCAATTAATAATATTTACATTTGTTGGGAGAAGAAATATTTTGACCACTTTTCAGTTTGTTTTCGACACTCTCAATTTATTGGTTTTTGTTCAGCACCGGGTGAGCTTTGGAAAGCTCATTCCAGACAAAAAAACCTTTTTATTTGCTTATGGGTTATTTATTTATTTATTTGTTAAATAAATTTTATTTTTTATTAAGTACGATTGATGACTTATGTTTATTGTTCTGGATGTATAAAAATAATACGCGTATATATGGATTATAAAGACTCGGTCAATTAGATATAAATCCAAAATATTTATATTTTTCGGTGAAAAACGGTGCAATTTATAAAAAATAATATTATAAATAAATAAATGACGTGTAAACTGCATATATTTCCAGTATATTTCTTTAATTTCCTATTTCTGAATTAGGTCTCCTCAGAGCTTTTAGGAGAATTTGTTTTATACGTCTTTGGTCATTTGATAATTAATAATTTTGTTTTCCCGGTGGGCCACTGCCATTTCTTGCCGTTGTTCTGTTTACTTTGGCCGTCCCGTTGCTCAGTGTCGCCACAAAGAATTATTTTAAAAGACCCCTGGACCAAATGTCAATTAGGTTCGATGGTTTCGACCGCTTTCATTCATTGAGGTTTGTAATCGCCCTCGCTCTGATGGCTCATTAAATAAGATGATATTGCGATATAATGTGGGAAAGATCGGAGAGCGATCACGTGAGCACTTCCTCGGAGGGTGGAAAGCACAAATTTCGGACCGAATTTAAATGGGAATTTAAGCGCGCGCGGTTGGCAGCAGGTCGACCGTTGCGAATTCGCTTCCGGTTCCGTTTATCTCTTCGAGGCGAGGTTGTTTTCGCAGAGGAAGAAAAACAAACAGAGGAAGAGTCAAGTGAAATCCAGAGCACAGCCCCACGTGGCTAATGAACAGTATAACAGCCTTCATCTCTTCGAATCCAACTTTTTGTCGACTGTCGTAAAATGCTATTTTTTGCTGCATGACAAATGACTATGCGCGGCCGGGGGAGGCGGGTTCGTAAGCTAAGCATTGGCCCGGCTCCACTTTTCGGGGAAAGTGGCGGGCCACCGTTAAATGGCCGAGGCAGAGGCGGTCTCTGTATAAGCTAAGGGCACAAATTGGCCGCCTCTTAAAGTGCGTCTATTGTCTCTGATTAATGCGTTTTAATTAAGGGGTTTCGGTGTAAGCTAAGCATGGGGAGGGAGGGCGAACGGCTTAATTTTCATAACAATTATAAGTTGCACTATTTCGAGAAATTTGTGTATGCTAAGCATTAAAACAATCAAGAACTGTAATCTTTCGCCCCGAGAGTAATGCCGAGCTTAGACGTTGCAGCAAAAAACTTAAAATTTTACTTTGATCGATTTCGCTTCCAGTTTCTCGTTTTTTGCTGGCGTTCAGTGCCGAAACCGTTTCCCCTTGCATTCGCCCGCTCCCACCTCGACGTTATCTCCCATCTCTGCAGCTTACGTGACTTCGGACCCGCACAGACACAGATGAGAGATGCCAATTCCCCACCCGTCCATCACACACCACAAAATCTCGCTACACAATTTCATCGCAATCACATCGCTCATTCATGACCGAGTGCGAATTCATACTCAAAACAAAAATGCTACTTAAATATTTACTTTATTTGGATTATTATTTAACCCATGTGTTTACACAATACATTTACTCTCAGTTTTTGCTTTTATTCAGTGGTGATTTTTAATTTCCCCAATTTTATGCCTTTTTGGAATTATTTTTATTTTATTGTTTTGTCTTACAGAATTACTGTATTTTATCTTTATTTTCCACTCCATTTTCTGTATTTTTTGTTACTTTTTAAGTGCCAACGTTCCACTTATTCACGTGGATATTGATGTTTTATTAAACGGTTTTATAGGTAATAAATATGTTTAAGTGTCGGTTTAATGTGTTTCTGGTGTTTCCTGTTTTCTTTTACTTGTTTTATACTCAATATTACTTATAATAATAAATGCGTTATTACTTTTTATTATTACTGGTAATATTCACTTATCGATGCAGTATCTTTTTTCTTTTGATATTTCAATCATTATGCGCGGTCAAAATGACCGTATAATTTTTTTCCAATGAATTACATTATAGATTAAAAATAAGGTGTACGTGTATGTATTAATTCAATCGTTTGGTTAACAATTTGTAATGTAACAGTTGTCACAAATTATTCGCATTTCCCATGATTTTCCCCTTTTACTCTATTTTAGGTTTTTGTTTTTTTTCTCTATGGTTTTCCCATTTCTTCCTTTTCCCCTTTTTCAGCTTTTCCTGCTTTTCCTGCCTTCTCTTGGTTTTCTTTTTTCTCACTCTCTCCCCTTTTCCTGCTTTCCATCCCTTTTCTCTCTTTTTTCCATCCATTTTCCAAGCCTTTTTCTTTTTTCTTCCCGCTTTTGCCTTTTATCTGTCTTTTTCTTTCCCTCCTGTTTCTAAAACTAACGGGAAAACATTTCATTGCAGTCATCCAGGGGTCAAAATGACCTCTTTTAGTGCGGTACGACAAATAAAAGCACTGAGGTATAAACTGTGATGTATTACCGTTGTAAAAGTACCGCTTCTAAGAATGTTCTGAATGAAAAAGTTCGCTTATTAGATCGAGTCATAAATAATTTCCGGTCTTTTAAGCGAGGTTTTCCCTTTTCTTATTTTGAATTAACATTTGACCTTTGTGTTGTTGTTAAGACACTCTTTTAATTTATATATCACTCTATGTAAATTGAAGCTAACTGTTAGATACAGACAACACGAGGAAGTTATGTATCAACGATTGGACTTAATAATTAAAATTAAGCCTAATTTAAAATTAATAAAATGGCGTCCCACTGGTTTTCTAACCATAGAGATCCATTTATTAATTCAGAATCGATCCCCCCTCCTAGCCGAATATACAAATTTAAATCACCTAAAGGGTCAAATGGCGTCAGCAGCGAAATATCGATACAGAAACTGTTTTAGCGTTACGTCGGGGAGATGAATATGCAAACGGAATCCTAATACCCCATTAACGAAATTAATTCCCCAAGGCCGGAATCGGACAACACTTACGTCGGGCTGAGCATGTTCTTTTCCCACCCTTTCCCAGCCACCCTCTTCGACGGATCATTCCGGGCTTTGTTTTTGCGAGCCACTTACATCCGTCTCCCGCCAAACGGAGGGAGAACGCACGTCTCCAGCAGAGAACTTAATGGGAATTGTTTTTTGCACTCGACCCGCAAACTATGCCCGAAACATTCTGCATTTAATTTAAAGTTTGCCTCTGAGAACGTACTTTGGAGACGAGTGATCTTTCCCTCCCCGTCGAAGAGGGGAACCACTTCCGGAGAAAGCACTCTTTTTAATTACAATGAATGGGGGGCTCAGTTTCTGTAATGGGGTGTGCAGGTCTTCTTGTTTTTAACTGGGGAGCAGTTATTTTGTTTTGCGTTAGAGGGAAAGAGGATTTTGGCCATCTCCACTTTGTTTAAACATATCCTATCCACTTTTTCATTACTATTATAATTGTTGTCATTTTACCGTATTGATTTCAATTCTCGGGACAAACGTCAAAATATAATATTTATCGTATCATTTGTAACACATTGATAAATTAAAATAAGCAAATATCGAAAGTTCGGAGCGCTTTGTCAATTCAGGCTCAGTTTTCATAGTCCCGATCTCGTCCTTCAGAGCCGAACCTTCACCTGCTCGCCTTGCCAATAGACCTGGTTTTGCTTTGAATCGTTTTACATGTGCGAGCAACCCTTTTCCTTGAAACGTCGGATTCATAGCTGAAAACAACATTTCACGTCTCATGTACACCTGTTATGCAATTGTCGCATGTATGTATGTTTTTGTGAAAGATGAGAATGATGTCCGAAGTATTTGTTATGTAAAAATGCCTGTGTTTCTGAATCGCACGGATTGTACAGGAGGTCTGAATGCCAAAAGGATTTTTACAAACAAGATTTAATCGTTTTTTAGTTAATTATTTTGCGTATTATTTAGTTATCAAATGTTGAGGTGTGGAAACCCATGACATTGAGTGGGAACGCACAATTATTCGATAAATGAGTTTCGATTGACGTTTGAAAAAGAAACAGATCAACGAACGATTATCGAAGTCCTTATCAGCAGTCGAGTTTGAAATCCGAAAACCGCGAGGCGGTGAGGAAAGATAACAGCGAACCCGGCCATAAATGTCCTTTCCACGATTCACGGCGAGGCCCCATACAGAGGGCACAGCCCCACTCCTCAAGTCGTGATCCCAACATCAGATCAGATCCCAATTCTCTTCTCCCGTTTCAGTATCCATGTCATTTATTACAATTTAATGCAATTGCGGTGATGCAGCCGTTGTCAACGCGTTCAACGTTTGGGAACCAATTCCAATGGCATAGTTTTTGCAAAAGACGTGTATTGTGTCCAAGTTTCTCCTTTTGCTGTGATAACCAAAAGATGAGAAATTTGTTTAAGTTTGGGGCGAAAATCACATATTCGTGGGCAAAGGGTTGTTTGCTGTGGCTAAAACCAAACAACTGCTGACATTGTTCTTTTTTTGATCGCTTACAAATCTTTAGGGAGCCGTATCATAAAGATGATATAATGAACTCGTGAACTTCTGGTTTTAAAATATTTAAAAAATACATCTGAAATAAATACTCGTTCGGGTGCTCTCAGTCAGATTTCAAATGGCCGCTTCTTGTTTTTCGAAATCCCATCCAGTCGCATTTTAATCAATTGATTTTCTTTACCGGAACTGGCGACGGAGTTCGCGAAAAGTTAATTTGTTACGCTGTCAAAGGAAAATGTTGTCAATTTGAAGAACCCGCGTTTGGAAGCAAATCGAAAAAGGCGTTAAACGGCCGCCTTTTTTTCCTGATTCGTTTCGCAAATCATTTAATACAATGCTTTCCGTTGACAGTGTTCGAAGTCGACCACTGCCCTAAACCCGCAATAACGTCACACGGCCAATATGAAGGTTTCCATATTCAGGCGAACATTTCACTTTTCAAGAGCGTTTTGGTTGTGTTCACTCGATGAGCATTTGAGGGGAATTTAAAAAAAATAATTTCCAACCCCCAGACAAGGGGTGAATAATCATTTCCAAGATTTGACCCTTTCCGCATGGGCTAACTGAAATTATAAATAAATTTTAGCCCTTCAAATCGGAGGGTCAAACTTTGCATGAGTCATTTTGATTTTGATTTTGGCCAAATTTCCACGGGGTCAAAAAGACCCTCAATCATGATCCGCGTAAGGTAATTTGCGAGAATTGTCCGGGAATAATTAGTGGGAGTGAGGCAGTAAAGTCGAGGATTTATTAATTGAAAGTAACAGTCGAGGAGCGTTTCAACTCATTAGAGCACATTTGCTTGTTAATACTTTCACATTTAAAGTTTGAAGCTAAATGGTTTCAGTTGAGAAAGGCGGAGCAAACGGGAAAACAACAAAGTTAATAACATTCCTTTGGCCGTATTCCAGATGGAAATGAAAAAAGCTCCGGGCTCTCAAGGAATCAAAGGAAACCACCGAAGTGCACGAAAACCGATCGCTCTCATGACCGAAAGTGGTCGTCCTCGGTGAGACACAGTGCTCAGGTTGGGATAATTAGCGCGATAGACGATAATGATCGATCAGGAGAGGAGGGGACAAGCGCGAAAACCCTGCTTCAAAGGAAACACCAAACATTGAATGCGAAAATGTTGTCATTAGGTCGAGTCATAAGTCACTTCCGCATTTAATGGTGAAGGGAGCGATCAATTGTATGTAGTTGGTGCCCATTTTCAGCTTTGGTCGCACAGTTTTATTCAGAATGGCCGCTCTATATTAAAACCAAATTCGCCTGAAAGCCCAAAATTAGACTACGAAATATTTGGCCTCCATTTTTTATGATTACCGGTAAAGGAAAAATGGAAAAATTGTGCATTTATTTAAAAACTATTTAAAAAAAATTATTATTTACTCATTTGTCAGGTTTTATATGCGTGATAGAGTTTGTGAAAATTCCCACCTCTAATGCTGTGGGACGAAAGAGGAATATTGTATTTGGCCTCAAAGATAAGCAAAAATCGCATCTCCCGAATACTTTGCACTCCTTCAGCTCCGGATGTATTGATGATAGGAAGGTCAAACACGGTTTATTTGAAAGCCCTAGGGATGCACTGTCGCCATACATAATTTGAACGAAAGAAGTTGCTGTAAATGAAAGTTGTGGGGCCTCGAAAATTGAACATTTTTTCGGCGCCCAATTGTATATCTCTTTTCAAGGCGTCGCAGCTCGGCAACATGAGGCCTAAAGTAAAACCTGCGCCATTCGAAAGGGCTTCTAAAGCTCTGTCTCAGTGCAAAATTTCATCTCTTTGACCCGGATAGATTTTGCAGTTCGGTCAAAATTGGACTTATTTTCCTGAAAGGCTCATAACTCTCAAACGGATGGCGGTATCGAACTATTTATCATTTCATCATTTTTGATCATTTTTTTCAGTATTTATACATCTTTTGATGTAGTTAACTTGGCAACAGATTTATTATATTAATATGATACGATAAACGAGAACGAAGTGAGAATCGTAAGTGGTGAAATTGCACAAAGGCAAACTCTCATGTGAGAGATCGAAGGAAAGTTGAATTTAATACAAAGCCGCGGATGCGGTCGAAGGGGAAATCGCTGAGGAAAGACAATGAAAGGACGAAAACAATGTGAAATTGGGGGAGGGCGAAAGGGGTGGGAAACACTCATTAGGGTCCGTCGGGGTGGAATTGTGCATGAAAAAATCTCCCCGCAAAATGGCGTCAAGGCGAAGCAAAAAATTTGATAAATAGTGCTCCACATATATCTTATGTATTCATACGCGTACCTAATGCACGTGATTGACTATTATACCCAAAGGTTTATGTAAAGGTTTTAATATTTGCGCATAAACCTCATTAATTTTTATTTATTTATAGTCGCCTTTCGAAGGTCACGGGCGCACTTGGGCTCTGTAAAACCATAAAAAATGCGATTTATATATGTATATATGTATAAAATACAGTAGGAATTTCTCTGGTGGGGAAACGAAAGGAGAACGCTTTTATGAAACTCCGTTAGGATTTTTTACAAAGTTTTTTGTCGAGGCCTCCCCCCAACCGTTCTAATTAGTATCGTCATCAAGACTTCCCAAATTAAGGAAGATCTTCGTAATTTAAAAGAAAGCAACAACAGATCATTAAAAATTCTTTAAATTTTTTCTTTCCTTTCCCCCTTTCCCCCCCTCAACCCGCTCACCGACCGTTCATTCACGCTCCCACAATCAACACTCTTCTGCAGGAACCCTCACTGCTGGAAATGTTGGAATTTTCCGCCATTTTGGAAAATTCCACCTGCACTCCTTAAATGCACTGCTTATTCACTGCTACCTTCAATTTGATGCAAAAATAGTTACTCTTTGTTTCCTCTATTCAGAAATGGGAAGGTGAGTTTTCTAAAACTTAAAAATATTTTATGTAAATAATTTTAAAAGTATTAAAGTCATTAAAAACATTTAAATAAAACGGTGGGACGTCTAATTAAAATCGTTAAAGGGAGAGCAGAGATACTGAAAGAGAGAGAGAGAGAGAGAACCAGTGAGAGGGAGTAGAGAGAGAGGAGACCATTTCTTCAACCTTTTTACGTTTAAATAAATAAAAAAAATATATGTACATTGTACATATGAAATATACATAACAATGAATAAATAACAAGATTAGGTGAAGAGATGTTAAGTCACATAATAGATAAATAATTCAGTCAGAATTTTTCACAAATGAATAGATTGCATTTCGAGAAATGAAAGAAATGAAACAGAAAATGGTGAGACCACAGAGTGTGAGACATTTCGTATTCAGGAAGCCCCTGAGTGGCGAGCGAGCGAGTAGATAAAGGTCAGATAAAGGATATTGGATTCGGTGGTTGTTGCGAGACGTATCTGATTCTCGAGAAGCGGTCTCGCGCAATTAAAAAGGAGATTAAAAATGAGTTCACACACTCGTAAATCCAATATGTCATGTGAAACGTCCCTGCCAGTTTTAATTCAAAACGTCTTCTCGACGCGAGGAAACATCTGATGGAAAGGATATTCCCCCAGACAGCGAATGCTGCTGCCGCTGCTGCTGCCATTGCTACAGCAGTGAATTCAACTTCTTAAATGATTATTTTCCTTTGGCGAGAGCATTTATTTATCCGGTTCTCACTCCCGTGACTTCAGTTTCGGAAAATGTTGGCTTTTGCTGTCAGCATAGAGTCAAAGGTCGGCGACGATAGTATTCATTTTGCGATGTGGAAAATCATTTAGGAAATGCAAAACTTGTCTGAGATGGTTTTCCCAAAAGTAAAAGCATAAATTGAGGGGATGAGCGATTTCTCGGTTGTTTTGACAAAAGAGAGTCCGTTTTTGGAGCTGAGCCAACGTCCGGCCAACAGCGACACGTTGCTCACGATAATAAGTCAGTTAAAAGATTTGACTAGATTTGGGAAAAGGGAAATTCGGGGGAAATCCAACAGTTTGAGTGACTTTGGATTTGCCAAAGACACTTTTTAGCGGGATAAGTTTACGTTAGACTTCTGCTATTGACAAGATATAAAATGGTGAGCTCCAACCCTCCCGACATCAATCATCCCTTATCATGTTCGCATCTGAAATATTTTCCTTTTCTTTTCAGCAAGCAGGCCATATTCGACGGAAAAAAGGCAATAAGAGGAGGAGTTCCTTTCGTCTTCCGTAAGTAAAGTCCGCAGCGGCCCTTTCCTCCCCCTTTCCTCCCCTCGACCTCTTCCCAGGTCCGAGTGCATTCTGTGCATTCTGTGCATTCTGTTGGAAAGCTCTAAGTACTTAACGAAAAGGTAATTATATGCGTCCAAACGGAGGAGGGGATGAGATTAAAATTAAAAATATTGGAAATGAGTCGTCGAAGGGGGAAATCAAGCGAAAATAAATATGGCGGCGCAGTGGCGAAAAGGGAAAATAATTACGAGTCGAGTCCAACTCCTCTCAGGGTGGATGCGAGACAAAACTCGTTTTGTCATCAGACAAACAAATGTTGGAAGTGAGGGAAGTTTATTCTTCCCAAAGACATCTTATGATTTCTTATGTTCTCCAACGCAGGCTTTCTCTCTTCCAATTTGCACAGATGTCCTCTCTCTCTATGCTACGGCCAACGAAGATGAGTGCTTACTTAAACTGTCTCAAACTCTGAGAAAGTCTATTCTTTGTGTGGTCTTCCTCAACTTTTATCATCCTTAAAAAGGGAAAATAAATAAAAGAGAAATAGGGATGTGTAGTTTTGTTGCCTCCCTGTTGCAGCCCAGTTCGGCCAGTGGAGCTTCGGTCCCCAGCATGGGTTCGCCCGCATCACGAGGTGGCACCTGGAAAAGGCTCCGGAAAGGCTGGCCAGCGGGGACGTGGAGGCGGTGTTCTCCCTGATGGACAACGAGTTCACGCGGTCCATGTGGAACTACCAGTTCCGGCTGACGTATAGGCTAATTCTGAGAGAGAAAGAACTGCACTTCAACATCGGGATATACAACCCGAGCAAGCAGCTCACGTTCAGCTTCAACCTGCTCCTGCACACGTACTTCAAGTGTCCGGACGTGAGGAGATGTCAGATCACCGGTCTGCACGGATGTCCCTTTATAGATAAGGTTTGTTGAGAGAGAGAAGAGAGAATGTTTGGAATGAAGAGCGAACCTTCCGTCCCGAAAAGAGCACAAGATTGGTTAAAAATGGCGGACAAGTGTAAATATTAATTAGAAAAGTGGCCCCGGAGAAAACCTAATTTCAAATGGAGTAATTATTCGTAAATATTATATTTAACTGTTTGAATTTAACTAAACATTTGACGTTAAATAAACCCCAATTAATTTTGATCTTTTAACCAAATTATTTTAAAGACTTATAAATTTTATTTTCTATTATTGCTTTTTAAGAACAGAAAAAAGGAGTGAATAAAGGAATGAAAAAGAAAATAAAGAAAAAATAGAAATACAGAATCGAAAACAAAGAAAATAAAAAAAGAATAAAATAAAGAAAGAATGATAAAAGAAAAAAAGCAGAAAAGTGAAGAGATGAAGAAAAGGAAAAACTCAGTTTGTCTGTGTTTACTTTTTAAATGAAAGGTTTATATTATTATACTGTATAATATTTGTGTGTTGATTATAATTATAGGTTGGCGTTGTAATTGTTGCTCTGTTCTTCCTTGCAGACGAGAGAGGGAGCGGCGTACCAAGAAGGTCGCGATGTAGTTACAATAAGTGAATGGACAGATAGAATTTATAGGAACACTCCACAAGAACATATTATAACTAATGTAGTGTCGGGCAGAAAAATGCGCATACAGAAGTATAACTTTCCGGACACCGTCATCTGGAACCCCTGGGTCGAGCAGGCCAAGGAAATACCCGACTTCGGCGACGACGAGTACCCCAACATGGTCTGCGTCGAGTCGGGACACGTCTCCAGCCCCGTCATCCTCCTCCCGGGCACCGCCTTCGAGGCCAGCCAGATCCTCCAGGTCATGTGAGTCGAGGGCGGGGCTGCGGGGGCCCACCCACCGCGCCGCGCCGCCCCCAGGCCCCCCAACGCCCCCGCAGTCCCCGCAGCCCCCCAGCCCCACCCCTCCACCTCCGCCCCCGCCTGCGCCCCCGCATCCGCCCCCGCCCCCGACCCCGCCCTCTGGGCCCCCAGCCCCTGGCTCGCCCTCAACAACGTCTACGTCGGCGACTCCCTCTTCTCCCACCACCGCCTGCTGCTGGAGCCCGACCACCACTCGCCCCCCTGCAGCTCCCAGACCTCCTGCAGCATCTGCTCCCTCAACCTCTGACTCTGTGCGCATCCGAAGAGGAAGTGAATGTGAGCTGACCTCCCGACTGAAGGCGCGCGCACCGCCTTCTGTTGGAGGAAAGGGAATGGCGGCGGCAGTGGAGCACCGAATCACCGCCTTGAGGTGGCTGTGGTTTTCCTTTGGTTGGGGGCGGTTGAGGGGTTGTTGAGGGGGTTGTTAGGGGGTGACCGCACTTTATATTTATTATTTTTATTAATTTAAAAAGATTTTGTTGTGTAAAGTCGCGAAACGAAAGCATAAAACGGTAAATAAATTAATTACATATAAAGTTGTCAATTTAAGAAAAATAAACATTTGAAGCAATAATTCAATTTTAAAAACTGTTTTCAGTATTTATTTGCTCCTTTTACGATTCTTCTTAAGTTTGAATTATTTTCAGTTTATTTTAAAAAAATTGGAGAATACTCAATCTGCAGCTGACCTTGGAACTCCTTTTGTCAGTTATGTGATTTTTGGAGGGTTTTTGCGTATTTCTTCTGCTTACTTTTGGAAAAATGAGACATTCGAAAGCGAATCTTTGGGAAAAGAAGTCGGTTCAATGTTTCTCTTCAATGAAAAGGTAACAAACCTCGAGTGAATAAAGACAAAAATCCTTTCGACAGATTTATATATTAGTATGATTATACTCGAGCAGACTCATAGACGAGAGAAGCTTTTCAAGGACGTCCTCTCAGAGGCACTTATACTGCTGATGGCTAATTGCTTAGAGCAGTATTACACACCCAAAGATGCAGATTTGAGTGAGAGTCAAAAGTGGAAAAAAATCAGCAGTCGAATTGTGTTCAGTTGAGTTCAAAGTACAAAAGTTGGTTGAGCGCAGTAAAAAATTATTCGCAATTAACATGGAAACGCGGTAATTAAGAGGGGATAATTAACAAAAAGTGAGCAGAAATGGCCATTTTGAATGGAATTATTTGAATTATGGAATTCGCACTGGAAAATTTTTATAAAAAAAAACCGGTTTTATTTATGAATTTCAAAAAGCTTTTATAAATAGAAATTACGACATTTCTGATTTTTATTAAAAGAGTAAATTTTACAATTCTCATTTCGAATATTCAAAGGCGAACCGCAAAAGATTGAAATCAACGTTAACAAAAATTTAGTCTGTATTTTCATTTTTTTCTCGTAAAAATCTTCTCTCGATATTTTTAAATACTAAATGCAGTCGTTGATGACTTCACCCAACAGCCGAATGGATTCTGTCGTCTGGCAATCGTTGCGCGTTGCCATGACAACGAATTATTATAAAAAAACTACAAATTGAAGTGACACGTTCCAGGGTTGCCATCTTTGGGGTTCAAAAAACCCGAGATTTTATATACGAGAGAAGATTCGACATTAACGGATTAAGCGTTGAAGGTGACATATTTTTCTCAATAAACAGACAGGGAAGACAGCCAAGAAGCGTTTCCTTTTTGTTGAAAGCACCTATTTCAGTGCTTTTATTGCTTAATTCTTTTCATTCTTTAATACCATCAGCACACTCTTCATTTCCAAGCGAAGTATCACTCATAAGAGCGCTTTTATCGGGCCTTAACCCCCATCTTGTGGGCCCGCTTCTCCATGTTGGGGCCACCTGGGCCCCGTCTCACTACAAAATCACAGTTTCCACTTCGTTCACGTGTTCCTTCGCTGCGTCGTCACCGATTTCCAGGACAACCCCCAGAACTTGGCCGGCTTCAAATTCGCCTTCACCGCCGTGAAGAACCACCCCAAGTGACAGTCGCAGTTGTGGCAGAGGGCGATGGTCCACGCGTACCTGAAACCGCAACTGTTCATTAGCCAGAATTCCCCAAAGGAAATTCCAATATGGCCGTCTCTGCTCACCCCGGGAACCAGCTGTAGTCTGCCGTGGGGCGGCTGTTCTCGAGGGTGATCCTCTGCACGTTGTAGAGGGTGACTATCCCGTGGACGTAGCCGCCGGGGTTGCAGTACATGCCATGGGGGCCGTCGGTCGACATGGAGAACAGGTCTTTCCTGTTGGCGACGCAGTTCCCGCAGCGGCTGCAGAAAAGTCTGTACCTCTGGAAATGGTTGAGTTTACAGTGAAAAACACTTTTCTCTAAAATCAGAGGATGGCAGTGCTTGGTCCCTGGTCAAATTTATGTTTCTGTATGTAAGAAATGGCCCTTCAAAGAAAATGTCTGAGGGGGTTTCATCCCTTAATGCAGATGAAGAAAATAGAAAGTGAATGAGAAGAAAATGAGGAGAGAATAAAAGGAAGTTGGAGTAAAGGGAGGAGATTTTAAGCTGATGACAAAAGAAAAACTCAAAATGAACTCTTAATAAAAAACTCACAGAAAAAGAACTGAGAAAACAAGCTGGAAGATGATTTAAAGAAAAAAGAGAAAAGAAAAAGAGGAAAATAGGAGAATTTTCTTGAAATAATAGAAAAATCCAAAGTGAATTCCACACATAAAAACCTGCCAACCCTTTTCCTCTTTTAAAATGGCAGAGATGTAAAAAGAGAAGAAACAAAAAAGAAGGTCTAAAGCTCACCTTTAATATCACCCTTAAAGCATACTGAAGTCTCTCAACAGCTGTATCAAAACTAAGCATCTTCAACCTAAGGGTGTCATCAATGGGCATGAACTTGGCCACCCAATATGAGAAGTCAGAGAAGTCACTGGGAGGAACTGTGCTGAGGTCACCTGCAACAGAGCACCATGACAAGTCTGTTCTGCCCCTGGGCTCAGCTGACAACCAGCACCTGTCTTCAGGTTCTTCAGAGTCTCAGTGACTTCCTTGACCAAGTGGAGAGCATCATACTGCCTGTACACCCATGAGGGCCAGGCTGTTTGGGTTGCATCCATCAAGAATATTTTCTCTTTCTTATTGGTGCTGCTCCTGAACCTGTCCAGGGATGTGAACCTGGGATTGTGAAGTGGACTCAACAGGGGTATCTCTGGCAAGATGAGGACTTTCCCTGACAGAATGCTGCAACCAAAGGACAACACCCTGTGAGCAGCCCCTCTTTCCAATGAAAACCCCAAAAGGAGGCACTCACCCTGGGACCTGGCGATTCTCCTCCAACAACTTGAACCTCTGCCTTCCTTGGGCCTTGATCTTGAATCCATCTGCAGCTGTCTCCTCCTGGTACTGATATATCTCAGCTGTGATTCCACTCCTGGCACCCAAACCACCCTCATTCACAAAAACCACACCAAAAGTCTTGTCTTTGGTGATCATCTGTTTGAATATCGAAATGGTCGGAGGGTAAAAGTCCGTGAGAGGGAGAGTTTGTCCGGGAAACAACACTGCTCCCAACTCCAGTAAAATGGGCAGCCAAACAATGGATCCCTCGTCGTAGAGTGTCCTTCCACTCACTTCTTCGAAATCTGTCCCTAAATACTAAACTTTTCCATCAGCAAATCGTACTTAAAAAAGGTTTATAATGAATTTCTACCTCGTGTTTTGCGGCTAATGCTTTGTCAAAGGTTGTTTCGGTTCTCACAGCAACATTATTCTCGGCTGACGAGGAGTTCCCGGACCGTCTAAAAATGGCGTTATTCATCATTGTTGATACATTGCTGAAGAGTTCAGCAGCGGGGTTTCGATGAGGCTCTTCTTCCTCATTATCCGAAGAAGTAACCATCGCAGCATTATCGTCATCTGAAGATGAAAAACGAACACAAAAATGAATTGCGTTGTCTGAAATGCGCCTGCTCATTATTTTCTAAAACGAAAGGTGCGCTCCGAAATAAAAAAAACTGTCGTGGAAAAGTCGTGAAACTGCAAGTAGTTCGTCGTTATTGGATAAACAAACGAACCTGAATTAATCATTTCCGAAAAAATAATTTAAATTATGAAATGATATTAAATATGTGCCAACCTCGATGGCCAAAAATCGATTTTGACAGACGAAATGGAATTTGTTTTTTCTAAGTTGGCAGCGCGTGAGAATCTACGTTCAAAATAAAACCGTTTAAAAACTTGCAACGAACTTTACTCGCAAACTTCACTTAATTTTGAGATAATATTCATCTTATCTATCCATTCTTAGATAATATTACTGTAATGTATTTATGTATAGTAACGCTTAGATAATATTTCGTCGTGTAATTCCATTAAAATAAATATGGATTGGGTTCATTGCAATAACTGTTACGTTCAACCAGGAGATGTGGAAAAGAAGAAGTTTTTCATAACAAACTGCGGTCACATTTATTGCAATGAGTGCCTGCAACTAAACAAATCGGGAGAATGTCGGTTATGCCAAGTCAAATACACCACGATCCCTCTCAGCTCCGACATGAACGCAGAAGTCGAAGTCTATTTCCACGACCCATTGGTCAATCTCAAAAAGCAAATGAAAGTTCTGGAATTTCAACAAAGCCACAGACTGAGACTCCTCACCCACAACTTGGAGAGAATCCAGTCTTACAAAGCGGTAAGGAAGGAAAACTACAATTTAACAGAGGAACTCAAACTGTGCAAGAAAGAAAACGAAGTCCTCCGGGAGGAAATCAGGCGTTTAAAAGGCGACTTCCACGAGTTCAAGAAGAAATACCAATTAACGCCAGGCAGCGATGGTTCCACATGTTCGAGGAACAAACCGCTCCACTCGTTCAGCCAGTTCATGATCAGAGACGCCAGAAGTTCTCCGAGTGTTGCATCCAGAAAAACTACTCCGACAGACAGCCACTTTAATTTGAACGGGAAGAAACCACAGAGCTCCAATTTCTTCCTCATGAGCGAGTCGAAACCATCGAGAAAGGACGGAGCCAATTTCACGACGCCAGACCTGCCCAGGTTCCCGGGGCCGTACAGGTACACAACGCCAGGTACAGTCCCGATCGCCGAGTCGTGCAAAATCCGAGTTATTTGTGAACCTTTCAGGAGTTACAAAATGTCCACGCCCGACATGAGCACTCCGCCCACTCCGGACACGTTCTTCAAGGTGTGCAGCCAGAAAGAGGTTCTGCAGAGGAGAGTCAAACTGCCAAGTGGTCCCAGCCCCGCCTCCAGGATAGGACTGCACGGTCTCAGTTTGTCCAAATTCGCGTCGACGCCGAGGAAAGAGAACGCCGCCGGAAGCAAATATCCCAAATATTTTAAATAAATAATTATTTTTATGAGGAAAAGGTCAGAATAAAAACTCGTCTTTCTTTTCAATAACATTTTATTTAGATTCTCTTCAGAGACGATTTGTGCTGAGTTGGCCCCTTTGAAACGACATAATTAAGGCATTTATTCTCGATTAGGCGAATGAGGACGCAGTTTTTCCAAAATCTAAGCCTTAGCGAGGATTTTTTCTCTGTCTGGAACCGGCGCCCGGTATATTCTCTTCACGCTTCTGATGATATCGATCGCGCACGTGGTCGTGTACACCGTCTGACTCTCGACCGCCTCCTGCCTGAGGAACATGCAATGGGGGACACTCACTCTGCCCAGGCTCAAGCAGTTGACTCTCTCCAACGTCTCCGCCGGCAAATGCGTGAGGAGATAAAACCGCTTCTCCTCGCAGTCGACCCCTCGGACGAACCCTGGAGCGGAAATTCCCGGTGAGAGGCAGCGGACGAGGGGATGTCAGCAATGCTTACCTATGCCCAAACACGGGGCGACGCCGGGCTTGACCACGATTTGAAAGTAGTCTCCGGAGGACGCCACCGAAAGAATTTCCTCTCCTCTGGGCTCGAAATGCGAGAGGGAAACGATGTTTCCGTTGAAAGCTTTCACGACGTCTTTCGGCTCCACCAACAGGTCCACTCCGAGGTAGAGCTTCGAGAAAGAAATCCTGAAATGGAGTAAGGTGTCAGGCGATGTCCCAGGGCAGCTCGCGAGATGCGATAAAACCTACATGTACGGCTGAACCGCGTTCAAATTGTAAAACGGAGGCGCCGCCATTTTGCTTAAATAGGATATCGACATTATGTCTCGAAGCTGTTTCCGCTTCAGTCCCCTGCAACAAACCGGAAGTTAGACATTTTGCTCTGTTCGGAGGCACGACCCGACCGAGATTCCCACCCCTGAATCGGCTTTTTATCGCGCTCTGCACTCGAAGGCACGACCCTGAGATCGTAGGAAAGTTGGACGTCTCCCACAGGCATGGACCTGAATCCGAGCTTTTCGTTCACCGTGGCCGGAGTC
Organism: Brueelia nebulosa; assembly: GCA_028293925.1. Lineage (NCBI taxonomy): Eukaryota > Metazoa > Arthropoda > Insecta > Psocodea > Philopteridae > Brueelia > Brueelia nebulosa. The sequence goes on from JAQIBA010000036.1 coordinate 165,343, forward strand.
AGGTAAAAGGGGTAATTGTTTTTGAAGTCGGAGCCTTTTATCTGGACGACCGTGTTCGGTCTCAGGAGTTTCAGTATAGTGATCATGAGGTCGACTCCCAAACCTGAAATGGAGTGATTAGGCTACTGAAAGGCGACACATTGCGAACGTCGAAGGGGGAGGAGAAAGGAACCTTTGCAGAAGCCCATCGTGTTCACGAGCCACTTTGTCCTCAGCAGTTCTTCGCTCTCCTTGCAACTCTCTATCACGTGCCTGACGCATTCCAGGTATTTCGTTGGATTCTGGGCGACGTTCAATTCTCCGAAAAACGTCATTCTGAAACGACAGCGAAGTGACACCAATTAGTCCGGTCAAATCAGTTCAGAAATCAGGGGTGAAGTTACAATAATTCCTAAATCGCATTGTTTACATGTTATATAATTCCTAAACCATAAATCTGAGTTGCTGATTTTTTTTGAGTTAATTTGACTGGAGTAGACAGTCACAAAATGACTCTACAAAGCACTCACCTCAGAGGATCAGTGATGTGAGTGAAATTAGGTCCAATCACTGGCTCCTCAACCATCACAGCAGAAACACATCCAGGGAATGTGAACTCAGGCTGGCCTGGATCCAGATCCAGAACCAGCACCCTCTCCCCTGCACTCACCAACTTGTTTATGTAGTACCTCAAAAGCGTGGACTTGCCCAGCCCCTTCCCCCCACACAGCACAGTGCAATCCCCCAACTGGACTCTGTCCCACAGACACCCCTTCCTGAAATGCTTCCCCTCTTTGCTCAAGTTGAACTTGAAAATGCTCTGCAGGCTCTTCATGGTCTCAGTCATTGAGGAGACATCCTCCAGGTCCTTGGGGAAGAGGCTTTTCTCAAAGTACTTGTTGAGGACCACCCCAAGGTCACTGACGATCTGCTCAACCAGGAGGAGAGAGTCATTTGGCTTGAGCCTCCTCAAGAGAGTGTCCAGGTCACTCTCCCTTAGGAAAGGTTTCAGTCTGAGTTGTATCTCTTCCAAAGATTGCCTTAGTTTGGTGTTGGCTTTTGCCTGGATGATTAAAGGGGTGCAGAAATTGGGGGAGTAGACATCAATGGAATCCCTTTGTGAGCCCTGGCTCAAAGTGTAGCCTAAGATTTCAACCTCTCCTGAGATTATGGTTGCCTTTATTTCCCCACTAAAGCTCATTTTGCCGGGATGATGCATGTGAAACACTAAAGCCTTTCTCTGAACAACTTCATACATGTCAACATGACTTGGTTCCTCCACTTCTTCCTCATTCTGCTCCTTTGTTCTTTCACATTTCCCTGACTGTTTCTCCTCCTTTCCTTTGTTGGCTTGCTCACATTTACTCCTCTTTCCCTCATCAACTTCATCATCCCAATGGCTGGTATTCTCTTGTTTAAATCTAGCATTCACTTGTGTGTTAAAAGTTTTTGGAGATAAAAATTTCAATAAGAAACAATTTGAAACATGAGTCAGATTACTTTTGGGTTGGTTGCTTTGGAATATTCTGGGAGGTGAGGGTGCCTCCCCTGGTTTTGCAATTACTTTCACATAATCACTCAAATATTTACACTGTACATTCTTTGTTGCATCACGCAATGAATTTTCAGGTTTTGATAACTTTATTTTTTTCACTTTTTCAAGAACTCCATTAGTTTCATTTGATATCGAACTGAGTTTTCTCTTTGTTTTCTTTGTACGACCATTCCTGCAAATTAACACATACGAATATTAATAATTTGTAGTAAAAGTAAATAAATAAGAGCTAAACTTTCAGGAATGGTTCCCCCAGTGTTCCTTAAATGAAATTTGATTTAGAGAACAACCTGAGAAGTAGTTTTTATTTTCTGAGGAAAATCGACGTCAAAAAAACTATGTTTAAGGGGACTTCAAAAACCAGTTTACAGATTTAGGCCAAGTTAAATCCCTTGCAATTGCTTTTTAATCATCGAAAATCCCGAACAACGTGTAAAAATGGTTATTGTTATCAAAAACTAATGATTTATTCACGTTGTCAAAGTGGCAGAAAATTCAAAAAATTTGAATTTGGTATAATTCCGGCTACATGCGGCCGGACATCGAACGAGAAAGTTCTCACACAGATGACTGAAAAATGAAGCGCTTTCGAGCGAAACGCCAAGCCTCGGTCGTGATGTTCCCTTACTTGCTCGCTTTTTGGTGATTCGCGGCGAAAGACAAGCTGTCACCTTCCATTTCTCATGAAAAGTCGAAAAGCAAAGCGCTCGTCGGTCCGTAAAACGAGCGGAAACAAAGGAAACGCAGTGCACTTCACAAAGTGAAATCGCCAAAGGTTCTCAATGGAAAGACTCGCAGCGCTCTCTATGGAGTCATATGACTGCATCATTTGACAAGGAAATTATCGGAAAAATTTTAGGGTAAAGTGTAAACAGTGATTAAAACAAAAATGAGGATTTGTGGTCCCAAATGTTCTCTGTGTGGGCTTATTATAAGCGCATGGGGTGTAGTTCAATTGGTAAGCCATGAAAATGCAAAGTTTTTTTATGAATCAATAAATTATTCCTTGATGTACATTTTCTTCAGTAACAAGTGATCTTATTTATCTTTAAGTTCATGGAAAACGTGAATGTTTCCCGAATATATTGTGCTTTTGTACTTCATTCAGTGCATAATCCCTTTATTTTTCAGGTATTAATGGGAATATTTTATCACCTTAGAAGCGTAGCTTTAGCGGAAGACCTGCCCCTTGGTGAAATCGAAGATAGTAAAGAGAAAATCAGTGCAACTGAATTTTACGCTGCTGTGGACAGAGGATATACACAGGTTTGTACATACATACCTAAAGAAGCATCAATGCATACATACCTTAAACAAAAGCCTTGATTTTGAAAAAATCAATACACTTCCAGTGGGAAATTTTTTATTTTGAAAAGGAGAAAAAAGCCAGAAAGTTTTAAATAGAAATGCAATAATAATTGGGGCATACATTTCATTTAAATGCAGCATTTCTAATTTTCTCATTTTTTTAATTATTGGTATTTTTCATTTTCAGAATGCAATTAACTGTTGGATTGCAGCTTGCCTCTATATTTTGACTTTTCTTTTGTCTGGGCATCAGTTTTATGTTAATAGCAGATCATCTCTCACAATGTAATTCAGTGTAATATAAAAAATGTTTTGTAAATATTTATTTTAGGATTATGTCATCCATGATTAGATACATACAGAAAAGTAAAAATATATTTATTACATTTCTAAATTGTTTAGTAGATATGTTGGCTCTAGTTGTTTCAGTAAATGGGAAATTTCATTTTGAATTGCCATAAAAAAATTTAATTGTGTTAAATTGATTTTCTCATGTTATTGCATTCCCTCAGTATAAATCACCATTCTTATTTCCATTTCAGTAATTTTTGATGCAGTTTATAAATTTAATTATTGAATTTGAAATAAATATATAACATATACATATAACCATGTTTTATTTACATGTTTTTATTTTTTTACTACCTTTCAAGAGCATAATTTTTTCTGAGGAAACAACAATATTTGAAAATCTACACTAAATTCTGTATTTGTCAAACACAAATCCCTCAGATCTATCACCTTTACAATCAAATATTATTAAAGTTCCTCAATGATGAGATAAAGTATTTTATTATATGCAAAACGATTTACAATAACAAAATGCCTTGATGCTGTCTCATCCATTTTCAAATTAAGGCACTTGATAGATAATATTATAATTGTTCCATTCTGTATATACAATGATTATATTCTGTACAATATACATGGTAGAATGCACCAAATTATGGGCAAACAAAGTACAAAATAAATTACAATAGACCATAGTGAGTCAGTCCCAAATTCTGTTCAATTCACTTTTACAGTTGATCACTTCTTTCTGGTCAAGAGTATACTTTTGCAATCATCTCAGCCTTCAACACCCCATCATTAACCAAATATTGCACTTGCAGCTCCTACAGGTCTCCATCCCCCACCTGTCTGACTCAGTCCTCTTTTAAGGCACCATTATAAAACATAAAAATTCAAAAAGGCTTAGTGTTTTACTAAGCAAATTAAAGGGGTTGAAAACATCTCTTTTTCAATATTTTCCCAAAATCCTCTCAATCAATATTCTCACTCAGTTTATTATTCACTATCACAGCCATAAGATTGATACTAAGTACAATATTTAAAGCAGTTGTAAATGCAAACAAGAACAACTTGCCAAAGTTCATCAAATGTTTTATGATTATCTGACCACACAGTTTGTTGAATGAAGATGAACCCAAGCATGCTGGCAGTATCACCAATCATCCTGAGGTAATCTGTATGTTGTGTTATCACTTCTAATTATCTCAATACCTGCTCCATAGTAGGGAATCACATAGTGGGACCCATCAGCAGGTCCTACGATTTGGGTCGCAATCAATATTATATCGACTAGCTGACCTATGAACATGAAACCCATTGTGCAGAGTTTTAATAACCCGATTCCTGGATAACCAAGATAAAACCTGTCTATTCCAAACATTCCCAGGAAAATGGACAGCAGCAGTGCTGTCTCAAATGAATACCCATTTCTGAAAAATAAAACACACCACCATTATTATTTGTTGAGTTCTCGGTTTGAATAATGCCATGCAATAACTTACGTCCACTTGCATGGCATTTCTTTCCTAAATGTTGAATTTTTGGTTTCAGTGCATACTATGCCATCTGCAGCTCTGCAGAGTACTGAAAAAGGAAATGATATTAATTTTTGGTTCTTCATTCTTAAATTTCTTTATTTTACCTGTAATTGGGAAAACATTAACACAAAATTTAGTTTTGTCCGGAAAAATTAACGCTTGGGTTTTATAAAAAGTCTTTATGAGAAAATATTGAATTTTCGGAAAGCTTAATAACCTATTTTCGAATTGAAAACCTCTCCTGAAATTAATAATAAATAAAATTTACCCTTTGCTCTGTTCTCTTTGGTACAGCCATAAAATTGCTGTGTTGCGGGATCTACCTGATCGTAAGCGGGATCAGGGCAAATGTACTGGCCGAGCCTCAGTTGCGTGCAGTCCACTTCGTAGCCCGCAACGGAGAGAAAATCAAAAAGCCCCACGATCACTGACAAAAGGCTAAAATATCCTCTCATTATTTAAATGGCAAGGTATCAGTAGCACCACTGAGAACATGTCGTTGCCTTCTGCTGACACGTGACAAAGTGTCAGAAGAAAGTGCATTGATTTCTGGCGGTTGCTTGTTTACTAAAACTCCCGCTTTATTCCGAGGAAAATATTCGCCTGCAGTGTTCGCAGCCTAAACGTGTACATTCGTTATTCCGGTAAAGGTAAGAATCGAAGGAATCGCAGCTTTTTGAATTTTTATTCCGGTCGAAGGTCTCTCATTCACGGTTGAATGAGAGCTCTCCGAAAAAGTTTGCAATTATTTGAGAAAATCTGGACTCACCTAACCTTAATTTGTTTGCCCTCATCAGCTGGTCTCCCTCCAGCGGACTTCAGGTACAGGAGAACTGGCGTCGATGCTTAATTTCCTCAGTCTTTTAGTTATCTCTTCACTGTGAACCAATTCTGAGAAAAGTACGGTGTTAGTGTATTTTTACGGCGAATACAATGTATTTTATTGTAAACGCACGCCTTGGTGTGGAGTTTGCTTCGGTGATGGGTCATTAACTCTGGTTTGACTTCGCCGTCCTTTTTCTTCATTGTTGGGATTTTATGTGCTTTTCATTGAGGAGGTGACGATTTGGGTAAATTTCTTTTAAATCTTGAAAAGCTGCTCAAAGTGATTGGTTTTTGGGTTAGTGCGGGAAAATTTCGCGGCAAAATTTTCTCATTGAGGTATTATAGAAAATACCAATAATTATTTAAAATTAAAGAATTTATACCATTTCCAGCGTCTTTTTCCACTTGATAATGAATTTCAGTGCAGATTTTCGTTTTGGTTGTGGCAGTTAACCCGCAATAGTTGTGCTGCGTGCTTTCCATGCTCCTTCTAATTTGAGGTCATTTTCTTGGGGTATTTCCAATGTGAGCGTTTTGAAATACAAACGCACTCATTTTGATTCCGTATTTAAATACTTTTGTTATTTTATTCTCCTTTGATTGAAACGTTATTTCATTGGGAACAGAAACAGAAAAAAACCATTTATTTTTCATCACATCGAATGCTCTTATTTTGCGATGATCGGCGTCGAATAATCTTTTATCACAGATAGAAATTTTGAATACTTAATATGAGCCTTTGACATGACTTTTAATAAATAAAATGTAATTCCCACAAAATGGCCAAACAAGCTCTCTCTTGCTCATTTCATTGCACACTGCATACTTTTTTGTATTCAGTCAACTTCAAGTCCTTAACTGAAGGCTTTTCCTGCATTCATCTGACCAAAACTGGAGAAAATTTTATGTTTTTGAATCACACATTCACTGTTTTCTAAATATTTTTGCTTTGGCAAACATATATAGTTCTGTTTCTCATTAATAGATTTTGATACAGTAACTGACTGCTTTATCTGTTAACAATTGAAGTGGTTGTAGTCTCAAAACCATTAACTATGGCTGCAAAACCTATTTTGATTCACTCTGTGTTTTATATTTATTAAATACATAATCTTCCTCATAAAATATGACTCTAAATTTAAATAGATTTAAAGCAAATAACTTATCTTAAACTGATTCAAAAGAATTATAAGGTTTTCAGTATAAATACAGAAGTGTTCCCTGACATGGCTTTTCCTTACCCCCTCACAAAAGAGTTAAGTATTTTATTTTCCACCTCTTAAATAAATTGTTAATTGTGATGCAAATAATTTTAATATTTGTTCAAAAGAGATTTCTTTCTGTATGTTTGAAGTCATTTTGGTTTTAATCAATTCTAAAAATAAATTTCAAGATCAAAATCAAGATCAAGAAAAGAATCAAGTTCAAACTCTTTTAGTAGTTTTACCATTTGTAGTTTTCCTGTCTTTTATGGTGACTTTTCATATTAGTTTTAATTTTTGTATTTTTCATTGGTTTTTTGGTGTCTTCTGTAAATTAATTATCTCCTCTCTTTGCTTACTTTTCATTCCCTTATCAAAATTTTCTTTTTTCTCTGTAATTATTAGTTTTTTTAATTTTTATTATAATAAGTGACCATTTTTATGTTAAATAATATTAGCGTTATCGTTTACATTCTTTCAATAGTTTTTGCTTCATTTCGTATTGGCGTTGTTTCAGTTCTTGCTTAATGAGCAGAAAAACTGTCTCTGCAATTGGAACCTTCCACCCACAGTCTTCCCTCGCGATACTGCATGAATGTGTAGGCCAAATAACTGAACTGAAAGGCCACAAAAGTCGGAGATTATGTATTGAATCCATTCAGTTAATTGTCAGGTCTCTATTTTGGGGTTTTAATATATTCATTGTGAAAGGCCCCTCCAATGGCTCAGAAAAAGGCTCACAGCCAATCGATTCAGTTGTTGTTTTTATTTGAAACAGTGCAGTCGCTGTCCCGACCGCAACGAAACACAGGTAAATAAATAATAGAAAACAAGGAAAAGTGGAAAAAGTTTGCAATTTGGATGTTCAGTCACCTCTCATATCTCCGATTACCTGCAGCCAGAGAACGGAGTGTCTCCTTCGGTGTCGTTCAGGGCCGAAAGTGAGGGTGCAAAGACCCGGGGCGAATCCTCGCATGTTTCCTTCTGCTTTGGATTGCACTCGATTGCACTGTTGGCAGGCGACCACTTGTTGCTTTCCTCGAAGAGCAGACTGATCCAAGTGTGATTATGTTGTGATGGAGAAAATTGTTTCAGGTCATCGGCGAGAGGCAAATGTTCACATTTGGGATTGTTCGCTTCTGCTCACCCTAGACCTCCGTTTATTTCGATGAAATGCATCGGCAGTTGTGAGTACTCATTTATTTTCCCATTTCGATTTTGTACAGTTTTTAGGCAGTACAGCAAACAATATTTATTACGTACAGGTTTGGAAGAAAAACAATTTTTTACCTTTTTTGTCTAAATTGGAATTGTTTTCATCTTTTATGTGAAATCCCTGAAACTTATGTTTAGTTTCAGTACTTTTTTACTGAGTGATTAATTTCAAATTGTATATTTAAATGATAAAACAAAAAATATGTGGATTATAAGCATTCTGAACTAAATTGTTGAGGCAGTGGAGTTGGTTTGATCTCTTGTCTTTCTCTTCTGCTCTCAATCGAAAATGATATCTTTTCCATTTACGTTCAGGGGGTGTCATTCTAGAACTTCGGGAGTGAAGAGGAAGAGGCAAGCACTCGAGGCCGAAGACCAAGAGAACATTAACACAACAAAGCAACTCGGCCATGTCGAGAAGAAAGCCATGCACAAGGCCGCCTCCAAGCACGAGAGCCCCGACCTGCCCTCCTCCTCCCTCAGCTCACCCCTCACGCCCCGAGACGTCTTCACGGACCAGTTCCTCAACAGGTGAGCGAGGCCCCTTCTGCCCCCCTCCCCCCCCCCCCCCCGCCCTGCGTGCCCACCCACATGTCCTCCTTTGCAGGATCCTGGGGGAGTACACGGTGCCCTTCCAGAAGTCCGAGAGGAGCGACCCCCTGCCCAGCCTGTCGTGGGCGAAGTCGGAGCACCTGTGGAGCCTGATGTGCCTGAAGGACAAGGAGATAACCTCGAAGAGGAGTCGCAGGATGTTCGAGCAGAACCCGGGGATCAAGCCCTCGATGCGCTCCATCTTGTTAGATTGGATAACGGAAGTTTGTGAGGTTTATAAAATGCACAGAGAGACTTATTATTTAGCTGTTGATTATTTAGATCGATATTTATCTCTTCAAAAAGGAGTTGTTAAGAGTCAACTTCAGCTCATAGGTGAGTGAATGGAGGGAACTTTAACGTATTCAAATAATAACCCATTAACTGCCAAATTTTAATTTTGCAAAAGAATTTTTGCTTTATTTTTATAAATTCGCACAAATGAATTATGGGAAATGGGTTAGGGGTAGGTTTTTCAACAATGGTGTGTTTTGAACGCGAGTGAAAAGTCTGCCCCTTTGTAAAGGAAGCGAACAACCCACAGTGATTAAATTCACATGTTTTCTGATAAGTCATATGAATGCGTTTGTTCTGCAGTCGGGCAGTTAAGGGCAGTCGTAGACAGTATGAAATAATTGAGAGATCTCTCTCTCACTCATTCCTCTCGTGGTTTTGTTCGCAGGCATAACCTGTTTATTTATAGCATCGAAAGTAGAAGAAATTTACCCCCCCAAACTAACAGAGTTCGCGTATGTGACCGACGGGGCCTGCAAGGCGGACCAGATACTCGACATGGAGCTCCTCATCCTCAAGACCCTCGACTGGACCCTCGCCTCCGTCACCGTCCACGCCTGGCTCAACCTCTTCTCCCAGCTCTGCAACACCACACACGCCACACACACCACCAACTACTCCTTCGTCTTCCCCAACCACTCCGTCAACGACTTCCTCCAGTCCTCACAGCTCCTCGACCTCTGCATCCTCGACGACGGCTCCCTCGACTTCTCCTACAGCGTCCTCGCCGCCTCCAGCATCTACCTCTCGTCCTACAAGGAGCAGGTCCTCTGCGCGTCAGGTAGGAGACGTGGGGATATGCGGGGGGTGAGGGGGTGAGGGGGTGCAAAGGGTGCTCACGTTCTCCTCTGTTCAGGTCTCCAATGGGCGGACATCGCCGAGTGCGTCGAGTGGATGACTTCTTTCGCGCAGGCGATAAAGGACGAGAAGTGCCCCGCTTCGCCGATTAGAATTGCCAATTTATCCTCAGAGGAGTCCTATTTAATACAAACACATTCCGTCGATTTAAGTTTATTAGTAAGTGCATGAGTTGTGGATTAGAGTGTGGGGTGAGAGTGGGGTGAGAGTGGGGAGGACTGAGGGTGATTTCTGTTTCCAGGATAAGGCGCATTCGAAAATGCAAACCAAAGTGACTGATGTAAATACGCCGGCCCACAAAGCGATAGTCCTGCTGACGCCGCCGTCGAGCAGTAAAAAGCCTCCGAGTCCTGCGGTCGAGGAGGGATGAATGACGACTGTCCCGAGGGACGAGGACGGGACACGGGCACGGGTGCGCGGCTCCCGTCGCTTGCTACGTCGTAGCAAACTGTCGCGCACACCCGTCTAACACTCAATCTAGCTATATATTTATAGCCTCTTATTTATTATAATTATTCCATAGAAATTAAAATAAAATGAAAGAAAGTGTGACTCTCAGTCGCACGGGGGGACGCGGATTCTGGGAACTCGAAAACCCGTTTGTAATTGGGACTTATTATTTTGAGAAAGTTTTAATTCATTTACATTTTGATTGTGTGAAATTCTTTTAAGTTTTTAGATTGAAGCATTTCGCGAAGCTTCTTTTTAAAAAACGCTTTTTTAAACTCGGTTTTAACGCGTTGGGGATTCAAACCTTTTTGGAAACTTCTCGGGGCGACCGTTGGCCGGAACTCGCGGACGGTTCCGGTCGTCGTGGCAGAAGAAAAGCCAGTTTTAACTTGGGGGGCCATTCGCCATTTTGTAAATTTTGTTAGATATAACGACCGTTTTTTATCAGAGTAGCAAATGAATTTGGAATTTTACTACGTAATGAAACGCTTTATAAGGAACTACAAATTATGAAGCGATTATTATTTTGGGATTTTCCGAAGGTGCGATTGCCAATGCGTTCGAATCATTTAGAGTATTTATTCCGCATTTTTTACGAATTATTTTAAGCGACCGGAAAAACGCGAACATTTAGTTAACGCTTTTTAGAAATGTCTGATAACCAATTATTTATTCTCCGCAACTGCTCATCAGCAGTCAGTTGAAAATTGCTCAGTCTCGAGTACTCACTTCATTAAACCGTTACTGCTGTCGTCTTCCCAATAAGAAAGCCCTATAAAAAAACCCAAATTGCTTCGAATTTTCACGTGAGTTATTCCGAAATAATATTTTTTCAGAGACTGATAAAACCGTCTGTTTGTAAAACACCGATTGTTGAAATTTTGAAAAAATTTTTTAATGAGGATTGTCGTGCTTTAGAGAGAATTTGCCGGTTTTTGCTGTTCCAGTCCCGGAGGGATGGGGGGAAATGGGGTGGGGGGCATTGTTTTAAATTTTTTCGAGAAAAAAGCTTTCGCTTGCCAGGTACTGGTTTGAAAAAAATAAGGAAAAATCATTGTTGAAAATTGTATTCTTGTAAATTAAAAAAAAATATTTTTTTCTCGTGTCGGCCTCGTTTCGGTGAGTTAAAAAAAAAAAAAGAAATTAAACTCTCATTAATTGATTTAAACCGTGTGTTGATTTGTAATTTTTGAAGTTGAATGTTATGTATAAAGAGTTTTGAACAAACAAACAAAAAAAGGATTTTCCAATTCAGTGTGTGGGGTTTATTTTGTGACTGTTAGCAAAAGTGTGCGATGTTGAAATTTTTGTAAAATGTATAATTAAAAAGAGAAAAAAAAAACAAAAAAATTGCAATTTTTTAGTTTAAAATATATAAATATAGGCGAATTAAAAACGATTAGAATGAGTTTTTACAAATACAACCTTACCATTACAAATACAAAATTGTGGGTTGTATCACAACTCACAAAGAGTCCTTTTCTCGTTTCGACTCAATAGCTCTTCCACTTAGGACAGGTTTTCTTTAATAAATTTTAAAAGTTAAAAATAAACATTCACCAAGCAATAGCACTTTATTTTTATTTTTTACATAAAATATAAAATCTTTCTTGCTCATTCACACCCGATTTCTCAGTGAGCAACCGAAGCAAAACCTGCTTCAAAATCCCCACATGCGGTGACTAGAAAGTGGCGGTGCAAGAAAATTTCCCGAAAAGGTCAGGGTTTCGCGTCAAATTCCCCGTTGAGGGTGATCCGGGTCAGAAAGGGTTGGGAATGGCATCTGAGCAGGTGATATTGGCTCTCCCACGTTTCGTTTCTGTAATACTTATTTTCCTTTCGAATTTTCTCTATGAGCACCTGGAAAAACGAGAAAAACTCCGATTTGAGGAGCGCAGCCTTTAAACTGATTCAGACATGGGTCCTTTAGAAAAAGAACTTATGATTCCGTCTAATAATATTTTCAGTCCACTCTCACCTGAGGCTCAAACGCTCGTTTTTTCTCACTACTAAAGAAAATGCTTAAAATACTCGAAAGATTTATTTTATCGTCTTCCTCATTCTCAGCAGGTCTCCAGTTCTTGTCTTCTGAATTCTCATCGGACGCCTCCACAGACTCGGACTGCTGAAATTTACACAAAAACAAATAAAAATACATTCGTCGGGCAACAATCGAACGCCCCATTAAACTCACTTCTTTCCCATAAAATTGACTCGAATTCAATTGGTCTTCGTCGGCGAGGTATTCCCCCAATTCCCTGCTCTTCCCCGGGACGTTCAACTCCTCGAAAGATGCCGTCGTCACGACATCTTCGTTGCCTCTCTCGTCATCCGAAGAAACCCCACCACCCGACTGTGCCGAAGTCTCTTCCTTCTCTTCTGAAAATGGAAAATGGCCTCGAACAACGGAAAAAGTGGAGTAGAGGGCCGCGAAGGGGACTCACCGTTTGGGGTTTCTGTGGTTTCTTTCGAGAGAGTCGATTCGGGAGAGGATGGTTTTTCCATGTGCGTTTGTCTGTTCTTCTCCATCATTTTTTGCCTGTGAACGGAGAGTTTCTCTCCCCTGGAGATCGTCGGGTCGAAATCCAAGATGGTGTCGCGAACCTGCTCCTGCAGGTGTCTGCTGCAGCAGTGAAGGGCGCCCGTGTCTGTCGGATGCGCCTCTGCAATATTTAATGACATTCCTCTGTGAATTCAACGACTAAATAATTAATTCTAAAATGCATTAAATGGAATAGAGTGTTCGGTTAAAGGATTGGTGCACACGAAGTAAAAGACGTCCATTAAAAGCTGAAAACAAGATGGAAATATTAATTGAAAAAAGATGTGTCGGGGGTGTGATTTTACCAATTTTAGAATTTCCACTTCCATATTTTTCTATTTTTTTTTTAATTAAACAGTGAAACTTTAGGTATTTTATTAAAAGCGCACATCAAAAATTCATTTTTTATTCGAGATTCCATTAAAAAATGGCGGTTTTATCTCAGTGAAATATTTAATTTTTTGATCTGAATAAATACGGTTATTTATTTATCTTTTGATCTGTTTAAAAATTCTCTATTTAAATTTCTAAAAATTTGTAATTAATTTTAATATTATTATTTTTTTATTATTTTTTTTTTCGTGGCGTTTTCTCTTTATTTTTGTGTAATATTACAGCAAATAATCAATGTTTGTGTTGTTGTATCTCTCTTTATTTCACCACCATAGGCAAACCTGTAAGTGACAAATATGTACTTTTCAGAGTGTAAAAGAAATTTGGTTTATAATATGAAATAAAAAATGTTATGACAATCCATTTTGTCTTAATGTCCTGCAGTATTATTGAGTTGGGAGGAAAACAGTTCAAATCAAAAGCATGAAAGAGGAAAGTGAGCAAAATAAGGAGTGAAATAGTACCTGTATTAAAAAAATATCCCCCTGCATCAATGATGCATTCTCCCCAAGGAGTGTTGAACACAGTGCCATGTTGTCCATTATTATGCATAAAATTTTCATAATCAAAGAGCAAATACAAATACTTTGTAGTTTCTGCTAAGAAAAAGGACTCCATTCTGTCATCCTTCCTGTGGTCTCTAACATCTTTAATCTAGCATGCAACAAAGAAAAATTACAACTTGAAACCCCAGTCACCCTCTCAATGAGCACTCATTTACTCACTGTAGCATAGCCACAAGGGGTGTAGGAACTGTGTTGAATACTTCTCAAGATATCCTCCCCCACTTGCAACAAGTAAGAGTCCCCTGTTGCTCTGTACAAGTACATCACAGACTCAATCAGTTCTGGTCTGAGAGGATAGCTTTCTCTGTGCACTCCTGCCTCACTCTGGAAGCATTTGCAGTCAGTTGGTGCCAGGTGGTTTAGAATCAGCCCTCCCAAGGACACCTACCTGTGGAATGTTGTAGAACTCTGGTGTGAATCCATACTGCTTCCAGACCTGGTGATAGTTATGCAGAGACTTGAGCCCCTCAGTGACATCACCCACTAAACTCAGCACACCTGGCCAGTAGGCCTCAAGTGATTGAAACACCAGCAGAGACAGCTGACCCTTGGTCATGGAAGCCCACATGTACCAGTCGTTTGTTTTCAGGTACTTATCTATCATCTGGGAAAGCAGGCCAATCAGAGCAGTGACAGCTTCACACCATGACACCACTTACTTTTCTGTACTGTATGAACATATTCATGAGCTCTGGCTTTTGGAGAAACAAGGCCCCCTTGGCCAAGTATTCAAAGTATGAATCAATGCCAGCCCCAATCCCAGAGTCGTGAGCAGTCCAACGCCCACTCTGAACATCGATATGGTTTCCCACCAGTCCTATGTCTGACCTGTGATGCCACAGTGCAACCAAAGCATTCATTGCCAACTGAAATCATAAAAGTTCCATTCTGCTGATTAACAGCAAAATAATAATCTAATGGGAAATATTTGTTCACTGATGGAAAAGATTACCTCTTCGTAAATGGGATCCCCAGTCAAGTGACTCAGTGTGCTGAATTCCAAAATGAAGGTGCCAACTCCAGCAGTGCAGGTGACTGTTGTTTCATTATGAGGGACTCCTTTCTGCAAATTAACAGTTCCATAAGGCATTCCTGTGGTGGTATCAAATGCAGCAATGAGTCTGTGAGCAACATTTTCTGCCAATTCGAGCAAAGGTCCATTGCAAGGCCAACCTTCTTCGACTTCAATTCCTGCTCTAATAACCAACTGAAAATTAATTAGACTGCTTAGAACAGCAGCAGTAAATAAATCTCTTGAAGATTACCTGTAGGACATTAAGTGAGCACTCAGCAAACCGCCAATAATCCTAATATTTGTTTCAAATACTGAGACATTGATATTGTTTTTGACAAAATCGGCGTTTTTTATTAATATATTTACAACTCTTCTGAACTCTGTGAAATTTCCCATGACTGCAAGTGTGTCTAAAGCATCTATTAAAGTCAGGGAATAACTGCCCCACGTGTCAACTCCATCGCAACTGAGAGGCCTCAGTTCGTCGTACGGGAATGCATATTTCAGGTAGCTGTCATAAGCATGGGTGAACATCTGACGAACTTCTTCCCTAACAAAAAAGTTATCAAGTAATAATAACTGAAAACAATTGGAAGCCGGATTGGGGAGAGAAAATATTTAGAATTTTCCTTCTTGATTGGCTAAGATAAATCAATTAAAGGCAATAAAATACTGTTCTGGGCCAGTGTCGGTACTCACTTTAGTGTGGCAAGGTATTCACTGTCATAATGACGAATGCAGTTTAATGAATTTGGTGCCAAAAACAACAGAAATAAAACCGTTAAGATGACTGACATTTCAGATTGCGATTAAATTCATAATCCACTTTATCGGTGCACACGTGAAAAGTGTGAATTTTAAAGATTAAAGATCACATCGTAAAAAATTGTTTATTTTTCAAAAACTGCATTGGTTTCAAAACAGTCAGTCAAAGGAAAGAGTTAAATTTCCGAACGCATTCTATTGATTCGAAAACCTCAAAGGAATGCTCTATGGCAGAGTCCCAAGTGAATTGTTGATCATGGCGGTGGTAATTCTTGTGTTTTGATTTTAATTGTCTCGGATTAATCCCATTGCCTTTCTGTGAAAAAATATATCAAAATAAAACAAATTTGGCTTGGGCTAATTGAATAAAATATACTAAGTGCCTTCATAAAGTGCTTTATAACAATTTTTTTTTGTAAATGATCGAGTCCAGCCTTAAGAGTGATAATAATTCATACGTCGGTCGCTTCATTCGTTTTCTTTTCTTCTTGCTCTTTCCTTATTTTAAATGTATTTATCGAAATACTTGTTTATCATTGTGATATAAAGAAAATGTTAAACCAATCTAGCAATCGACCCAATAATACCATAAAAATTCGCCTGACGAGTAAGTATGATTTTTTTCACGCTATTTGAAAAAATTTTTCAGAATTTTCATTCCTAACGTTAAAATCTTTAAATTTGGCTAGCTAACTGTCCAAATTTTCGGATTTCCATATTAGCTTTTACTGACTTTCCATAACGAATTTACATTTTTCGACCAGAAACAATGAATTGGCCTTCTTATATAATTACTCAATTCAAATAGCACGTTGCGAGACAATAAACCCAAATAATCGGTTGAGGATAAAAACTGTTACGGAAAAAACTTTTGCTTAGGCCGAAATCTGCAATTTATAAGCCAAATCAGAAAAATTCTCACTTGGCTAAATCTACTTTGTTCTTACTTTTCAGTTCTGTGTGCAAGAAACCTTGCAAGGAAAGGCTTATTCAGTGAGTATCAATGTGCTTTTTTGTAAACAAACATGAAGCATCATTTCTGAAATGGTTTTGAAATTGTTTCTTTTTAAAGGGCTTCCAGATCCATTTGCCAAAATCAGTGTGGATGGATCAGGGCAGTGCCACAGCACAGAAGTCTGCAGGGCCACATTGGATCCAAAATGGAATCAGCATTATGATTTGTGAGTTGAAGCTTGCAATCTGTTACAACATCAAACCTTCTTTCTCCTTTAACTTATTTCAAATTTGCTTTTGCTTTGTCCTCTATAAATGCCTTTCATATTTGGGAAATTCCTTTTTTTGTGCACTTAATCAATGCACATCCACAGAATTATCAAAGGCAATTTGTTATACTTATCTTTTTTTTATTTCAGGTACATTGGCAAATGTGATGGGATTACAATTAGTGTTTGGAACCACAAAAAAATTCATAAAAAGCATGGAGGAGGATTTTTAGGTTGTGTTCGTATTGCTGCAAATGCAGTTCAGAGACTTCGTGATACTGGTTGTGAGTAGATTCAGTTGAAATTTGCTTCATCTTACATTGTGCTGGTGATGGGAGTGGCTTTACTGAACCTGGGAGCACATTCACAAGAATTGAATTGGGATCCAAGTGAAGAAAAAAGTTTTTCAAGGACTTGCTTTCTGATTGGTGCTAGACCACTGCTGACAGCTCCTTGAAGCTGTGAACCATGAAGTGAAGTGCTGCTCTCAGATCAGCCCAGCTGAAATTATAACTGAAATTATTCCCTTACCTCAACATAAAGGTCATACTAATGATTGTTGCAATCATTTTATGCTTTGTAAATTTTTAAACATTTTACTGTAAGAATTTGTGACAGTAGCATTTATATCAATCAAGAAGGAAAGATAAAGTAAACAAACCAGTCTAAACATGTAACTGTATACTAATGTTGACCCCTGTCAAGGCTGTTATCACATTTGTTTCATCACCATTGCTTTTAAATTTTCCAAAGGATTAGGTAAATAATTGGTTGGATTTTGGCATTTGCTTTGTTTTTTCTAAAGTCTTCTTCATTGTCAGCCGGACAGTTTGTTTTCGTTTGTTTTGACCGATACTCTTCCTGTCCCTTTTCGCGAGTCCCCTCATTGTTTGCACCCGAAAGGGCTTGGCTTATTCCCTCGACGGAGGCTCCACACTCATATTCAAATAATAAGTCATCCTCACAATGCATCACAACACCCGGACAAACAATCACTCCATACTAATTGCTGTTTACTCGCTGACTAATCGAGTTTTATCTGTCGCAGATCAATGCTTGGAACTGTGCAAAGCGAAAGCCGACGATCCGGAGCCCGTGAAAGGGCAGATAGTGGTCTCTCTGCTGTCCCGGGACGGCGTCAGCGGGAACAGGACTGCCGTCGTCGACTCTTCGGGAAGGATCAGCAATCCGGAGGACCTGCCGCCGGGCTGGGAGGAAAGGAAGACGCTGGCGGGGCGTTTGTATTACGTGAACCACAACACGAAGACGACGCAGTGGGTTCGACCTTGCGGAGAGGGGTGAGTTCATTTTGGAAATGTTAAAAAAGAGCCCGAAGTGGTCAAAATGACCACTCTTTCCCATTTTATCTTTTACCACTGATGCATTATCTAAGAAAAACGGCTTTTTATAAATTTATTAAAAAATTTTAAGTAACACAAAACATGAAAAAGTAACGTCTAGACGTTCTATTAAGGCAACTCAGGTAGTCAAAATGACCCCTTTCGTCATGAAAATATAAATGACAAACGAAGGAGAAGAGGCAACTCTGTTTAGAATTAAACACCTTTACAGTTAATAAATTTTATAAGGAGATAAAATGCAACACACCAAATAACAAAATTTTTCCCCTTTCAATGCTGAACTCCATAAAATATCGAAATCCGTAGGATTTGTACATTAGATTTCATTATTAATCGTAATTAATAATATATATAAATAAATAAAAGATATATGAAGTAGATAATAGCATAAATCATTTGTGAGTTACACCGCAAAAGAGTTTTGCTTGTCGGAGTTCAGGCGGAGCTCAGTGTTCAGACGATTGTTCAGTGACGAGAATTAAACAGGGTTTAATTCAGTATGATTAAACTGTTTAAACTCGAAAAGGAACGAAAACTTGGGCCGGGGCCATTCTTTCGTCATAGCAAATCATAGGTCAGCGAAATAGTTTCCGACGAGCGGATTCCTGAGCAAACGATAATTTACTATTAATATTAAATAAAAGAATTTTCCTGGTTACGCCATTAAAATTGTTTTAACCTCGGCCTTATATTACGAACCGACGTGGATATCTTTGGCGAGGAAATGCAATGTCGCCTGACGAGGGTTTCACAATGCCGACCATTATGTTCTGAGAGTGGGGAACGACATGAAAAATGCAAATGGGAAATCGCTCCGAAAACTCTCGAATGCGGCATTTTCGTGTCGTGAAAGACATGTGACGAACGGGTTGGGAAAGTTGTTTTGTTCTCAAACTGCAAAATATTAGGTCGAGTCATTGATGACTTCCCTGAGCACCCAGATAGATTCTACGTCCTCTATACGGAACGTTTACGGTAAAAACGTAAAACGTGTCTTCTGAGGTGCCTGTCCCTGAATCTCAGCCCAGGTGTTCGCCTGACTGCGCCACTCCGCCCTCCATTGATAATTATATTAAAAACTACTGAGTAATAATAAATTTATTGATAAAATGTTTGGTTGGTTTGTAGAAGTAGAATTAGATGTGAAAGATGTAGAAACGCGTGACATTCTGAGAGGGAAACTAAAAGAAGCAAGGTTCAAAGAAAAATGGAGGCTGAAAACCGAAGAGCGAAAGAGAAAATTCAGTGAAAGAATAAAAGAAAAAGTGAAAAGAGACTTTGCTCAAATAAAGTGGTCTGCGTTTGACCGAAACGAAAAATAAATATATTTGAAAAGAAAAAAAAGAAAATAGGGACGTGACAGTAAAGTTTATGTGAAATTCTGGGGTCAAAATGACCCGTCTCCGCCGTTTCAGTGTTAAACTCTGAGAGTATATGTCTCATACGTATTCGCAATATAACAGCTGAGAAACAGCGTGTATTACCAACTTGGCATGAAACTAACTAAATAAATGGAAAACGTTCCAAAAAGAGAATGCAATAATCGAGTTGATGTAATAAAGAAGTTTTGCAGAATCTGAGGTTGACCCCCAAATGATTCATAGGTTTGATAAAACCACTGCACAAAGACTTCGATTATAATAATTGCTTCTGTGGTCGGACAAGTGGCCAACCCCGGAACTCTTTTTAACTCGAGTTTAGCTAAATAATAAAGTACACATTTCTCGAGTAGCTTTTCTCAGAGGCGATAATATAAATGGCATTTGATTTTTCTGGCTTATGTTAACATGCCTGAAAGCCCCGAAGGTGCAGACAACACGCGATGAATGCGCATCTGACTCGAGGCGGGATTTGGTGGTCAGGAAAGACCCGCGAAAGAAGCGGTGTCTTTTTGACACCGGTTCGGCGCGAGTGAAAGACCGACTGGCCTCCTTTGTTCGATTTGGGCCTTGACTCGGCGGACACAAAGCCCGAAGGTCCCGAGAAGCTTTTCCGGCCGCGGAAGGCCACGGAGTGTTGCTCAAGCTCCTGCACCAGTTAAAGTCTCCTTTGGTAAATTGGTGAATAGGGCCAAAGTGTCTTCTCCTTCGAAATTGGCCGAAACGTGTACTTGATAATCACCTTTTGAAATCAATTAAAGAGGTAAAAAATTATGAGTCATGATTACGGGCGTGGAGTGAGATGACACAGTAAATTTTCACTTTTTAAGACCCATTCTAATTTTTAAAAAATGATAAAGAAGTCCGTCTAAGTTGTTTAAAAAGAACGACCTGGAGAGGTCAAATTGACCGCTGCCTCATGGTTGTATTAATCATTTAACGGGCATTTTCACATGAGAAAAAGTATTGCTTCAATTGCAATGTAGGCCTAATTGTAATTTAATAACAATTAGAGATTGTCCGTATTTTCCGTAACTTTGTTTCAATTTTCATTGTTTCCTTCATTTGTTCCCTGCATTTCCCTTTTTCCCTTTTTCCCTTTTTTTAGGAATTAAAAAATTAGGATAATCGCACAATATACAGTATTTCTTCAGGTTTTTGGGCAAAAAACAGTCGTTTTAATAGAAAAATACAGCTTTGCAGTTTCTAGAAAGAAAGTGAAACTTAAAATGCATAGTGACAAAAGTGACAAAAGTGACAAGTGACCAAATAAGAATATTTCATTAAAGTGAAGTGATTGATTGATCGAAAGAATATAGGATGAGCTTTATAATAATAAAACACAGTGAATTGTCGGTCTTTGAGAAAGCCCAGAGAAGTGAAAACCGCAAAGCTGATAAGTAACATTCAGACACACCCCATCGATTGAGTGCTCAAGATTCACTCTATTTCACTTAAAAACTGTGTAATTTCTCCGATTGAGAAAACTCGCACATATGTTTCGGGTCCAAGTGCAAATTGATCGAGTTGGTTCGCAAAATAACTGACCCGGTTGTGAAATTCACTATCGTGTCGACACTTCACACCCCAAAGTGTTCTCTTGAATAGGTTTTTTGGAAAACACGCACAGAGTACTTAGAATGTTTTATCATGTCCTTGTGACTTCGCCAAACCAGTACTAATTGCACTGAGAATTCACCAGTAATGGTTTTTCCAGGGACGGGGACAGAGTGCAGTCGCCCCTCAGTTTCAACGCTTCTTCCGAGGACGCCAACGCGGCACCAACGTGTTCAACCGTTCCATCCACTCGCTTCTCCAGAAGTCAAAGCCAGTCCTTCAATTCCGGTAGCAGTAATAGATGGTCCGTGCCCTGCGGGAACACCTGCCCCCTCAATTCCCCGGACCCCCGGGCCGCCACAAGCAACGGAGGTGAGCCGCCCCCGCCCCGACCGACCCGACCTCCCCCATCGACTAATCGCGCCTCCTTCGCTCCCGCAGACACCCACTCGTGCAGGAGAAAGCACACGAGAGTCAAAAGCGCAGAGCCCGCCTCCTCCAGCCTCGAACCACTCGCCAATCACAACAAGAACAAGAAGATCCCCAAACCGGATCTGCCCCACGGATACGGTGAGTGTTTTCCGTTCGTCTCGTTGCGTTGCCGCCCGTCGGTAATGAAAAGTCATGAAAAATCGTCCCGTTGCAGAGATGAGAACGACTCAGCAGGGGCAGGTGTACTTCTACCACCTGCCGTCAGGGACCAGCACTTGGCACGACCCTCGGATACCACGTGACCTGCTGCCGACGGAGGCGGAGCTGGGGCCCCTGCCCCCCGGGTGGGAGTCGAGAAGAACGGCCTCGGGGCGGACATACTTCGTCGACCACAACAGCAGAACAACGCAGTTCAACGACCCGAGATTAACTTCTAGTCTAATAAGTAAATTCCTGAAGTGAGTGTCGCCACGGGGTGGAGGTGGGGGTGACCGTGAATGAGGGCTGAGGGGTTGTCGTGTTTCAGGAATCGGAATCAGAGCGCGACGAACGGTGCGGCGAACGGTGCGACGACGGAAGCGAATTCTTCGGAAGCGAGGAGCAACGGGGAGGGCGAGAACGGGGAGGGAAACTACCCTGACGGTCAGCAGCCGGTTGGCAATTCGTTGGAGGCGACGAGTTCGGCGAGGAGCGAGGCCGTGGGCTCTGCAGGGGGCAGAGTGGTGGAAAATGGGGTGAAAAGCGAAGGTAACAATGATGCATTGACCTCAGTCTCCATTGCGAAACATATCTTTTTCAATAAGTTTTATTTTTTTACTTAAATTTACACGGTGTTCAGAATGTGGAAACACATCCATCTCTTTTTCATAAGCCCTGGGTTTCACGTCTGAACACAAATAATGCAAGTAATGATTTGATTAATGATTGATGAATGAGTAATTATATGATTTCTCTTCAGATCCGGTATTAGACGGAGAAATTCTACCCAAATACAAAAGAGATCTCGTGTCGAAGCTCCGCATGCTGAGAGCTGAACTCCACGCGCTGCAACCCCAGAGCGGTCACTGTCGGCTCGAGGTGTCCAGGAAGGAAATCTTCGAGGAGTCCTACAGGATGCTCATGAAAATGCGGCCAAAGGACCTGCGCAAGCGGTTGATCGTCAAGTTCCGCGGGGAGGAAGGCCTCGACTACGGCGGCGTCGCCAGGGAATGGCTCTACCTCGTCTCCCGCGAAATGCTCAACCCTCAGTACGGCCTTTTCCAGTACTCAAGAGAGGACAACTACACCCTCCAGATCAATGCCGACAGCGGCGTCAACCCCGAGCACTTGAGCTACTTCCACTTCGCGGGTCGGCTCTTGGGCATGGCCATGTTCCACGGCCACCACATAGACGCCGGCTTCACCACCCCCTTTTATAAGATGCTCCTCAGCAAGGTAAGCTCTCCAGGGCGCCGCCACCCTCCGCCCCCCGACAGAAACTCATCCGACCACTTTGCAGAGCATCACCCTCGACGACATCGCCGGAGTCGATCCGGACTTGCACCGATCTCTTCAGTGGTTGTTGCACAACGATGTTACCCAACTGGACACGACTTTCGCGGTGGAGCACGAGGCCTTCGGGGAGCTGAGGGTGCACGAACTCAAAGCTGGAGGACGTGACATACCCGTGACGCAGGTAATGTTGGAGGACAGCTCATTTAATGTGTAAAACCCTTTCAAGTTGGGATAATTACATAGAGAGGGTGTCACGAATGACTCCATCCATGAGGCTGTTGCATGAGAATGAGTTTTCACTCTCTTTTATAGGAAAACAAGAAGGAATACGTGAAACTCTACGTGAACTATCGCTTCATGAGAGGCATAGAACAACAGTTTCTGGCTCTGCTGAAAGGCTTCACAGAGGTAACAAAAACTGGCTTTGTGTCTCCGCGCAAGAGTCGAGTGTCCCAACTAGCAGAGTTTGCCCCCATTCCAGGTCGTCCCGGCCAACTTGCTGCGGCTGTTCGACGAGAGGGAGCTCGAACTCGTTCTGGGCGGAATCAGCCGAATCGACGTCGAGGACTGGAAGCAAAACACGCGATTGAAGCACTGCACCCCGACCACCCCCGTCGTCGTCTGGTTCTGGGAAATCGTCGAGAAATACTCGGACGAAATGCAGGCCCGCCTGCTGCAGTTCGTCACCGGGAGCTCCCGAGTGCCCCTCCAGGGCTTCCGGGCCCTCCAGGGCACCACGGGCGCCGCGGGCCCCAGGCTCTTCACCATCCACCTCATCGACGCCCCCATTCACAACCTCCCCAAGGCCCACACCTGCTTCAACAGGATCGAGATCCCGCCCTACACCTCCAAGGAGCTCATGTACGAGAAGCTCACGCAGGCCGTCGAAGAGACCTGTGGCTTTGCCGTGGAATGAGACCAATTAGAAGATAAGTGCCTTTCACAGGGGAACGTTTTTCAGCTGCAAAATGCGGCCTAGTCACGTCGTCCAGGTTATTGAGGGAACGGCTGTCGCTTACTTTTCAGCACTGGAACACAATGAACCGCCTTCGGTCGTTCCAGCGTTAAAGGTTTTCTCTTAGCGAACGGGAGACTGAGTAAAAGTTCAGTTCTTAGGAAAAGTGCAGGATGCGAACCTGGCACAATAACGATTTTCTGCTTGATTTTGTTTTCGTGTTAACACATAATTTTTCGTCGGAACTTACTTTAACAGTGACGATCGCAGGCAGGACGATATCACTTGCCCAAAAGGAAAGCTCGAGCTTTCACTTGAAATTTTTATACATATTATATAAATCCGCGTGTATATATGATTGGAGATCTGTAAAGAAAAGCGGAAATAGAGGTAAAGTAATTTGTTTTTAGAGTGAAAGAGGTTCACTGAATCAGATTATTTGATAGTCTGTGGAGGAATGGGTATATCAAATCTAAATCACTCTAAAACTTAAACTAAAAAGTAAAAATCTACACTTTGTGTAACCCCTTCAGTTAATCTCTACATTTTGCCCCTCAGGGCAGATCAGGGATGAACGACCTTTTTGATTAAAATTTTTTTGCCCAGCCACACTCAAAGTAACACTTACTAATATTTATTTTATAGAGTAAAAAATTAAAATAAAAAAAAGTAAAGATTTCATACATAAATTTTAATGAACAATAAAGTATAAAAAATAATTTATTTGAGAAATATGGCACTGTTTTTTCGACACAAATTAAACGATGGGTATTACCATTTATAATAATTAATTTTTTGATAACATACTGAAGTGGGAAAAGTCGATAAAATAAATTAAATTTTAGAAACGTTTGGCGCGACCTGTTGCTCATCCCTGGGTTAAATAAAAATATAATGAAAGAACTTAGTTATATACCTAAATCTGAATAATAAATAAATAAAATCTAAATAAAAAATCTGAAAAATAAAATAAACTAGCCTTAACATGAATTAGTATATAATTCACTTATAATAAATTACCCAAACTGAGCAACGGTCAACGGAATGCTGTGCGCGTCTGCCGGGAAAAGCCGAAGAAAGCCGAAGAAAACCGAAGCAAAGCGAAAAGTAACCGTTAAATGAAAGCACGAGGAGAATTTTATGAGACGACAGCAAATTTATAAAGTAAAATTGTTTTCAGATGTTGGATTTGACATATCCGTTCCAAAGCGGATTCAGCAGACGAAAACGGTTTTAAAAGTTATCATATCGTGAAATAGTTGAAAAATTTAGTTTTATAATAGTCATTTGAATCGAGAACGTAATGCCTTAGAGTTAAGAGTGCATTTTTATTCGACATAAAGGCTGAATTTTAGGTCCTTAAAGGCGTTTTCCATCCATCCAATCAGGTGAGCAACATATCACGTGCAACCCCGAAAGAATTTCAATTATTTAAATGAATAGATTTACGAGAGAGAAGCATAATAACGAATACAGCATAATAAGGAAAAGCTCTCTAATTAGTTACATATCAGGACGATTTGACTGCTGTTAATCATGCCTGCCGTTAGAATAAGATTTTTTAATAAATTTGATATATCAGAATGTTTACTTTACATATCGATTTTTATCGTATTTGACTCCATCGTTTTCTATTGATATATTAATTAGAAATGTCAGTTGAAGAGGTAAAGCTTTCTTATAATAATTATTTACATAGTTAACTCTTTTACTTATATTTTCATTAAAACCTCTAAAGGTTTTGGAAAGTTATAATTAATTTTTAGCAGTAATGAATCAATTTGAGAAGTATTTTTTTGAGAGTTAACTTATGAAAATCAAAGCGAACAATTGCGACTTAATCACTGTTGTTCTTGCAAATTGACATTGATAAAAGCTATATGAACAATTCCACTTTGTCGCATTTCTCAATTTTTGTGTAAATGTATTTGTACATAACTTTATCTAAGAACGCGTATCACTTGTACATATTAAATTCGTGATAATAAATTTTATTTGATCGTTTTTTTCTTTCTTCTCTTTTATTTTCCTGTCAGTGCTCTCCCTAAGTTTACAAAAGACAGTTATATTCAATCTTTTTTGAAATAAATATACTCAGGAACTGATTATGATTAATGAGAATATTTAAACAAATCAGACTTTAATAAAATAAAAGGTTTTATATTTATCAATGTCTGCTTTGATTAGCTTTGCTTTGCTCTCTCCTCCTTTTGTTGATTGCATTTCTGGGATCTGTTATGTCAAACCACTCATCATTTTTCAGATTTGCATCCTTCGCTAAAACAGGAGTGTCTCCTTCAAAATTTAACTTATGTGCTAACCTAAAACATAGACAAACATTAATGAAAATGTATTCTGTTTTCAGATAAAGCAAATGAATCACTCACCATGATTCACTCTTGTCTTCTTCTTCTTCTCCTTCTTTTTTTGATTCCACAACTTCATCTGACTGATCCTCCTCTGATTTGTCTTTGATAGCCTGCAGCTTCTTTTTAAACCCTTCCAACAACTCCAAGGTCATGCTTTCTCTGCTCTTTCCCTTTTTTGGCAAATTCCCCTTTAAATTTCTGTACTTCTCTAAATTTTGTTTGTACTCCATAAAAATTTCATTGTCTTCAAATTTTTTCTCAGGGGGTTTCACAGTCTCCTCTTTTTTTTTCTCCTCCTGCCTTCTGTTTTTCTGGTAGTCTCTCTTCAGTGCCTGGATTTCTTTTGAGATTTCTTCTAATCTCTGCTTCTTCCTCTCCGTTTCCTTTTGTGTGAAATCATACTCTTCTCTCTGTGAGTATTCTTCTGCTTTCCTTACTGGGTTTTTCTCCCTTTTCAAAGTGGACAGCTTTTTCCTAACATCTTCCACCCTCAGTTTTCCCTTTCCCTGGTCTTCATCTCTGTCTCCACCCAAGTCTTCACTGGTTCTTGCAAGCACTGGAACTGAACTCAATTGGGGATCATTCAGCACATCATGAGTGGACTTGCCTTTTCCAACTAAGGTCAGATTTATTTCTTTGCTTTCTTCTTCATCTCCTTCTGCTTCTTCTCCAAAAGAGAGCAATTTAAAGTTTCTGTGAATGTAAAAGAGGTTTTCCATGGGTTCTACAAACAGCACATGCAAATCTTCAGTCCTTACTTACTTTACACCTGTTTTAACTTTTCCAGTCTTCTTTTCTTTTTCCTTCTCCTTCTTTGGAGGCAAACACCTTGGAACTATGTCTGGGAATGGATTGCTCAGAATTTCCATTCTGATGATTTTGTGGGGGTACAATGGGGTTTCATTCTGCAAGAAATCCCTCATTAACTTTGTTTGCCTTATTTACAGGTTAAGAGGTTAAGATTTGCTCACTTGCCTCATCCGTTTCAAGGTCTTCCAGCTTTAACATATTATAAATGGTTTCTCCCACAACTTTGCCAAATATTGTGTGCTTATTCTGCAATTCAGGACATTCAGCAAATGTGAAGAAAAACTGTGAGCCATTGTCATCCTTACCCCCATTGGCCATCGCCACTAAACCTCGTCTCACAAAACGAAGTCTGGAGTGAAACTCATCCTGAAAGCAAAATGTTTTCTGTGCTCGTCTGCATTCTGGTGAGTAATCTCTTACTGGTTACCTTGAAAGGTTCACCATAGATGGATTCTCCCCCTGTTCCTGTGCCAGTCGGGTCGCCCCCCTGAGCAATGAAGCCTTTGACGACCCTGTGGAATATGGTCCCGTTGTAGTAGCCCTCCATTCCCAGCTGGATGAAATTCCTGCAAGCCTTTGGAGCCTCTTTGGACCATAATTCTATGTCAATGTCACCCATAGTTGTTATGAGCAAAACCTTAAAAAATGACAAAATGTTTAAGTTTTAGGGCTGTTGCTTTGCCAGGTCAAGAAATTTTTTGGCTTCACCTTTCCAACAGTTGGTGGTTCCTGTATGTATATATTACTCATTTTGTTCTATAGTATAATGACTACAAAAGTACTACGTAAGACCAGAAAAATTGTAAGAAACTCCTACAATGGGTGGCAGCTCCTCACATTATTGAAATGCTTTGTCCCTGCAAGACATGAATCTTATTGTAAACTCAAATAAATCCGGGATAATTTAAATTAACTGTGAATGTCTATAAACTTTCCAGTGTCTTCAGATAAATGGAAAGACGTGGCAGGAGACGAATGCAGCGATGCCGATTTTTGTGATGACAGGTTAAAATCGTGGAATCTTTTATAAATTTTTTGTTTATTGCAACACAATAAGTCTTATAAAAAATGTCGCAGTACTATGAAGAACTTGTGTCGCAATTTACGGATGTCACCGGTGTTGATAACGAGCAAGCTCGCTTTTACCTGGAATCAGCTGCTTGGCAATTGGAAGTAAGATTTCTCAGTTCAAGGTTGGGAACTTCTAACGCTGAGGCTAATTTTTTAAGTCCTTACTTAAAATCATGCAACCGAAAACCTTCAGCGTTTTACAAGATTTTTATGATATTTATCACACCGCTCCTTAGAGTTTAGTTCTAACTATACACTGTAATCGGTCATAATTGCACATTCAATGGCATTTACTCAGAAGGCGGGGGATTCGATTATTTTTGTCAATTTTTTTCCCCTCTTAATCAAAAAGAAAACCGGAATTTCTCCATTAAAACAAACAGAAAAGAAGCAAGTTCGTAACGTTCTCTCTCACGGCGTAAAGGCAATTCTTCGTGAATGATGACTTTTAATTTGGCTCTGAGGCTAATTACAGCTAATTCGCCAACGGTCAAAATGCCGGACCCCTCTCCCCGCTTTGCTTTGTGAATTTTTACCCTAATTATGTATACTTTTACACAACTAACGGAAAGACAGAAAAGTTAAACGTGGGCAAAATCGCCAAATGGCGTTCCCCGGCCACTTTATATTTCCATGGCTCCCGATTAGTGGATGCTAGGAAAGTCAAACATGAACATTTTGAAGCCCAAGTGTTGCACTGTCGCCCATATTTAACCCTGGAAAGACCGGCATTTCAGACTCCCGCGAACGACCGCTGGGGTCCGCGCGGACCCCAGAGACTTTGCGCTAGTTCCTTTGTTTTTCTCGATGGTTTTTTTTCATTTTTTTATTGAAGGCGAATTAAAGGATTAATAAAAAGTCGAAAATGTAAAAATAAGCATTTTTATTGAATATAAAATAATTGAAAAACGCAACAAACATTAGTAAGATAAATCACTCATGTAAAATTTTTTTGTTTTATAACTTTTCGCTACATATTTTACAAAATACTTGAGAGTGTTCAGGACAGACATTCAGTTTGCAACGAGAGCAATGAGTTTTACATTTTTTGTCTTTAATTCTGGGACAAATGTGGCATCTTTTCTTTGTGGTAGAATCTGCAGTGGTAGCAACCTCAAGTTCTTGGAATTCTAAATTGACGTCGGCTAACTGTTTCCCTAAGTCTATTAAAAATTTTCTTCTTGGAAGTTTCTTTTCACCATTTACTGAGAGCCACAATATATAGGCGTTTAGGGCTGTTATGTCTATCATGTTATAAAACACAACCAATGGCCACCTTCGGGTCATTCTTTTTACCGAATAACATCTAGTCATTTGGTCCATGCGATCCACCCCACCTTTGGTTGCGTTATACGATAAAACAATTTCTGGTTTTTTCTGCTCATCCACTTTGTCATCATGATGATGTGTAGACAAAAGAGTGACCGCCTTGTTTTTTCTGGAGCAGTAAGAAACAATTGTTACGTCAGGTTGAAAACCAAACAAACTGGACCCAACTGATCTTTTACCCCTAATGAATTCTGGTGGAAGTTCGCCCTTGTTTTTTCTAATTGTGCCCACAATTGTTGTATTTTTGGTGAGCAAGAACCGAGCTAGTCTGATACTTGTAAAAAAATTATCGCAGGTTATATTTCTCCCTGTATTTAAATAGTCCGAAACAAGATTTTTCACCACCGTTTCACCCACATTTACTGCCCGTTTTTCCCCCGTCTCTCTGCCCTTGTAAATCATTAGTTTCAAGCAGTAGCTTGTTTCAGAGTCACAGAGGGCCCAAAATTTTAGACCATATTTACCGGGTTTGGCAGGTAAATACTGCTTAAAAGGGCAACGTCCACGAAAAGTGACAAGTTGCTCGTCAATGGTAAGACACCACCCCGGTTTATAACCCTCACCCAAGTATTTATTCCATTCTTGAAAAATGTCATCGATAGGCTCAGTTTTATTATCAGATCTGTGTTTTCGGCGAGCTTCGGCATTATCAAATCTAAGAATCCGTAATAATTCTTTAAACCGGTTTCGACCCATTATTTTACTAAAAATGGGTCTGCCATCTGTTTGGCTCCACAGCTGACTAATCTCTTCATTTTTCGATTTGTAGACCCCAATCAGAATTAACACACCTAAAAGTCTCTTTATTTCCTGCAGGGTTGTATTTACCCAATTTTGTTTGTAATGCAATTGCCCCTCTTTGTTTGTCCATTTAACAATTTTTTCGAGTAATGAATTGCGGAAGAAAAAGAGGAACGCAGATTGTAAATCAACAATTCTAGTTTTTGCGAAGCGAGTTATCCCACACTGTTCAACTAGAATATCTTTTTTACTTTTTCTACCTTCCGTACTACCCATGGGGTTTTTCAGCCAAATATGACTCTTAAGAACAGTAAGGCACACATTTTGCGAAAACCAATGCTCGACATTGTATCTTTATCTATATAATTTAAAATCTTTTTAGATAAACA
Source organism: Brueelia nebulosa (assembly GCA_028293925.1). Classification (NCBI taxonomy): domain Eukaryota; kingdom Metazoa; phylum Arthropoda; class Insecta; order Psocodea; family Philopteridae; genus Brueelia; species Brueelia nebulosa. The sequence continues at coordinate 195,840 of JAQIBA010000036.1, forward strand.
AGCTAGAAGAGCTGTTTTTGCATTTATTCGGCACCCATTATTCATTATCTATGAGATTTGAGCGCCCAAGAAGCGTGGGAACTTGAAAATCATAGGAAATAGTCTGGGGTCCGGACGGACCCCAACGGTCTTTCGCGGGAGTGTAATTTTTTACTCGGAAACTAGAAGGAATTTTGGAAATCTGAAAACACCGGGTTAAAGCCTGAAAAAAGTTAGGAAAAGTCACCGAATTTCAACATTTTACAATGACAAACAAAAGAGCTACAGCGGAAGAAAAACCGCTTTGGGGTCCGCACGGACCCCACGGTCTTTCTAGGGTTAATTTCGAGGAAATTGGTCGTTTATAAAAAGGTTATGGGGCGTTGAAAATTGAATGTTTTTTTAGCGCCCAATTTGTAGGCCTGTTTTCGAGTCGTTGCAACTCATCAGCCGCGAGATCTGTGCCATTGAAAAGAGCATGTAAAGCTCTTATCTCTATGGGCCTGATAGGTTTTGCACAGCGGGAGAGTGAAGTTGTCCAGTTTGAATCGAACGCCCAAGGTAGCGATGTCGCTTTTGCTTTCAGGTCGCATTGGTAAGCTTTTATGAAAATGAAAACGAAAACGAGAGACAGCAAGCTGGTGGTAACGCCGAGGAGGACAACGAAATACAGGAAATCACGGCCTCTGACGCTCCTGCGAACCCAAGAAAAGTCAAGCAAGAGGCAACTTCAGGTTCAGCCACTTCTAAAGGAGGAATAATAAACAGCAAGTAAGTCTCAGGTGTAGATTATCTTAGTTTCAAATATCACTCTTCTTAAGAATTCATATTTGTAGCCTTGTCCTCTTCTCCTCCTTCTCCTCCTTCTCCTCCTTCTCCTCCTTCTCCTCCTTTCTGGATACCTGAAATTCCATAATTGCTGGGCAAAGTGGAAACTTTTATTTCTCTTTTGTTTGCAGATTTGTAACTTTGTCTAGCTTTAATAAGGATGGGCAAAGTTCTGATGAAGAAGAAGGACAAGCTTTCTATGCTGGAGGTTCAGAAAACAGTGGTCAGCAGGTGCTGGGACCAGGAAAGAAGAAAAACAGTATTGTGTCCCAAATGTTCAAGTCAGCACAAGAGTAAGATTAATTATTTTGTGGGGGGTGAGTGCATCTGCAGGAATATTACTATTTCCATCTGTATATTTCTTCCCTGATGCAGACATGGTGCAGAGGTTGTTGATCTTCACCAGCCTGCCTCCAGCAACAGAAAGCCCACATTCTCAGGAGTGGGTTACAGACTTGGTCAGTCCAATAATGATTCTGAAGGTTTGTTCATTCATTCCTTGTATTAATTTGCAATAAATAAAATATTTAACCCATATAAATGAGGTAATAATTTGATTTCAGTGATTGGTCCTCCTGGTGGTGCATCATCAAGTAGCAAAAAAGAGGTGAATGTTACTTTGAAAATGTGGCATGATGGCTTCAGTATAAATGAAGGACCTTTAAGAAGATATTCAGATTCTGACACTAGAGAATTCCTTTCTGCTGTAGGCAAAGGGTAAGTCTTTGATCTCATTAATAAGCTCAGTCAAGTCATTGTTGAAAATGTTTATAATTGTCATTATTTAATCACTGTTAAAGGCTGGTTCTGTATTCCTGTATGGGTAAACATTTATATAATTGTGAGTAGATAATGAGTTTTGAATTGTTCCAGTGAGATTCCTGATGAACTGTTGAAAGAAGCTGAGGGAAATGAAGTTCATTTAAATATGGAGGATCACAGTCATGAGGAATATGTACCTGTAAAACCAAAACTGAAAGTGTTTAGTGGAAAGGGCAATGTGCTGGGGAGGTGAGTTTGCTTCAACCACTGCACCCCAAATACTTCCCTCAAAAACTGACCCTTTCTACTTGTGAGCAACAGCCCAACACCAAACGCAGTAATGGATCCCACTTCCACCACTTCAGACCAAGAGAAGTCCTCCAACGAGGACAAGGCAAAGGACATGCTGGCAGTGAACACCACACAGCCGACGACCACCATCCAGATCCGGCTGGCTGACGGATCCAGACTGGCCGCCACCTTGAATCACACCCACACGGTCGCAGATCTGAGGAAATTCATCAAAACGTATCCTTTATAAAATTAAATGAACAGATTGAGGGGGATTTGAGGGGGATCAATTGCACGCACTTTCCTTAATGAGTGGCAGAGCTCGTCCGGAATATGGTCACAGACAGTTTAATTTAATGACCACATTTCCAAATAAGGAACTTGAGGATGAGAAGACATTAGTTGATGCTGGTATATTGAATTCAGCTATAATGCAGAGACTGACATAGATGCTGGTGAATAGATTGAGGTATAATACAGTTGATGGGAATATTGTTGAAAGAGAATCATGGAAAGAGGTATTGGAATCCTTTGGTGCAGATTTTGCCAAATGAAAAATACTTTTTGCTTTGGAAGCTGCCAATTCAGATGTTTCCCATTTGAAACAAACTTAGCAGTAATGAGTAAATGCTTTTGTGTTTCTTTTTCAGAACAACACCAAAGACTAGGAAGAGCTTTGAATGAGCCAGTCTTTATCTGAAGGAGAGGGTTTATTTATTATTGAAGCATTTGTATATTGATCAATTACTTTTTTTTATAAATAATAATACAAAATAAATTATTATTTATAAAGTAATCATATTTAACTTCATTTATTTTCTCATTCAAAATATAATATTTAATTGTTCATAGTTTTATTGAATATTCCTAAACCATTGATAGGTGATCATAGAAATTATTGATGAGTTTTTCCCTTAAACATATTATCAGAATCTGAATATTTAATTTAATTTATATAATTTAATTTTAATATTTTTTGTTTCCACTCCTATTTGTCTTAATGAGGGAGGTTTTATATTTAATTTGAATATAATTCCATATATTTATCACCAAAAATTCATTTATGAAGGTATAGATAATAATAAATAATTGATGATCAGTGTTTTTTTTTAGGCACAGAATTCTTTATTACAATATTTACTCTTAAGAGAATATAAATGTGTGCTTTTTTACAATATCTTTTTACCGCATCAAAAATTTTTCATCTAAAACTTAATAATTGTGTTATTGTTTCAACTATTTGGATATGTATGGAATTAAAGGAAGTTAAATGAATATAAAATAAAAAGTTTTAGTTTAATTTTTACATTTATTCTGCACTTTTCAAAATCTTTCTCAACACAAAAAACTACAGGTATATAATATCCATCTAGCAGGGCGTTCGAAATTCGTCAATTTTCTACAAATAAGTTCATCTCTTGAATTTGTTATTGTAAATAGGAATTTTGGTAACTATAATTCTCCAGTCCGTTAAGTAGACCAATGTTGCAAAGGCTGTGGCTGTGTATGCACCAACAGTGGGTGCCCTATAAAAAAAAAAGAACAGAAATAGCTGACTACATGACATGTAAATAGGCATTTGCTAGGTTTACGGCTCTCAATTTATTTCCTTAACAACATTCTTTCCATCTCTTTTGGAGTATACCTTAATTCACTCGCCAGTTTGGCTTTTTTCAAGAACAAAAGGGGTTAACTTAATTTTTCATCATTTTAAGGTGAAATTTCTCGAACGCATTCAATGTTTTCCTTTGAAAGATATTTGATTATAAACTTACCAGCAAGCATATTGTTCGAAACGTTTAGGGGTGAGAAAATTTTTGACTTTCATTTTAGAATAATACTTTAGTGTCCTTCCAACAATTCAATAACAAATCCGACCAGAGCAGAAAACTCGGTGCGAGCAGAAAGCAGAAAACCATAGACATACACCGGAAGTTCATCATGTAATTGTTCAACCGGCAATTTCTTTCAAACTCGAGAAAACATTGATATTTATCATGATCTCTCGGGAATAACTGCAGTTCTTTTATTTCGTAAATTTGGTCCTGGATTTTTTTTTAAAGCAACTGACTTGTTTCTGTATAAAAAGAAAGGCAATTCACTTTTCCGTCCGTGTGGTAGGTCGTATCATTCGAAATGTTTTCTCGTTTAAAACCGTTACTGATAGACTACGATGGTTCAAATATTTGGGTCCGAATACAGTTTTTTAAAAATTAGATGGTAATTCTGAAAATGCCCAGGACTGATAAAAATTCTCAGTTCAACTTCGAGCCGTAAGTTGCTCTTCCGTTATTCAAACAGCGAGGATTCGCAAAATATCTTCAAATTTCTTCGAATGCTAAGGCTAAATTTGTAGATATTGTTTTTCTAGGAAATTAAGTCATAAATAAATTTAAAAGTATACTCTTACAAATTGCATTTAATAAACTCTAATAAAGTCTTATTTTATGCGAAATAAATAAGATATATAAACATCCTAGGTGGTGTATATGCCTTAAAAAAGCACTCATTTTATCATCTAAATTCAATACAGTGAACTCTTAAAAAATACAATGATACTGTAAAACAGGTACAATTATTTATGGGTTGACCAGAAACCACTAAGCAATATCTTCCACTTTATGAACCATTTTGTAGTGCCTTTTTAAATTTTTCTTCTCCCTGAAGCACCTTGTGCAAAACTGACATTTGAAAATGGGGTCTGACAGCACTCTTGTTGCATCATGAAGCAGGTACATGTGCCTTTTCAGATTTTGCTTCTTATTGAACTCCCTCCCACAGATCTGACAAGGGAACCTGTCCACCATCGCTCTGTGCATCCTTCTGTGGCTGTAATACTTTGCCCTGTTGGGCAAAACCTCTGAACATTCCTGGCAAGTGTATGTTTTGTTGCAGGGCACTATTTTGTGCTTTTCATGTGTCAGGAGAATGTGCCTTGCCAGGCTGCCTTTTTGAGCCAAACCTAAGCCACACATGGGACAAATCGCTTGTGGGATCCTTCCTCCGAGTTCGGATTTCAAATGGGTTTTCATATGCTCATTTAATATTTTTTTGGTCTTGAGCATTTTCATGCAAACTTCACATTTGACTGGCTCACTGTTATGAGCTGTTATTATGTGCTGAGTCAGCTTAAACCTTGTGTCAAAGAGTTTCCCACATTCCGGACATAAACTGGCTGAGGTTTTGTGAGTGTTGCGATGGTTTTCAAGGCGGTTTCTTTTGAGTAATTTCCCACAATCTGGGCACTGAACTCTTTCTTCCTGGATGAACTTCTCCTTGACAATTTCTCCATCAGCTGCTTTCACTTCCTCTGCAGCAGGCAGTGTCTCTTGACATGAACTCTCTGCATTTTGCTCTGTCAAGGACTCCTTCTCATTTTCACTATGACATTTTTTGTTGTGGATATTCAGGAAGTCAATGACTGCGAATTTCATGTCGCACTTTGTACACTGATAAGGCTTCTGCTTTGAATGCTTTCTCAGATGGCGAATGTAGGCTGTGAGGGAGTTGGCCAGGTGAGGACAGCTGCAGCAGCTGAAAGGCTTGGTGCCCTTGGAGTGGTTGATCACATCTTGGTACCTGGTGAACTCCCTCCCGCAGGCACAATGCAAAGGCTTGCCGTTCTGGCAGATGCAGACGTGTTGGTCGAGCATCAGTTCCGTTGGGAATTTGCGAAAGCACAGCTTACAAATAAAACAGTGCATTCCTGGGTTTTGTTTGGCATGAATGTAATACAGTTTTAGGGTGGTGAATGTTTTTTTACAGCCCTTGCAAATGACCTTGTCTTCAGGGCCATGAAGTGACATGTGAAGTTCAAAATCCTGATTCGTATTGAAGTCCTCATCGCAGATTTGACATTTAAATCTGCCTTGTTTGTTATGCACCGACTTCAAGTGCTGAGACAAACTTGTGTATTTTGTGAATAATTCTAAGCACTGCTGACATTTGTAGATTTTTTGATTTGTGTTTTCACTTTGAGGAAATTTTTTCCTGTATTTTTTCATCTTTTCTTGACTGTTGTCAAGAAACTCATCATCTTCATCCTCAATCACATCAATATCTTGACTGTCATCACATGTGCCATTCCCATCTTCAATATCTGCCTCTGTCACTGATAAATTCCTTTTCTTTTTTATCTGTGCTCTCAATAACTTTCAGCTGATTCTTTTTTAATGCATGACTTTTCAAAGGTATTCTCTTACATTTAAGACCATTTTCAATGTTGCTTTTGCAACTTTTATGCTTCACCAAATACTGCTTTTTATGCTTCTCATAATTAGACCTGAAGTGAAATTTCTTGCCACATTCATCACAATTGTATTTGTATAAAGTTTTCTTTTTTAAATCAACGTTTTCTTCATTTGCTTTCTCCAAGTTTTCAACCTCTGCTGTTACCAATTCTTCCATTTTGGCACTATGATTTTCCAAACTCTATAAAAAACCAAAATATTTAATTAGCGCTGAAATGAGTGATATTCTGATTAATTTCATAACTGAGGCTACCTCTCTCTTAATTACCGGTAAAAAATCCTATGTAGAAACTTTCCAAAAGAACTCTTAAATTACCTTTCAAGTTTTAGGAACATATGAATCTTAAAAATATTTTCAACAGCATTACAGCAATAAAACTTTTTTGGCGTGGAACTAAAGAGAAATATCGGTTGCTTTTCCTGAATAATTTCCCAAAGACGAAATATCACTTCTATTGTCAGGTTTGGCCGCAGTTTCTTCGCGGAAAAACAAAAGGCTCCACAAAATAAGCAGTCTTACATATCAGATCCAAAGTAATTATTTTAATTTCTTTGGTGCTTGTTTGAATGAGACCATAGACATAAATGATAGGAGATAGGATCGTCGTGGCACTAGATTTTCCGCATGGATCTCCTGTCGGCTATCCGTACCGATCATTTATTACCCAAAATGTTCTGCGAATGTAAGTTTTACAGTTTTTATTTACGTGAATGAGTAATTAATGACGGAATTATTATTTAACGTTTTACTTAATTACTTAATTTTTTTGTTTAATTTAAATCGTATAATGTGGGGGCGTGGATTTTCGGTAAATTCAAGCAAGCATGTTCCTATCTGAAGAGAAGGCATTTAAAATATAGGATTTATTATTTTTGATTGTTTGGATCACGTAGAGTTTGTGAAAATGTTGGGACTCTTGTACTTTGCAATAAGGACGAGGACCAGTTGTCAGTTAAAATTCTGAAATTGCAAACCCTTAATTATATGAGAATGGGAAACAAAAATTACTCAAATTCAGTTAGCATTTGATGGCATTAATTTAATAATATTTTTCAGGTTAAAAATCAAGTTTATTCACAATGGGTTGTGAAGAAAAGAAATCAAACCTAAGCATTTTCCAATTTGGTTCTTCATAAGAAGTCAAGAGGAAACTTGTTTACAGAAAAACCAGTTTTCTGTGACAATGGAAACTCTGTCATAGTTTCTTCTGGGCCTTCACTTTGTCTTTACAACACATCAACTGGGAATTTTTTGAAAGAGCTCTTTCAGTGTTCTGACAACATAATTTCTTATCAGTTGCATCCACTGCAGGATTCTCTTCTAACTGCTGTCACTCAAAATGGAGAACTGACTGTGTATAATTTAAAGACAAGTGAAATTGAATATTCAATAAAGCTCACACTGAACCCAAAATTTCTAAATAAACAAAATACTCCAAAATTTGATTTGGAAGGAAAGGAAGAGGGTTCAGCTTTCAACTGGGAAACACAGCCATTGGATTCTTTGTCTCACAGAAAATTCTTTCATGCAGAAGTCAAGAGTTTTCACAACAATCCAACAGAAATATTTGTGTGGACAACTTGGTGCTTAAACAGTGAACATCAGTGTCATCTCTCTGCATTCACATTCAAGAGTGGTAAACACATCAGGTTGATTCAGAGTCAGAGGTCAGGGCTGAAAAAAAGTTATCTGAATTTTGTCCTGAGCACAGTGCAGGGCAATGAAGTGTTTGTGGGTTTGTCAAACAATCATGTGCTTATCATCAGATATGACAGCCAAAAACACCCCTTCTCCATAAAACACTACATTGGTGTTGACAAAACTGTCACCTGTTTGGCTTTCCACCCAACAGAATGCAGCTTTGCCACTGGAGATTCATTAGGAAGGATCATCATTTGGAGGAACATTTTTGAAAGGCAGCCCCTGAAGGATGTTCTTCACTGGCACACTCTTCCTGTGGGTGATTTATTTTTCTCTAAATTTGGAAACTATTTATTCAGTGGCGGAGAGGAAAATGTTTTGGTTAAGTGGTCACTGAATTCTCACAACAAAGACTTCCTGCCCAGGCTGTCGTCCGCCATTCGTCATATATCCGGCCATTGCGATTCCTCCCTGCTTTCCATCTCGACGATGGACAACAGGATATTGATAGTAAATTTCAACTTCCAAGGCATCTCCACAGTGCAGCACTTCTCCAGGTGGTCCGCCCTCAAGGGGAGCAACAGGGCGAGGATCTTCACGGTGGACCCGCGAACCAACAGTTTCGTTCTCAGCGGGAGGACGGGACACATTCAGTTCCTGTCGCTCGCCGAGGAGGGAAAGTTCTTGTACACTTTCGACGTGACCAACAGGAACTTCATCACCTCCGATGCGGATTCCACAATTGAAAACACCGAAGTCACCCACGCGAGGTTCACCAAAGACGGCAAGTGGTTGATCACCCTCGAGTACAGGTGGGACGGCTCCTGCAAGGAAAGCAGGCTCAAGGCATGGCTCTTCTGCGAGCGACAGAGCTCCTTCGCCCTCAACACCAATGTCGAGTTCCCGCACGAGGAGTTCCCCGTCCATTCGTTGGAGGTGAGCCCCGACAACATGGCCGTCACCACCGGGGGAGACCGGAAATTCCGCTTGTGGACGCTCTTCGAACACGGACCCGCGCTCGCCAGCAAGGAATACTGGGCCGTGCACGCCGTCAATAAGTACCGAAACTTCTCCTGCCACGGCGCTGACTTTTCCAAAGACGCTTCCCTCCTCGCCGTCACCTTCGGCCCCGTCCTCACTGTCTGGGACACGGAATCCTCCACGCTCAAGTGCACTCTCTCCGTGCCCAACAGAAAAGAACAGCTCTACCACTGCAAGTTCGGCAATTTGGAGCTGTCCCACTTGCTCCTGACCAGCACAGAGTCCATCATCTCCTGCTGGAACGTGATAACATTGTCCATGACGTGGACGGTCAGGCTCAAGGTCAGTCTTCTGCTCAGCGACCCCTTCAGCGTTTGCATGGCGGCCTTTTCCGCGGACAACAGCCTCGTTATTTTCACCCCTTCCTCCCCGACCTCCGACCTCCTGCTGAGGAAGGTCAGCGACAGCCCCGTGCTCGCCGGGCATTTCGTTCAGGACGGCACCGGGAGGTCCTCCCTGTACTTCCTCTCCTCCGAGCAGGAGCTCTACTGCTTGGAGGACGGGGGGAGGGTCGGCGGGGGGTACTCCGCCTCCGGCTCGCGCAAGGGGGTGGCCACCCCCTTCTCGGCGCAGTTGGCGGAGGTGCAGAGCCTCGGGCAGGCGGAGAGGAGGGAAAGTCTGGCGGTGGAGAGGAGCAACAGACAGGAGGTGTCGTCGTTGATGGACGCCCCCGCGCACACCCTGGCGAACCCTTCGGTGCTGTGCCTGGACGTGCTGAAGGGGTTGCTGGCGTTTGGTGCGAGGGGGGAGGGAGGTGCGTCTTGGGGGAAGGGGCGGAGAAGTGATGAGGGGGCGAAGGGGAAGGAAATGCCTGCAGATTCTGCCGTTGTCGGCTCCGACGAAACGGAAGATAAATTATTGGACATTGTGAAAGCAATTTTTTAATCTTTCAGTACAATAAATCTTTTGCCCGGGGCTATTTCTTTTTTTCTATCATCCTCAATTATAAAATTAGAGCGACATCCCATTTTTTTGTCAGATATAAAAAGTAACAAAAATTTTTTGAATGAAGAAATGTTAAAGGCTACAGAAGGGTTTTTTACTTTCACATAAATAATCAGAAGTTATCATATCGAACTGATACAGTAAATCTTTGTGTTCAATGGGTCTAAAGAACCCCTGAACTCATTCCTGACGGGCTTTCTCCAAAAGACGCGCGTTGTTTCATAAGCGAATGCCAAAACGTTTGCAAAAAAAAACTGTTAAGTCGCGCGAAAAAAGCAGACAATTGGATATTTTATTCATAAGTATAGTCAAATCTTTATGTTTAACTAAATTTGTTTTGAATCATAAAAAGCATATTAAAGGAAAAAATGAAAACATCGTGAGGATTGAAATTACATTAGGGGATGAAAAAATTGAGAGGTGAAACATTAGGGATTGGAAAAATGAGGAGATAAAACTGCAGAGAATAAAAACATTTGGAAATAAAATATTATTAAGTGAAAACATTAGGGAATGTTTACATTCCCTAGGGGTTGAAAATATGTTTCGGAAATCAAATAATTAGTGATTAAAATCATTATAAAATGAAAACATGTACATGAGCGTTTTTATTCTGCCTACAAAAACTCCGAAAAGGGTTGAAACCATTAGGGATGAAAACATTAAGGGATAATGACAAATTACGAGTTGAAAACATAAAATGTTATCACATGTTATGGCCTTTTATCTTCGGGCTCAGAATCGGAAAAGCGGAAGTTAACAAAACCTGTCTGTTCGCTGAGTTTCCTTTCAGATATGTTATCTCCTCTTTTCCTGTTTGCGCACACCAAGGCGCACACTGCCGACGAACGAGGGCCCCGTTGCCCCCCGAGGCCTCAGCCCGCCTTGGGGACCGCCCCGGGGCTGCGGGGCGCTCTCGTGCCCCGTCGGTGCGTCGTCGGCCAGCGATGAGCGAGGCAAGAAAAATTTCGACTTTAAAAAAGTTGGACAAATAGTTAAAAGTATTGATTGGACGGGGAGCGTGCGCCCTCTCGAACAACATCCGAATTCATGGATTCCACAGTGAGTCGGGGTGTGTCGCTCAGTTGATGCTCCCGCGCCAGTTTGACCGGGCCGCAGCACCGTTCCCGGGAAGCCAGTGCGCTAATTAATTCCTGATTGGGGCTCGCTATGTGTCCAACTCCTGTCGGGGTGTGCTCCTCTCCGTCGCCGTCCCGGGCAACGCCAACAGCCGCCACGGAATCGAATGCCGCCTCACTCGACACTGCTTTCTTCACCTGCGCTCGCTGCCACGTCCGCTCCGAAAAATGATACCGTTGAGATATGATGTGAGCCATCACGTGATTCTCCACCTGTTGGTCGTCCTCTCCTGGCTCTACGAGGGCCACTCCCTGCCCGGCGGCCCCATCAGGCACGGCAAGTCCCGCACCGCGCACAACACCGCCTTGGACCACTTCGCCAAGCTCACCCGGCAGCGCAGCTTCGCCTCGAGGAGGGACGAGCGCAAGTGGGCGCCCGAGAACGGGTCGGAGGTGTTCAGGCACGGGCAGGAGGTGGTGCAGGCCGCCCCGGAGGAGGAGGGCGAGAGGAACCTGACGGGGCGGCGGCCGGAGGAGGACAAGCTGCCGTTCGCGGGGGACATCGTCACGCGGTTCCTGCGGATAGTGGAGACGCAGCATTTGGTGGGGGAGAACTGCACGGCGGGGACGGACCTGAACCTGGGGGAGGGGGTGGTGGACAGGTACGCCCAGGAGCGGTTCCGGGTGGAGGCGGACGTGGCGGTGAACAGGGCGAACATGCTCACGCGGCTGTGGAAGTACGCGGACCCGGACGTGCTCAACTCGGAGTACCTTCTGCACGCGAGCGTGGTGGGCATGGTGGAGTTCGACGACGACATCTTCGCCGCGGGGAACTGCTACGACGAGTACCAGTACAAGGACTACTGGCTGTTCTGCCCGTACGCGTTCAGGCTGCCGGACGGGCCGATCCTGGCCAAGAACTTGGCCATAGAGTACAAGTACATGACCAACTCGTCCGAGTGGTTCTTCATCGCGCGGAAGTCGGCCGAGAGGATCATTAAAAACCACGATCAGTTCAAGAAAGGTAAGGGTTGTGTAGTTTTGTTGGGGCAAGTCAAAATGACACACCTTTTGACATCACATTTTGTTTTTCTTTTTTTAATTCGGAATGGAAATGTAATAATTGGTACAAATTGTTCCTCTTTCACTAAAATTTACCCCTTTCCCGCTCTTTATACATTTTCCCTTTCATTTCTTTTCTTTCATATTAGGCCCCCTTTTCTGAATAGAAAAGCGACAACGGTGAACCATCTAAGAATGAAAACGAAACTTGAAATACATAAATATCATTTTATGTTATCCATCCGGTAGTTGGCAGCCCTGGAGTGGCCAAGACGAAGTGAATTAATTAAAAGCAACATGGAGAGCCATTGCGTATTGTAACTAATTTAAAGAAGCGGGAGCCGAGCGGGATCGGAGCCAAAAGAAGGAAACCACAGAGGCCATCATGAAATTGGTGTGTTGGTCTGTGGTTTGGTGGGGCCGCGGGGCGGGGGCGACAGTAAATTACCCCGAAAGGGTTGACTGTCTGGGGTTTCCAGCAGACGGCCGTGCACTCGCATGCAGGCAGGAAGTGGCTATATTTTACACAGGAATTAAAGGGTGAAATTAATTAAAGGGTTTAATTAAATGCCGAAGGAGCGTTGAGGAAGGAAAGGCTGAGCTAATTTTAGGATCGCCTTTTAGTTTTAATCACTTTGGGAACAGCGACTGTGTTCCCGAATCACTGTTCCTGGAAGAGATTGTTCTCTTCTGAGGACGGGAGTACAATGGACATTGGTGCATTGTGTCTCCCTCAGAGTTGGTGAAGCAGCGAAAGGGAACTTCTGAATTGTTTCTATTTTGTTGTCGTCACTCGCTGAAAAGCTGAGAAATCCTTTGTGAGCACTCACCGTCTGAGATGTAGTGTAACACTCCGAGGAGCGGTCATTTTGACCCAGACTAAAAGAGAAAAGGGGAAAATGAAGAAAGATAAAAATTTTATTAACATTAAAGAAATCAGAAAAAATGTTAAAATAGATAAAAAGTAAAATAAAAGAAAATGGGAAAAATAAGTCGTCTAAAATCAATCCTTATAAGCTGCTTACATCCAGTGGTCGTAAGCGATTTCCGTTTCCTTTAATTTCGCGGCCACTGCGCACGCAGGGGAGGAGGGAGGCAAATATATGTAAAAATAATAGTGAGGGGCGGGGGTGATTTCAATTTCTCTTTGATTGGCGTTCTCTGGATAAGGAGTCAACGACGCGCTTCTTTGTTTCAAATGCAAAATGAAACAAAGTCTAAAATGATTAATTCACGCCTGAGGGAATCTGTTTAGACTCCCGCCCATTTGGAATGAGCGGGAAAAGTCTAAAGGCGAATTCTAAGGCGCGCTTTCATAAAAGTTTTGCCCTTCCGCCCCTCGGCTTTCATTTCCGCTTCCCGTTGGAATCCATCGACAAATAAAGACCGGAAATCCGCCAAATTATTGACCATCTCCAGAAGATGAACTCGACGTGATTTCCTTCTCAAAAGCAAAGTAAACACTCACAAATAAATCCCTTCAGTTTTTATTGGTTTCTTCTGCTTCTGTGGCATCCACTTCCGGTTGCCCCGAAGAGATATTCTTTTATTGTGAATGAATTAATAATTACGGCAATTAATCTTTACGCTCCCGAAGAAGGATTTCATCTTTTGGTTCGGCCGTTTCCGGATTGAGGATTAGTTAATTGGGAGATAATCCCGACCTTACCTTCGCTTAATCTCGTCTCTTCACACGGCCAATTTACTTAACGACTTCCCGCCCAACTCCGCTCTGTCGCTGAAACCATTCGAACGGTTCATCAATTATTTTATCTCCTCACAGGAGATAATTTTCATTCATCGGTGACAGACTTCACTTCCGATATATTTTTTTACTTTTTTTTATCTCAGCATTTCCTTATCTTCTCTTTTTCTCTTTTTTATATCTTTTTATTTGGCTATTTCCTTATTTTTTTATCTCCATATCTACTTATTTGTTTTTTTTGTCTTTTAATCTCAGCATTTACATATTTTCTTTTGCTGATATTTCATTAGTTTTTTATTTAAGTATTTCCTTATCTTTTACTTCAATATCTCCTCATATTCTTATCTCATCTTACCTTCGTATTTCTAAAACTTTTTCTTTCAGTATTTTTTCATCTTTTTAAGTCAACTATAAATTTTCATCTTTTACATCATTCTTTTACAGTGGCCGATTATTTGACATTTTGAATACTCGCTTTCATTGTTGGGTCGCTGCGTAATACTTTAGAACAATTTTAGAAAAAAATTAGCAGTACGAACACATTGCAGAGACTATAGATAGAAATAAGACTATTAATGACGGCATTTCCAGTCATACCTAATGGAAAAGGGTTTAGTGCGGTTTCTCAAATGCTGACTAAGCAAAGAAATCGTGAGTTGCGATTATATCTGTCAAAATTATAACTCAATATTATTAAACTTTGTCAAGATGACCAACCTCAAAGGTTCTCATTAAAATTTCATTTGGTTTATTATTTCTTTGTTATGTTAAAATTAAAACACATTAATTTTTTTTTGTAAATTAAGTTAAGTTTCTAATTAATAAATATTATTCTATTGTTTCTTTCAAAATTCTTTGGATAAATCTTACTAACGCCAAATGTAAGCCAAAACTACCTTATTTTTTAGGGATTATCGTACAATTATTATCGCACAAAGGGGGCGTTTGGTCCAAAAAGGTTGAGAAACACTGATATAGACCATTGGGGGTTTATCTGAGCTAAGGGGTTGAATGGGGGTCGGTTGGGAGTCGAAGGAAAAACAGTTGTTAACATAATTATATTCTTTATAGAAAATAAAATAAAATAATAAATCACAAACATCAGGCACACTCATCTCATAAAGAAGTAAAAAATCTGTACTGTTTCTCATTTATTATAATATATAGTTTTATTTTAATTACTTCAAAATTTACAAAAATGTACAAAAATTATTTAGGGGCGATCATCAAAGAAGTTTTTTGGAACATCTTTCCAAAGTTGTTCCAAAGTTGGGCGAACCCCTCCGCGAAGAAGAAGAAACCCCTGGCCGATATTGAGTCGTAACCGGGAGACACTGAGAAAATTGCGAGGATAAAAGACGGCTGAAAAGAGTTTGTCGTGCCCCCCAAGGGGAGGAAATGATTGAAGGGAGGGCGCGGCGCAGGCCCGCTCTGCCTTCCACCCCCAAAAATTTCATTCAAAGGGAATTCGCTGAGTTTTCTGCCCGGAAAATTCCAACCCTTTGCGACTCCCCAATCGAAATCCAATGCTTCGTGCGCCCCTTTGGAAGCATCGCAGGGGTCGACGCCCAACGGGGCCGACATCGCCCCCCATTTTTCATTATTATTAACACATCTCCTCTCATTTACATATTAAAACCGTTTGAATATTTTCAGCGCGAAACCGAACCACTCACATAAATCATAGTTTTCAACGAATTCTCAACAGCTGATTAGCGGCGATTGGGATTAAACGTCGCGGAAGCCTTTGGTGAAATTGTGCAGCCGCCATACGACCGCAACGCCATCCCCTGGCGAGAACTCACCCCTCACACGGGGTTGGGGCACTTACAATACAGCACTTGTTTTCCAATTGGGGATTCCGCCCCAAAGAAATCCGCTGTTAATCTGTGGACGGTTTCAATTCACTTTGCTATTATTTTTCCCGCCTTAAATGTTTTTTTATCTTTGTAATTATTTTTACTTCCCTTTAATTTAGTAATTACAGTAATTCGGTAAACAGCAAAAAAAAACAATTTTTTAACGATTTTGGTAGTTGTCTGGTTTTAGTTCTCAATGGAAAGGTTTTCCCCAAATTCCTCTTCTTCCGCTTATCACAGGAAAATAAAATATGGCGCATGTGAAAGAGTGAAACGAAACGCGTCTTTTGAGAAAAGTTTGATGGAGTTCGGTTCGATGGTTGTCTCGTTATAAGGGTACAAAATATTCTCGGCCAAAACACAACCCCTTTGAGGACGGATTTATTTGATTTAGCAGATAATATGGTCAAGTGCTGACTGTAATGAACAATATTAAGGGTCTTAACGAAAGAATCCCCGCGTCAAGTGGCTGATTTTGCCCTCGGGTGACTTCGGTTCTTTTAGGGGTGTTTTCACACAGTGGAAATTCGATGGGAAAATGGCGACATCTGCGCGACCCCCGAGTTGGGCAATTAAAACGAGTTTATGAGTTTTCCCTTTTCCCGTTTTTCCTTTTGTCCTCCTAATAAAAAAATATTCAGGTCCTAAAAAAGCATTTAAAAATAACGCCCCGGGGATCGAAATGAGCCTTTGCCCGCTCTGCTGTTGTGGCCACAATTAAGTTGTGCCCTTAGTGAGGGACGAACATTTGGAGGACAAATGGAAAGGCATTGCACCGCCTGCTCTGATGCACAAACTCCCTTCAGACAATTTCGATAGTTTGGAATTTAATGGAAAAAGTTTGTGGAGCTTTTCCATTAGGCCAAAGGGCTTATTAATGCGTGCGAACTCAAATTTCGTTGAATGTATACGTAAAAAATGTTTTTCTCAATTTCTGTTGTAGAAAAAATGTTGTAGAAATTTTTTCTTTGAGGAATTAGAGCTGACCATCGAAGTAGAAAACCATTCTGTTGCATGTTCTGCTTTAAATACCTTTTTTTGAAATATTTGTCTTCATGTAAAAGCATTTTTACATTATTAAAATTTTTTAATTAAATTTCTAAATGAATTTCCTGGCAAGATTTTTTGCGAATTCAAAATATCCATTACAAAGAAATCAGGAGAAAAAGAGTTTTCCGAAGCTTTTCTTAATTTCCTCCCGATTTTACAGGAAAAGGCTGTTAGTCGTCATTGTCCGTTTTGTTGTGGGGAATCGGAGAAAAAGGAAAAAGGCGAAGGGAAAACCTTTTCTCTCAAAAGATTCCCTTAAAATCGAACCTTCGGCTAAAATAAAACGACAATAAATTGGGATGAATGAGAGGATTAATGAAAATATCAGTGCGATCGAGCGGTCGCAGTGGAAGGCATTCAAATCATCCAATTTATTTCTCCTTTTGTGAGCATCCGAAAATGGTTCCTTTTCCGCACTTTCTTTTGTCCGAAAGACCGAATCAAACCAATTTTAAAAATTTTACATTTACGCCTGAAAGAACCTGTTTAGATTTGGCGCATTCATGGAAAGAGTGTGGGAAGTCTAAACACGGCTTTTCAGGCGCGCTTTCACAATTTCTTATTTCCTTTTTTACATGAAAAGGTAAATTTTTGAAAATTTAGACTCAAACCGTAGGGAACATCCGTTTGTTTATTTTAGAGTATTCAAAAAGGAAATAAAACAAATTTGAAAATTTTAAATTTACGCCTGAAAAAATCTGTTTAGAGTTGTCGAATTCAGAGAAGATTGGGGGAGTGTAAAGATAAGTTTGAAGGCGCACTTTCACAAAGTGCATTTTGTATGTATGTGGATCTGCAACAGCCTCTCTGTGCCCGCAGGTTTCAACGCGTACACATACAACGACACTGCCCACAAGACATGGGTGCCTGACGAGATCCTGTCCGTGAGGTACGAGGACGGAAAGTGGAGCAAACCCTACTACGACTGCGGGGGTGGCAACATCTGGATGCTCACCTACACCGTCCCCTTCTTCGGCTACAGGAACGGCAGCTATTTCTTCATGTAAGTGGCTTAGGAGCGGAGGAAGGGTTTCCTGTAAGGAGCTTTAGCCCGAGATCGGCATTGTTCGCTTGGGGAGGGAGGCCGGAGCGCGGGGATGAACAATCGCGAGCTTTCATCCCTTCCTTTTATGCAGTTGAGTCTTTTTTATCTGATGCTCGATGCCGGGCTGCGCAAAAGGGACTTTTGTGCGCTCTCCATTGTGAGTGAGTGAGGAGGAGGACGTGACGGGCAGAACAACCACCCCTTCTTCCTTCACCCCCGTGGGCCAAAATAAATGAGTTTCACTTTCACATATTGAAATTGTCAATGATTAAAAAGGGTTCCTAAACGATGCGAAATTGTTTTTATTGTTAATAAAATCCGGGGAAAAATATGTAAAATAAATAGAGAGCGAAGTTCCTACACGAAGTAGCAGAAAGCAGAGGGAATTCTCGGGGGCGGAAACGAGCGCAAACAAAGCGGAAAGGTCGGGTGAGTTACTTCCGATGCAAAAGATAAGTTTCCCGCCCCGCCCTGTCAACAGTTCCACCCCGACCGCCCCTTCCGCCTTTTTCCGTCATTGCGTGTGCACCCCCATCTCGTTGGGATTCATTTCGGGGCGAAATCACATCCCACACACGTTTCCTTCTGTACACAAAGGTTTGGACACTCACAGGGAAGACTGTATCACAAGAAAAGGTTTAAACTTGGATGTTTTTCCGAATTTTCCCAACGAAACTATTCATAGTTACACTGAGCGCTTCATTTCACAGAGTGAACTGCATTCACGACACATTACTCCACATTTGGATGGTGCAGTTGTGTATTGTTTGGGATTCACTCACTTTGTGGTGTCCGCACGCGACCATAACTCAAAGGACTTATTCTTCTTTGAGCATCGACGATTATTTGGAAATGGCTGTGACACTTCTCATAGCGGTCATTTTGACCCCTAAAACAGAGGAAAAAACTAAAAGTGAAAGTCAGAGAAATGGGAGATAACAAAAAAATAGAATAATGGAATAATGGGAAAATGGAAAAAAGGAGAAGGGACAAGAAGAGGTAGAATATAATGGAAAATGCAGTCAATCTGTTAGAATTACTTTATCACGACGTGTGCATTACGTCTAATATGAAAATATGAGGCAGTCTAATAATAAACAGGAATGGCTGTCCGCTCTCCGCCTTTCTGTGAATTTCCCTTCGGCCCTGCTTCCCTGGCTGCGCCACTGAACGTGCGGATCCCTCACAAAGACTTCTCCAAAATGTCAATCTAAGGAACAGAATAATACAACGCAGGAAATCCCCCACAAGTCAATAATGCTTTGATAAAAGCGCTTTTAAAATACCGCACCAGAAACAACTCTGCCAACACAAAGAGCCAAGAAACTTCCTCCCCCGCCTCGCCCCACGCTCCTTGAGTCAAAGGCTAATAACCGCCCCTCACCCCTAATTAACCCCCGACTCTTCGCACCCCATCTCTCCAACCTGCTACTCCAATATTAAATCGATATCATAAGAATATAGTTATCTGTCCGGCGCCGCGACGCCCGCACGAGCTCATTCCCTCCACTCAACCAGAAGTGATAGATAATTTGGGGTTGGGGCGTTATCTAATCACCTATCTGGGCTGGAGACCCCCGAGGGGACGTTCCGCCCATTATCGAGCTTTTATCGTCCGGCAGTCCCATTACGGCACCCTCAAATGCCCGCGGGGGTTGCGATGATTTTCCTCTTGCGAGACTTTACATCTGGCTTTTGTATTTGTGTGTTCCAGGGGCACCAGCGGCATCGACATAGACCTCCGCAGGGTGGACATCGACCAGTGCCCCTCCCCCCCGGGCAACGTCGCCCTCAACATCTTCGCCGGCTCACACAAGTGCAAGAAGAGGACCACCAGGGTAAGAGCCAGCCACCACCCCTCGCCCCCACCGGCCTGCACCCTTCGCTCTCTTTCAGTGCGAGCCCATCTCCGGACTGGGCTTCCGCCGCGGGAGCTACAAGTGCTTGTGCAAGACGGGCTTCTACCACCCGGACACCAAGTCCGAGCACAGGTACTACAACGGGACTATCATCGAGGACGAGTACGAGAAGCTGGTCATGGTGGGTGAGAGTTGTGGAGGGGCGGGGATCCTCTGGCCGGTCATAAGCTGTCGGGTTTGCAGGGAGAAGAAAACCTCTACGAGAAGAAAGGGTCCTTCGAATGCCTCCCCTGCGCGGAGGGGTGCGAATCCTGCGTCGACAAGCGCCCCTGCATCGCCTCCCTCAACTGGGTCATGCGGACCATAATCCTGGTCCTCTCCTGCATCATCATTCTCTTCCTGCCGGTGATAGTGCTGTTCACGTGGAAGTACGGCAACGTGAAGGTGGGTCACTGCTGAGGGGGTGACTGGGGTGTGTCTCACGCCGCTGTTGTGTTGCAGGTGGTGAGGGCGGCGAGTCCCGTCCTGCTCAGGTTCATCACTTTGGGGGCGTTTTTCATGTACTGCACGGTGAGTGGAACCGCTTTCATTCTTTCATGCCTTCTCTGGTTCCTTTATTCCGTTTGTCAGCCCTGTTTTGCTGTTCAGAAGTTCTCCCCTCATAAGTTACCTCTTTGTCTTTTTCAACTTCCTTTTAATTTTCTTTTGTTGGAAGAAGACGAAGATTTCGTTGGTGAGTGTCTCTCTGTGCTTTAGTTTAATTATATTTCATTGCAATCATTCAATTTATTTACGACCGAAAGAGGGGAAGCTCAAATCTTATGGGTCATTTTGACCCAAGTTTTAGTCAGTTACTTTGAACGTTCCTCTGCTTTGAGCTTCAACCGCACGGGCGTTGGGGGATGATCGGGGGTGGAAGCGGAGCAGCCCCTAAGCTTTCCATCTTTTCAGCCGATCGTCATGTACCCGACGCCGAACCTTGGCACGTGCACCCTCAGAGTCTGGCTGAGGGAAATTGGGTTTTCCTTCACGTACGGCGCTCTCATGCTCAAGACGTGGCGGTAAGTCGGACGTGGCGGGAAAATTCTATTGCCACTGCTCGTCTTCAATCGAATTAAGCTTCGCTCCCGTCATACAGAAATAAAAACGCGCTAAGAAAGGCGTCCATGTTTTTGTGATTCTGCTCACAAATTAGCTCACAACGGAATACAAGTGTTGTAATTATGTTTTGTGATGGTGGTGAGACAACCCCAATTTGGGGATGATTACATGAAAATTCCAAAAGGAGACTCAACTCCAGAAGCGGTAATTTTGACCCCGGGAGACTTTTCTAATCTTATGTTTTTTATGCCTCTCAATTTCAATGTATATACATTATTTATAATCTCAGATAAAAGAGGAAAATGTGGTCATTATGACCACTTCTGGTCGTTCTAATTTTAACAGAATTTAATACGCAGTAGTAACTCGGTTCAAACCCGCAGAAACCTCTGCTGTTGTTAGAAAGCTTTGTTAATTTAGGATTTCGGTAATTTTCCACGTCCGCTCTGCGAAGCCCATTCGCATAACGGATTTCGACCTCCTGAAGAGGCTCGGAATGATCGTCGGCGTCTTCTGCGTGTTCCTCATCATCCGCACCCTGGTCGCCCCCCCCGTCGTCATCACAGGGCGGACGGCAGAGGACCTCAAAGCCTACTTGTGCCGAACTGACTGGTGGGACCACTCCTTCACGTCTCGTGAGTTCGAAAGGCCGCAGAGCCACTCCAGATTCCGGAGGCACTCGAGCCCTAATGTCCAACTTCATTTCCAGTGGAGGTTTTATTCCTAATTTGGGGCATAAGGCTGTGCATAGTCGTAAGAAAAGCGCCCTCGGAGTTCAACGAAAGTCGTTTCATATCGATGGCGATTTATAACGAATTCCTGCTCACTGTCTTTCTCAAAGTTTCCATGTGAGTGGTCGCAGAGATTTGGCTGTCTCAAATGGCTGTCGTCGAGACTGCATTAGGCCTCGGCGACAACAGTTGCGTCATTGGATGCTCAGTTACATAACGCTCACTGTGCTCATTGTAATTTCAGGCTTTTCCTCCAGAAACCGGCCAATCCGGATCTTTTGTACATTATTTTCTTCTGTTACACCCAACTCACGGTGACTTTGTTACTTTGTCTCATTTTCGGGAGCAAGGTGAGTCGCTCTCCCGCGTTCTCAACACTCTTTCGTGGCGTCAGTTAACCGTCCGGTTTTTTCCAGATGTACATTGTGTTCAGGGGCCAGGGGAAGTTGGAGGAGAACTCCAGCACCCTTTCCAAGCCACAGACCACCACCTTTCTCGTCAAGCCAAAGTCCCTCAACTCGCAGCAGAACCCCTCCATAGATTCTTCTGCTGCCACGAAACAACTCCTCACCGCCGAATACGAAGCTCAGGTACGACTCCATCCCACGCATTCATTTCTTTTTCATTCCCATTCTCATTCCCATTCTCATTTCCTTTTCAGGAGGAGTTCTACCAGCTCTGCTCACAGTTGGAGTCTTTAAAGAAGACCCATCTGAAATTAGGCAACAAAAACCTGGTGGCCAAGATCTCGGCCATGCAAGAAATCGCCAAGAAAGACTTCTCCAAGGACGCGAAGCTCCTGCCGGGGCCCAGCCCCTCTGCCAACCCCGCCGCCGCCCCCGCCCCCCCCGAAGACACCACCCCGTCCTGCAAGGCCCCCGAGGACAAGGCCAAGGAAGGGGGGAAGTCGGGGGTGCGACACGCGCCCCACTGCCGCGCCTGCGGGGGGAAGCTGAAGAAGTCGAGCGAGGACATCGCGGAGCACTCCCGGAGGAAGGACTGCAACCACTGTGAGCAGAGGATGCGGCACGTGAAGGACAAGGGGGATGCTCACACCCCTAAGGAGTTGGCGGGGGGCAACAGCGACCGGTTGCACTCCGGCCACGCGAAGACTCACAGTATTGTTATAAACCTTGACGACAATAGTAGATTCACGGACGAAGTGACCGTGTGATGGTGAACCATCAAATATCGTTTTTTATTCTAGACAAAATAAACATCTACTCATTTTTATCATCTGTTTCCATCATTCTTATTTTCAAAAATATCCTGAATGAAACGTAAAACCTACTAAACTTAGTTTCCCGACCTTTCACAATTTTCCCTCCCTATATTACAACTAAATAATTAAAAAATAATGATGTTGAGGAAAACCTTTACTTGGAAGAGGTTAATAAAAACTTAAAGTCGTTAGACTCATCATAACCTCCATTTATGTATTTTTTCGTTAAATTAACTGTAATGAGAATGCATTCGCTTGAAATTGATAAAATCTCGGAAAATACGCGTAAAGATTGCCATGTAATTTTCACATAATTACGTGACCTTCTCTTCGACGTTAGGCTCAGTTCTAATTGCACCCGCTTTCCGCGAATCCGCACTTTTTCACTGCGTTATTAACAAAACCTGTTTTCATCTTGCGCGAGCGCGAATAACGAAAATTTAGTCTCAAAGGTTGTCACCACTGGTCGTCGCCTCAGGAAACGTCATTTCCGACCAATCGGGCCGTTCCGTGTGAAAAATGGTTGACCAATCGGATCGTTCCGAGGGAAAAGTGGTTGACCAATCGGGGAAGCGGAACGGTTAATGGCTCCCATCAGAGTGATCCCATCATTTTCCGTTTAGGAAACGGTTCACAGCGCCCAAAACGGATATGGGAATCTGGAAAAATACAAAATGGCCGTGTGAATTCAAGTTGGAATGCGAACATACACGACACCGCTGGAAAACCATCTTACGTTGAATATGTCGTTGTAGTTTGGGTTTTTTTGATATCCGTGGTAAATGTTGTTGTCAACTCCGCCGGAAATCCCAGAACTTGCCGCCGAGTTTGCAGAGGATGAGGAAGAGGAAGACGCGGATGAAGACGCAGAAGAAAACGCGTTCGATTGGGAAATCACGGGCTGACGCTGCTGCACGTGAACTACACCTGAAGGCACCGTCGCAACTAAATTGTTAACTTATGAATAACACAGCCGGCCTAACGTTTCATCATTTCTCTTCCTTCCGTCACTAAATTTTACCTTTGTTTCTGTTATTCAGGTATTGGTTGACCGCCCCCAGAGTGGAAATTGGGATCTGTCAAATTAAAACGTATTTTCATCTCCATTCCTTTCACATCCAAATTGGAGTGCTCAATTGGAACTTACATTGAAGATGTCATCGAAAAACGACCCCGGTCTTTTACCCACAACTCCTGCACCCGCAGAAGCCTGAGAAGATGCAGACGCATGAGAACTGGCACCCCCCACAGCAGCGGGAGCCACAGCAACAGGGGCCACCGCTACAGGGGCCACAGCTACAGGCTGAACATGTCCTGCCGTCGAGTACAGTTGTCCCTGTGTGCCGCCACCTGGGGAGCAACCATCCATGTTAGGGTTGGCGAGTAGGGTTGGGGCGGCGTTGCTTACCTTCGGAGACGGAGCCCCCGAGACCGGCGGCGGCGAAGTGTCCGTCGGGGGTGCCCGCTTGCGCGTGGAGTCCCCCTCTGGGGCCAGCCCCCCCGAGGGCGCCCCCCAGGCCTGCGCTGGCGGAGTAGCCTCCCCAGGAGGCCCCCACGGTGCCGTCCTTGCCGATGTAGACTCCGGCCGGGAGCTGAAAGGAGAAATCGCATTTGAATGAACTCTTCATTTTTTATTATCTCAAATTAAAAGATGAATTATTCATTGGTAATTAATTTTATTTTGCGTTGAAACTGCGTCAGAATTCAGTGATTCGTGGAAATATTTCACTGAGTTAATCCCAATCATCGAAAATGAGTGTGAAATTTAATTAACACGGAAACGAGTTAAAGCAAAGTTTTTTGGTCTCTTGTGACCTCTAATAGTTTTTTTATATAATTTGAGGTCGTCTTTATCGGTTAATTCGCCATTGTCTTTATTCCATTGAAAGCAGTCAAAAGGGCTGTTTGGTTAATTTGGCAAAAGCTGCAGAGAATTTTTTATGTCATTCCCTTTTTTCCTAATTTTCAAATTAAAAGGGGATATATTTGTGAGGGAGCGGTCATTTTGACCCCTCCGGCCGTTCCAGTCCTAAAGAGAAAGACAAACTTCAGTTCTCTTATAACTGCTCTGCACAAGCGGAAACAACATTAAAGCATCCACTGTAAAAGAGAAACCTCACAACATCGCAATTAATCCCCACACAACCTAATTAATATAATTAGCGCTCATGAAAGCAAACATTCTGTGACTCACGCCACCCCTCGACTGCTTCTGGCCACCTCCGCCCCCGGGACTTCGCCCAACCATTTCCTCATATCGCCGCCCTTGATTAATCACTATGAATTTGTGAAAAGACCAGTTCTCGTTTGCGTCACGCGCGGGATTCCGCGTCACCGCCTGCATGGAGTCGCTTATCGCGTTTTCTGTTCAGCAAAGACGTCACCGCGACATAATTATGCCGCTATGAATGGGTTGCAGGCAGGGAAGGGTTCTGGGTGCCTGGAGTAATTAACAGTAGAACGGCCGGAAGGGGTCAAAGTGACCGCTGCGTCATAGTATGATTCCTTTTTTCCTTTTAATTCATTACATTTTCCGATTACGAGGAAATAATACCCATATTCTTGCAATTATCGTGACTTTGTCCCATTTTTCCTTTTATCCGGTTTTTCTCTTTTTACATTTCTCTTTAAAGGTTTTCCACTTTTTCCTGTTTTTTCCTTTTTTTGACATTTCAAGCATGCAATCATTTTGACGAACTTCATAAAAAAGACAACTCTACATCATTTAAGGAAGAAAGTCATAGTTTAACTACAGATTATAAAGTTAACAGTCATTGAAAATAATTAAATTGAAGGGCGGGGTTTCGTGAGTCATCCAGGGGTCGAAATGACCCCTTTCGCCGTTCCGGCCTTGAATCGATGCAATAGCAAAGAGACCAGAGAATGGAGGCTGCCCTCCAAAACGACTTTTGCAACTAGATTTCGCCCTTTCTGCGTAACAAGCGACAAGTACAGGTTCAGGTACAGGTAGCTTCGCAACCGCTTTCGGAGATTGGCCTAAATTTTGTTTGTGTTTGGCCAGGGGCCCTCGTCCCAGTGGCGGACTAAGGCTCACGGGACCGAGAAGGCCACGAAAGTCCACGAAAAGTCCAAGGATGTTGCCCAAGACACTCCAACTCCTCTTCAGTCGCTCTCCACTTGAGGGAACGAGTGGGGCGCCATGATGCAATTATAAGTACTCAGGGGGCCTTCTTAATGGGCTTCATTGTGTTCTCGAAGGGGTGTCAAAGAGCCGCAGTGGTTTAAGAGCCAAATTCAAGCAGAAACGCTGTGCCAGATTGAGTAATTCTGTATAAATTTCAATCCAATGGCCAATTTATAATATACGATATAAGCGCCTGAGAGGTCATTTTGACCCGTGGACGAATTTAATGAAAGACTGCCATTATTTTAAAAATAGTTTTTTAACACATTACAAGGTGAGGTTTTTTCCTCAACTATGTATTTTTCTACAAGCCAGTCAAAATGACTGCTTTAATGTCAAAAACTGTATAAGATTATAATGTACGATCTTTCAATACGATTTGCAGGGAGAAAGGAAAAATAACACAATCTCTCAGGAAATGCGCTCAGTTTGTAATAATTGTAACAATACAATGGAATATTTTACGGGTATTATTTTCAGTGTGAAAATATATCTCAGCGTAAAGAGAGACATAAATTATAATGCAGCAGTCTTTTGACCCTTCCGAAGTACTCCATTATTATGCCACAAAGCTCCAAAACAATTTAAACATCCTGCGCCCCATTTGCCCACTTTCCAGCACCTCATTTCCGAAAATACTCACCCCGACAGCCACTTCCAGCAGAAAAGCACACACCAAAAGACGGGAGAACATATCGGCGATTACTATACTGTATGCAACGATTCTTCCAAATGCCGCTCTAACACTGACTGCGCTGCCCTTGGACAACTACCAGCTCTGCCCCTCCATTTCCCTCCTCTGCGCTCTTCTGCTCGTGGGGAATGCCCCACGAGGCGGCGAGGGGCCGAGGGGCTGCACCCGGGGGATGCGGCAGGTTTTCTGGTTGGCGACACTCACCTGAACGGCGTGGCCACTTTCTCTTTGGATCATGTTTGATTTGGCATTGGCTGCAACACAGCAGGCACCGCGGGGGTGAAATGGAAAATTTTCTACTTTGACACGCATATTTCTTCAAGTAATTAACCGAAATTTCTCAAGCTCTAACCTTTCTAAATTTCGTCGTATCAAAAGAAGACCATAGACAGCCATAATTCATCGCTCTTTACAACTCGGTATAAAAAAACTTTTACTTGTCGTGCAATTAGCCTAGTCTGTATTTTTTACTATAATGGAAGTTTGAATTTGGATAAACCAGTGAATTAACAAAATTCACTAAAAAAGAGTAACTCCTTTTAGAAGACCGAAGAAGCAATCAAACGTTGTTTCATTTCAAAAGAAAAGATTAAATAATTACAAAAATAGAAATTGATGTTCACATATTATCGGCAGTGGCCTCAGTACTTGAAAAAAATCAGCTACCGCCGTCCTTTTAGGCACGGAATACATCATTTACAACTTGAAAGAAATTAAATTTAATAGGAATTCAGTTCGAACTAACGACGAGTTGTGAATAGTCACTTCATTCTATCTAAAACCGCCGTGAGGGATCGTTCTCATCTTATTGCAGCAATAATTGATTTTATCATTACCTTAAACATTCCCTGGGTAATATGACCTTTTCTTTGGTTGATTCATTCCTTTTTTGGTTTTTTCGCTCCTTCCAGACATAAAATAACGATTGCAAACTCTAAAACTGATCAGGGGAAAAACGACCGTTGCGATTCTAAAATTCAACCTCCATTAGATGACGTCACCAATTCCAGGAACTGGTGACGAAGAGTGTCGACAACTGCCGATCGGATCCGAAATCGGAATCGAAACCTCAACGTTCGAAAACAAAGGCGCCGACACAGTAAATTTATTTAAAACTCCTTTCTATTAATCAAAATTCCGTATTGTATTTTTAAAATGAAAAAGCCTTTAATTAATTCATTCTGACTTCCGGCTACGCTTTTAACTATTGTTTTTTAGAGTTTCTGACAAATAAAAATTTGCCGGGAATCTTTTAAATCGCATAAAAGTTTTCTCATTTGGGAATTCTTTAAAATAATAAGTTTCTCGTGCAGCCTTTCAGCGATGTTAATACTCTATGGTCACAAAATGGCGGCCGCCTCCATTTG
This sequence comes from Brueelia nebulosa, assembly GCA_028293925.1. NCBI lineage: Eukaryota > Metazoa > Arthropoda > Insecta > Psocodea > Philopteridae > Brueelia > Brueelia nebulosa. The sequence continues at coordinate 223,497 of JAQIBA010000036.1, forward strand.
TCCTCTTCTGCGAGGACAGACAAAGGGTCAGACAGGATTTATAGCTACAATAATGATCGCAGTCTTTATAATTATTTAAGTAGAAAATCAATAAAATAATCTCTCCATCTAATTATAACATTCCAACAGAAGTTACACTTTGTCACTGCAAACAATCAGAGAGCATTCGCTTTTTGTTTTTCGCGAGAGCCACCCACACCACATGATAAGCTGACCGCTGTCGGGAAATTCCCCACGGAACCCCGTCCTCAGGAGACGCTGCTGAAGAAGTCATCCCCCTCGAAGGGGTCCTTGTCCCTCGAGAAGATGTTTATTGAGTCCGACTTCCTGAGGGTGGCCGACGACTCCTGCCGGTGCACCGCCCCCAATTGACCCTTCCTCCCCTCCGCCCTCATCGCCTCCCCTTTCCCGTTCTCCTTCGACTTCTTCGGGGAGGTCTTCAGCTCCTCCGGGGACTTCCCCAGGCTGTCGCTGTTCCTCGCCGAGTAGAAACCATCCCCGTGGCTCTTCCCGTTGGCGGACGCCCATTGGTTCACCCGCGTCTCCGCCGCCTTCTGGAAATTCTGCAGGAACTGATCCGCCTTTCGGGCCTTCTCGAAACTCTCGCTTTCCGTCTCGAAATGGAAACCTCGGTGTTTGGGCTCTCTGAAGGGTTCGAAGTAGTCGAAATTGTGGTTTCGGGTCTCTATGGGGTTGCTTCTCTTGTTGGGGGACGCGTAGGAGTCGCCCTGGCCCGGGTTCGGCCCCCTGGAGGTTTTCGGGGCTCTCCTGTCGGTGTGGTAGTGCGGGAACTCCGAGTCGCCCCGGTGCCTGGCCTCCTTCCGGGAGCACTGGTACCTGAAGTAGTCGTCCTTGTCCGGTTTGCCCGGGTAGTTCTTCTCGGGGCCCCTGCAGGAGTACTCCCCCGGGGAGCGCATCTTCTCGTAACTCCTGTTGGAGTCGGATGCGCTGCTGGGCCGTTTCTGGGCAGCTCCCTTCCGGTGCTTCGCTCGGGACTCGTGCCAGTGCTCGGGACAGTCCCGGAACCCGTGGCCGCCGCTGTAGTACTGCTTCTGCTTCCCGCTCCGACCCATGCTGTCCGCGTAGCTCTTCTGGAACATCCAAACGCACTCTTTCTCCGAGGCGTCCGAATCGCACCTTTTCCTGTACTCGTTATCCGACTCGCTTCGCTTCCTCATGTTCACGTAGCAGTGCAGGTGCCTGTCGCTGTCGTCCCACGGCTCGCTGCGGCTGTTGCACCACTCGCGGTGCTTCCCGCAGCTGTTGTGCCAGAAGCCGCCCTTCCTCTCCAACTCTCGCTCCTTCTGCTTCCGCCAGCTCTCCTCGAACTCGTCCTCCGTCTCCTCGTTCCACTTCTCCCTCCCCGCCCATTCCCTGTTCTTCCCGTTCCACTTCCTCTCGCCCCGCCCGCACACTTCCCTCCACTCTCTCCTGCTCGGCTCGGGCGACCGCTCCTCGTGCGACGATTCGTCGCTGCAGAAGCTCTCCTTCGGCGAGTAGTCGTCCCAGGACTCGTCGTCGTCCCGCCAGGGGACGTCCTTCCCCGCCCTCTTCCTCAGGCCCCGCTCCCGCCAGTGGAACCCCCCCTCCCTCACCTCCTCCTTCCCGTCAGAGGACACCGGAGAGGTTTCGTTCTCGAACACGCTTCCACCTTTCTTCGTCGGCGTGTCCCCGAAGTCCGACTTGTCGAAGGTCGCCCAGTTGTCCTTCCCGTTGGGCTTCTCGCTGGAGAACTCGTCCACCAGCGGGAAGAGGCAGCTGGGTCCCTCCCCTTCTGCTGCTTCCGCGACCTCCCCTTTTTCCTCCGTCCACTTGGGGAGGAGCGTTCCCTCCAGGTTGCTCACCGCGGGGGGGAACTCCTCCGGCGGCGGCGTGGCGGCCGCTGTCCTGCCGCCGCCCTCCGAGTCCTCGCTCACGTTCTCGCACTTGTCCACACTCAGCGACAGCTGTCGTAAGGCCGCGTACCTGTCCTCCTGCTGGGCGGAGGCGGTGGCATCACTCGCTTTGGTCTCGTTCTCCATGAGTTCTTTAAAAACGGCGTATTTGTCGTAGGAAGGGGTGGAGTTGAGGTCGGGGGCGGCCATCTTTGCGAAGTTGGCGTCGAAGTCGACCTCGAAGCTGTCGTCCGGGGGCTGTTGGGGCTTCGCCTCGGAGATGAGGTACTTCTCGGCGAGCATCTTGGTGAGTTCCTGCAGCGTCATGGAGTATATGTTCTCGGAGGGGATGCCGAGGGTGATGGCGAGGTTCTCCAAGCCGGTGTTGTTGAGCTGGTTGAGCTTGAGGTCGAGGATGGAGCCCGGGGTGGGCGTGGGTTTGTCTGCAACCCTTGCCGTGCTGACTTTGGTGCTGTCGGGTTTCCTGTTGGGGGGCGGTGGGAGCACAGGGAAACCTGAATGGGATTGTTTCTTTGTTTCGCCAGCGGGGGGCGAGTTGTTCCCTGCCAGAATGTGCTTCTTCAGTTTTATGCACTTTATCTCGTCTTTGGGGGGCGGCGGTTCCCTCTTGTCGAGGTAGTCGTAGTGGTCCTCGAGGGAGGGGGGCCTCGCGGGGGGTTTGACGGCGGCCTGGGCGGCTTTCTTGGGGGGCAGCGGGGGCGGCTTGATGAAGAACAGGGAAGTTTTAGCTCTGGGGGGCGGATCGGGGGTGGTCACTTCGTTGGAGTCGACACTCGAGTGTCGGAATTTTTCGCTCCGGGCGGAAGGGGGTGACTGGAGGGAGTAATACCTGTCCTTAGAGGGCGTTCTTTTCTCCCCTTCGCCCTTGACTACTTTAGTGCAAACGAAGGGCTCCTCGTGGACAGGGGAGTCCTCGCTGCCTTCCACAGTGCCCTGTTTGAGCGCGTGGTAGTTCTTCCTCCTGAGGGTCTTCAGGCTGTCGGGAGCGGGCTCAATCTTCTCGGGAGGGAGGGACACCCTGAGAGCGGTGGAGGGGAACAAGGGGAATTCGGCCCTGTCCTTGGCCTCGAACTTGGCGTCGAATATGTTCTCTCCCGAGGGCTTGCTGGAGAAAAGAGAGGGGAAGGCCTCCTCCTGAAAGGGGTCTGTCTTGTCGAAGGGATCGCTGTCTTCGAAGGGGTCCATTTTGGCGTACTTGGGGGTGAAACCCTGGGCGGAGTCCATAGTGCCCGAGGAGTCGGATTTGGCCGTGGACGGGGTTTTGTCTCCCCTGAAGGCGGCGGGGACGTAGAAGGTGGACGAGGGGTCCGAGAGGGCCGTTTCGGTGATGAGTTCCTTCAGGACTTTCTTAGGAGGGTTCTTCAATTCCTGGAAAAAGTCCTTCTTGTCTATGTACGGCTTCACGCGGCCCGTTCCGAGAGGATCCAGCTCGGTGAACAGGTCCGTTCTCACCGGACTTTTCTTCCCTTCCTGCTGGAAGAAAGAAACCGTTAGAGAATATTACCCCCACAACGGCTCCCTGTATTCCCTGAGTACCTGCTCCCCTTCCCCTGCGCCACCACTCGGCGCAATCGGCGAACTCATCGGCTCTGCGGGGGCGGGGGTCTCCCCGAACAGCGACTCCGACTCCTGGTCGAACCACTTGGCCTCTTCAGGGTTCGGTTTGGTGGTCCCCGGGGAGAAGCGGGAGAAGAAGGCGGTGGTCGGTGCGGGGGGCGGGGGGGCGAAGAGGGAGAGGTGGTCGTCGCGGTCGGGCGGGTCGTCGGCGGGGAGGGGGTGGGTCTTGAGGGGGTCTTCGGGGGGGTTGTCGGTGGCGGCGGAGAAGGAGTCGTCGAAGGGGTCGATGTAGGGGTCGGGCTTGGAGATGGGGCCGAAGGGGTCGGAGGGGGTGATCTTCTCCATCTGAGTGATGCCCTGCTGGATGCTGTTGAGCTCGTGCTCGAGGTCGAGCAGGTCGGCGATGGCTTCGGAGGCGTGGGCTTTGTAGTCCGAGGTGGAGGGGTCGTCTGGCTTGGAGGGGAGGCACCTGGGCTTGAAGGAGTGGGGGTACTTGCCCTTTGACCTTTCCACGTCCCCGTCGTCCTGGAATTAACAAATATTGATTTAATTATGACAATTGCGGAGAGCCGACCACTCAAATCGCTTTATGAGTGTTGCACCCCCGGCGAAAGCCTTTGTGGGGAAGGGTTGCGGGGCGGAATTCCCTGGGGGTGGAAGCGTCCAAGTGACTCACGGGGTGAGTGTTGCGCCAGAAATAACCGCAAACGGCCTTCGTTCACTGTACTGCATTTGACAAGGATGTTTCCTTTCTCTTTGCTTCCCTTCTCTCCTACCTTGGAAAAGTGCACCGAATCCATGTAGCCCGAACTCGTGTACTTGATCTGGTGCTGCTCCGAATGATGCTTCGCCAACTCGATCTCCTTCTTCTTGAGCTCGAACACCACTTGGAAGAGGTCCCTCATGGATATCACCACCTGGAACATCCCCTGCCGCTAATCTCTGCTTCCCCCGCCCTCGACTCAGGCGGCGTCCCCTTACCTGACTCGCAGTCTTGTCCGTCTTTATTCCGAAGAAGCGGTGCCCCGTGTCGGGGGAGCCGAAGATGTAGCCGAAAGCCCTCGAGTCCGAGATGTCCTGGGCTATGAAGGAGATCTTGTGCACGGGGTGGTGATACAGGCAGTCCTGAAAGGGAGAGCGGTCAGGTGGAACCTTAAGGAGCCTTGAGGGGTGGCTGGCCACTTACCCCCGTCTTCTCGTCCCTCAGCTTGAGCCCGTCAATCGAAATGCCTATGGTTATCCTCTGCTTGTGCTCCCCCGCCGCCCTTATCGCCGTTTTGAGGTCGTTGAGGGCGTCCTGGCACATCTTGTCTCCTCTGGCCTCGCTCACCTCGAGGATGCCGATCAGCTTCGCTTTGAAGGTTATCCCTTCTCCGAGAAATCTCGAGGGGTCATTTTTATCTGAAACGGAAGGGGTTGGCTGACTGGCCTCGGCCCAAGCGTCGCCCTTCGACTTACATTTGCAAGGACTGGTTCGCTTCCTGAGCGTTTGCATCAGTGCTCCGGGTTCGGATCGCAAGAGCGCACCCCCTGCAGCGAGGGGGGGATGAATGTCGTCCTCGGAACCTCAGCGGGGCCAGCAAGGCCAATTTCATCGCTCGTTCGGCCCCCTGTGCCCTCTGCCACCGCTGCAGATCGCCATTGCCGTCTCGAAACGAGTCCCTACGCCAATCGCACCTCCATCCCTCTCCCTTCACCCCATTTACTCTTTCCACAGTGCACAAAACCCGAAGCGCGCCCGTGAAAATTCACTTTTTATTGTCGACTTGTGAGGCGATTAAGAAGCGCCGTCCATGAGGTTTTTTCCGAGAAAATCGATAAGGAGGCGGGCACACGCGGAGGGCGCAGGGTTGCACAAGATGGCGTTAATCGATTGTGGGTGGTTGCCGGAAACGCCGGAAGATGGAGTTAATTCATAATGAGCGGTTTGCGGAAACGCCGGGAGATGGCGCTGCAATTATCTCTGTTTACTGTAGAGGAATTTATCTATTCTTTAAAATATAAATTTGTGTTTGTCATTAAAAACTAAAATTGCCCAAAATATACGCATTGTCTTTCTCACTCTCTTTTTTCCTTCCTTTTTTTCTCGGCCTTTCTGCATATTTCTCTCCCTACTTTTACTAGTTTCAGTCTGGGCCGTAACTTTCTCATCATGACGCTCCTCCAGGGCAATAATACTCAACAAAGCTTCCCACCATAACTTGTTCTTCAAAGCTTCAGCTCTAAACAGAAAGAAGGAAAAAGGAAGTTATGAAAAATGAGTTTTTGAGGGTGGAAGGGGTCGAACTCTCGTTTCCATGGAAAGTCTTCATTCATAATGCACTGAAAAATGGCAATAAACTCGAAATGAAACAAAACTCGGCTGATTTCCTCCCTTCTCATCTCCTCCCTTCGCCCTATTCCCTCCCTTCGCCCCCGACAAACGATCTTCTCACATCGCGAACCAGACCAAAAGGTCGGAAGAAGTAATGGCTTCTCATTCGCCAGACGGAAACGGAAATACGCACACAAATTGCTCCATTCCGGAAATGGTTCCAAAAGCATAACGGTCTTCCGGTCCGATTCTTTCTTTCGCTTCGTCAACGTTTTCTTACGCATATGAATTTCAGAATATCTTTGATTTTTAGTGCTTTTTTATGCACTCGAAATCTCGCTGAAATCTCGCTTCCTTTCTCATTGTCTTCTTTTTGCCAAAGACAGTCAAAAAGTTCCGTTACTTATATTTGTGCACTCCAATGAAAAGAGGAGCAGACGGTTCATAAAAAAATACAATATAAAAGAAAAGTTTTTAGTTACAATCTTTTATAATAAAAACGCACTAAACGGTGAAAAATAATAAAAAATTATGTGCACACATTCATTCCTCTCTCGTTATGTTCATTAAAAAAGATTTTATTTAAATAAAAGATGGCTGAGTGTTTTAAAGCTGTATAATACACTTTTGTAGTGCTTTGTATGTTTAATGATTTTTAACTTTTTAGTTATGAATTGGGAAAAGACTAAAAACTCAAGTTGCAATTATAATTATAAAAATAAAAACAAAAACAAAAGACAATGGCCAAAATATTTTGACGTCACATTTATTCACACCCCAAAATTTTTCATTGTAAAAAGAATTCCAAAATAACTGTTAAAAGAATTTAATTATATACGATTATCCCTTTGTAATTCAGTCTTATTAATAAAATGCAATGACGGCAAAAACCCAATCTTCTTACAAAATAATTCAGCCACCAACCCCTCCTCACAATGAAAGTATTAAATGACCGCTGTCGTTATGGACCGCTCATTATTTAATTCTTTTTTTTATTTTGCTGAGATAAATGACGACTGCCATTATGGACTTACCCTTATTTTATTCTTCTTTTTATGTTAAATGTGGCACAAACTTACACCGCCCGCCCGCACAAAATTTCCCAGTTAAATAAAAGATTGTAAAAAATGAGAGAATACTAAAAAACAAAATTTTTTCATTTAAACTCAGCTTTTTATAAATAAGAAGAATCGTCCGCATTGAGCTGCAGCAGAAGACGGCATTTACGAGCTTTCAGTGCTTTCAGAGTGAGGGGCTGTTCAACCCCCGAGCATAAAATGTCTCTGACCGCCCTTTCCCACTGATCGGTCTCTGATTTATTATTTAATTAGAGATTCCAATGAAAAGAAGAATAACGGTGCGGATTGATTGGATTTGTTGCGCAACATTTGTGTGCCCTCGTCCGCACAGCGGAGTTTGTGGCCCCAAACGCGGACGAAAGTTGCTTAATCTCAATACAAAATGGCCGCCAATTTATGAAGAAATTTCGACACTCAAACGACCAATTCGGTCATTTTAATCATAAAAATTATTTCAAGTTTCGCTTTTTTTGGTGATCTCTTCGTCATTTTCGTGAATAACGATATAATTTTTTGTTCAAATGGGAATAGTTTGGAATGTTTATTTCATTTATTCATGTTTAATCGTTTTTTTTATTTAAAGTTTGGTTTTTTATGTTTTTATAAAGTTATTTATAAGTAAAGTGTCTTCGGACAAAATGAAGGGTCTTTTTGATTATATTATCTACTAGGGGGCTTCGCTCCTCGCCTGAGACTTAATATAAGATAAAATAAAATATTTCCTCAAAAACTGAATGCACCGACCATCATCTCATTGTATTTAAATATAAATATTACATATATCTTTGGAAAATAACAGCTATAGTATCAGTCGCACTTAATCCATTTCTAATTCTCTAATGTTCGAAATCGGTTCGGTGGTTCTTAATAACAAAAAGGGTGTGAACACACACACACACACACACACACACACACACACACACACATGAATTCCTTTAGTGTGATTGTTATGTGCAATATTTGTAAAAGGGAGAAAAAACAAAGAAAATATAATCAAAGTACGGACATTAGGGAAAGAAAAGAGTTAAAAGAAAATGGGGATGCGGATAATCCACAACAATTAAGTGACTGTTTAGAGTTAGAAGAAAACAAAAATGAAGAGTCGAAATCGAACCCTTTTGCTGTTCTGCCAGAAATATTCATCTGAGTGAACCTGTCAATTGCTTACATCCCTTCCACCCCGGGACAGCGACAAAACCCTCCAAAAACATCCCTTCCGACCACAAATTCACAAAACCAATTAGAAATTGATGAAATCAATCTTTGAAATATTGCAGAAAGACGCCGTCTTTCTTCGACCACGCGAACAATAGAAACCGGTGCACGCGACTCTCCCCTTTGCAGAAGGCGGTGACGAGACTTTGGGGGTGTTGGGGGTTGATGGGGGGGCACACACACACACACGTACACACTCCAGTGCACTCAATAACGAATTTACAATAATTCGGGTGTTACTTTTGTGAATTGTCAGAAGTCTTCCACAAAACTCTCCTTTCTTTGTCCCTCACAAAGTGGATTTTGTGAAAAACTACTCAGCCGATTTCCCTCATTATTTCCGATCCTCTGTGCAGAATATTTCGCAATATCTGAGTGAAATTAAAAATCATTATTTTAACAAAATAGCGAATACAAATCGTTTTAACCTTTACCGAACAGAATATTCGGTTTAGCATTTCATTCTTCATTAAATATGAAGAAAAACGCAACAGACTCTTGCGGGAAAAGGCCGACAGCTTTCTGTTTTTTTAATTATTTATAAATAATTAATGAGAATATCTACGTTTCTTTTTGCTTATCTCTATTATATTTTTATAGCGTCTCTGTCTTTTTCTTTTAAACGGTTTTATTCACTGTATTTTTGTTACGGTTTATATTATTGTTAACTCTCTGTGTTCATTAAAAATTTTAAATTTAGATTTGTTTGGGAAATAAATACGGAGATTTGAAGTTTAATTGCTTTATTTTATTGGGTTTATTCGACATATTTTTCATATGATTTTCATATTTTTCATTAGCAAAGAAAAAACAAATTCTCCAATTACCGATAAAAGAAATACCTATCGAATATTCGGAGCGTTTTTAATTTTAAATTCGATTCAGATGGAAAAATACTAAAAGGGGCATTTAATTTTATTTATTTGCAAAGCAGTCTGTGGTCGGGTAAATGAATTTAAATGTATTCACCTCATAAAAATAAATCACATTCGATCGTTACGTACTCCATCTTTTTATTACTAGTTCCGGGGACCGCCACGGGGCGCGCTGCCAAGTCGAGCTTCTTTTTAAACGGTTTTTCTCACAATGTTCTCTCATGAAAGAAAGATGAGGAATTTAATCCGTGACGGTATTTGCTTTAATGAAGGGGCGTTAATGTCACGACCTTTCGCTGGAAAAGGTTTTTCCTCTCCTGTCGGATGGTGGTCGACATCCGATCGTTTTGTATCGCCGATCGTTTCTCGTCGCGAACCGGAAACGGCCGGGGACGGATGCGGAAGTTGGAAATGGGAAAAGCCGTTGGAATTTGGAGTCCAGCTTTATTTTCCCACATGAAATTCCCCTTTAATCCCATAAAAACGGAGTGAAATTTTTATGATTGGAAATGACAATAATATAATGAATGACGTCGGACGGCGGACTGAGTTTGAGGCTCATCAATTTCATTTTTAATAAAAAATTTATTTGAAAAAATGGGAATTTGAGTTTTCTGCACAATTTTTCTCTTTTTGAATTCAACAAATAAAACCGTTATTTATAAGTGTTTACGATGACATGGAAGAACTAAGGTCAAAATTAGAAGCAAATGCATTTGGAACAGTGAAAAAGAAATACAGAAGCGATGTACAGAGAAGAAAATTAAAAATAGTTAAAGTGAGAAGATAAAAATAGCATATTTGTCTAAAATGATGTGCAGCGACGAAAGGAAGAGTAGAAATGGGCAAAAATACAAACAAAAAGAAGAAACATCGACAAATGATAAAAAATAAAATAAAAATTAATGAATGATTTTATCAATTTTGTGCTGAGCTGTACACAAATAAAATTTATACGATATATAAATGTAATATAATATTTAGAGTTTTTTCGTCTGTTGGCTCAGGAAAAAGATAAATTTAACAGCACTTGACGTTATAAAGACCGTAAGAGTACAGAAAAAAAGGAAATAAATTAAAAAGGCTTTTTATTTCAGTTCTCCGCTGCCAAAACCTCACTCCTTTACGTCTTTTTTCTGCTTCTCTTTTCACATGTTTTCCCCATCCTTTTTTCTTTTAGATTTTCTTTTGTATTATACCTTGGATTGAACCTCAACTTCATTATCGTATTATACTTTTGGTTCTTTCAGCTATTGCATTCTCTACATTTACATTATGCTCTCTTCTTCTTTAGGTTTTTCTTTTAATAATTAAATCTCTCTGTCTCTCTCTCTCTCTTCTTTAGGTTTTGTTATTTTGGTATCGTGCATTTCTTTTTCAACCTCATTATATCAATCTTTCATGTTGTTTTTTTATTCCTTTTGCACTTCTCCTCATTTATGTCAGATACATTCGTATTCATTGAAATAAAGCTGAATCGTTGAGCGGAATCTCGGCGAATGTCACAAAATGAAACAGTCCGGAAACCGCAATGGAAATGTCATTAATACGATCAAACGCCGAGAGCGCCCTTAACGCATTTTCAACCCCTCCAACCCCCGGTGACCGCCTCGCAAACCGGCGACAATCTTCGCCGCGGAACGACAGAGCCTCTGTAGAATTGATAAGAGAGAAGGGCTCTGCAGGGTGGAAGCCGAGAGGAATCGATTCGACCGTCGCAAAAAGGTTTGCGCACCTGACTTTCCCTCCGCTGTCGTCCGCTTTATTCAGTTCCGGCAGGGAGAGGTGTTGGCATGTTCGCTCGCTAGTGCTGTCGTGCTGCGGCCCTCGGCCTTTCGGAAGACTCTCCGTTCATCACGTGATAGCTTTGGCTCATTGTTCAACAGGTAACGTTCCTTCGCCCCGGGGAGACGCTTCCCACAACCCACGTTACTGTCGCCATTTTGACAAAACCAACACAATTCCAATGTCAGTTTTATCAATGTAAACTCCGTTCGAGGCTCGGCTAATTGAAAGGTTAATTAAGTTCATGGAGAGGAGGGACGCATTGTCTGCTGTGAGAGGAGAGATTCCTCCCCTCGGGTGTGGGGGGAGGGGGCGGGAGCGGCGGGGGGTAGTCAGTCAAGAGGGGTTGGAAAGGTCATTAATAATTTCGGGGGCGGTGAATAAATTTGTGGCCGCAGCGAATGGAACTGGTCCTGTTGGGAGAGTCCACTGGGCAGACCTGAATCAACCCCTTCGTTTGTCGCCGTCATCCCCCAGGTCGAGGGAAATACATTCGGTAATCATTGGCTTCTTTGAATGAAATGACGTTAGGGGTGAGTTTAAATCCACGTAAGCTAAGCATTGAATTTTCATTTAAATTTTGCAAACGATTGTAATTTTCACTACGCGTGAATACTTTGTTTATTTATTTTGGGAAATTCAGCAAAATTTTGAGTCGAAATAAAGAATTCTTTTCGATGAAACCGCAATTTCACCACAAAACAACATTTCTAATTATAAATACGAATGTAAAATGTTGTTTTAATGAAATCAGTTTCGCTGATTAATTTATAATAATAACAAAAAAGAAATAAAGTGGTTGGAATTTCACCCCAACGCCGTCAGATCATTAATTCTTCATTAGCCTGTGTTGTAATTATCATTTTAATGACGCGACGATGTTTAAATTATCAGTTGAAATTAATAGTCCGATTAAATTAGGCATTGAAGGTTATATAAATCCCTAAAAAGCTGAAATTTAGTGAAATCATTGAGAGTATAATTATAAAGAGTATAACGTAATTTGTCTTTGGATTGTCTATTTATCTGCACATTTATTGTTATTTATTATATACTTAATGTTTACTTATTTATTTTCTAAATGATAGGTAGGCTTTCTGCCCCCCAAATACCTATGGGTGAAATATATAATTATTATATTATAGGGATCTTTCTGGCTGTGGCAGATGCCCGTGGCAATCGGCCGAAGACACCCGAAGGCAAGCGAGGATGGCTCTCTTATACCGCTTCGTCAAGATTCAGGACCGCACCAACACCCACGTGTTCACGTTCGTGGTGACCAGGAGCGTGACCAGGGACCTCGAGAGGGACATCACCTCGAAGGAGTTCATGTGCGGCTACCAGAAGTGGGCCATCACCTTCTCCCGCACCGACAAGGTGCTCGGCGTCTTCCTCGTCTGGAGGAACCCCTCCGAGGGCATGCGCATCTACGTCGACTTCACCTTCACCATCCTCAACAGGGAGCACTTCACTGTTAACGAGTCCTTCTCGGGGAAGCAGATCAAGTTCACCTTCGACTCCCCCGCCCACGGCAACCGCAACTACATCCCCGTGAGCGACCTCTACGCCCGCAACTTCACCGACCCCAACGGCGAGTTCCAGCTCGAGCTCACCCTCGGCAACGTCCGCACCATCTACGAGACCCACTTCCGCGCCCCCCACTCCTTCTTCGCCCTCCCGCACCACCCCGACCTCCGCCCCGCCACCCCCGACCACCCCAAGCCCAGCCACAAGTTCGAGTCCTCCTACTTCGCCTTCGGGGGCTTCGACTGGAACCTCACCATCCACCCCGACCCCGACAAGCTCTCCCTCTACCTCAACCGCCTCACGGGCTTCGACCACCAGTGCCGCGTCCGCTACGTGGTCAACCTGGGCGAGGGCGACAGGATGCTCGACTCGGGCGTCCTCGAGAACGTCTCCGACACGGAGGGCAAGGTGCACGGCTGGCACCCGCGGGTCAAGCTGCGGGAGCTGCTGAGGAAGGGGGTGCTCAAGGTGCGCCTGGAGATGATGGCGGCCAACACCGTCAGCGAGGTGAGCTTCTCGTTCAAGATGCCGGCGACGGGGGCGGCCTACGGGCGGGGGCTGCAGACGGAGACGCTGGCGGCGCACCCGCAGGTGGCGCAGTGCTACGACCGGGACAAGCAGTGCTGGCTGCTCAAGACGGACTGCCACTCGGACATCCTGCGGCTGCACATGGTGTACAAGGACATCCACAGCGTGCCCCGGAACCACCTGAGGTGAGTGGGGCCCCCCCGCCCCACTGGCGGTGCGGGGCGGTGCGGGGCGGTGCGGGGCGGCGCTGACGGGGACTGGTTGCAGGTACGTGTGCTGGACGGTGTCCGTGGTGCAGCAGCACAAGAAGGCGGCTCGGGTGGACCCGGTGGCGCTGGCGGGGGCCCCCTTCGGGCACTACTACGCGCAGGAGAGCGGGGACGAGGGGATCATCATAGAGACGGAGGTGGCCATGAAGGAGGTGAGCATTCGCACGGAGATAAGCTTTATTAGTTGCCTTTTCACTCCCGTTAATCGGCTTCCGGATTTTATCCCGCCGGGAAAGGCAGCAATTCCAAAAATAATTACAACTCTTTGCTGGCGCTCTTATGAGAATATGTTGCAGCTGAAGGAGCTGAGCTGCTCCCCCGCGCCAGAGAAGAGCCAGATCCGCGTCCAGGTGGAGTGGCTGGAGAGTTACCTCCTGTTCCAGGCGAACTACCACAAGTATGACGACGTGTGCAGGACCCACGGCTTTCAGATGAGGTAACTCCTGTCTGCCCTGGGGGGTGAAAAGCGCAGGGTGACCTTCGCATGCTTAGAAAATATCCCAAACACACACTTAAGGGGTGAAAGTTTGTATAAATTTATAATTTAAGTGAAGTTGAGTGGTCCGTTACTTTGAAAAATTTAAAACTTAGGCCGGATGTTGGGGTTGGTGCATGCCTGTCCTCCTCTCCTTCCAGGAAAGAAATCGCCGCCCTCCAGGCCGAGAACTACAGCCTCGAAAGACAGCTGTTCAGCTACCAGAAGAGCATCTCCTACGCCCACTCCCGAAGAACCTACTCAGACGCCGGCACCCCCGACGGACAGGAGGAGGACTACCTCCCCTACTACAAGGAAAGGAACTTCTCCCTCGGCGACAGAAGCCTCTCCACTGACACCGAATACGCCTAAGTCGCCCTTACAACCCTCCCCTAAGAACCCTTTTCGTGGAGGCCGTTCGGGGCGCTGGAGGGGGCGGGGGCGGTTGCCGATCGCCGAACGTGAGCGGAATATCCCTTCGCCCCTTGCAACCCCAGACACGTTCGAGGAGGAGCGATCAGGTGACGAATGGCTGCTCTGAGATGAGCCTCCCATCGAGCCTCGTGTGAGGCTCTCAAGTGCCAATCTGTGACTCTCCGTTTGCGTTGTAGTGTCCCCCACATCGCACTACCATTGTATGCATGCTTCGAAATCAATCACTACTTCAAACGAATTATTTTTGAGTAAGTCTCGTCAATTTTTATATACTTTGCGGAATCTCACAGTGCTTTTTAGCTTTAATTACAACGACGTGCCATTGTATTTTGTATTGTGCATACACTCGTGGCGACGTTGTGTCAACTCTTGAGTGGGCGCTGTTACCGAAAAGAACGTTTGATTCGGTATTTTGGTTCGGACGCTGACGGGACTGCTCAGAACTGTTGAGAAATTAACACTTGGCCTCTTCAGCCCTCTCCTGTCGTTTTTATCTTTTTCATTCCATCTTTCTTTCTTTCTTTCTCCCGCATTCTGGCGACCGTCAGCGACGGCCACTGATGAAGACGACCGAAGCGCTGGAAAATGAAATCGTTTTCCGTAACAAGCTGCCTTCAGCCACTCAGATATTTTTGTAATACGTTGTTATACTGTATATATAGGCGTATATAGTATGTTTATACTTTCCGGCACCAGCTTTGGCTATGCTTGTCTGTTCCACTTAAGTGTACTTCTGCGTGTTCGAGCAAGTCGGGCTTTCGACTAGAGAAATCATTCCTGTAAATACTCATCTCGCGCACACCAATTATATCATATTTATACGATTTATAAATGATATTTAGAGGGATTCAACGATCATATCAATTCTGCTTTTTACGTTTTTCGTTTTTCACATCCGTCCTCGAAAGGGCGACTTCTGAACTGACCAACGGAATCGCTCTCTGCTCTTTTACTTCCTCGTTTTAAGTCTTTTTGGATTCGAAATCCAACAAAGTGAAACAATCTCTTCGATACATCGAACGCTCCGTTCGACTCTCGATCGCGCCGCCATTTTGTTCTCATTCGTCTCCTTTAAGAAAATGGCGGAAAAGACGATTCTCTCTCAATGTGATGCCTCATCTTTTGTCTTATCGACATCCGCATTCTTTATTTGCACTGAATATCTGGTAAAAATTGAAAAATTAAGTTTAGCACGTTGAAGCTTTTGAAGGAAAGTGAATCTGAATTTTTTACTGTAGATGAATTTTGCTTGTTTTTCTCGGGCCGGGGTGTCGGCCACCCGTGCCCGCCTCTGCTGTTTTTAGCCTTAGATGGAGCTACACTTTGACTGCAGACTTTGCAGCGAGTCTTTGCTGAAACGTTTCTATCCTCGAATTGTACATGTTTACTATTTATTTCTCGTAACGATGGAACGGCCTGGAGGGGTCAAAATGACCGATCGCCGCAGTTTCTTTTCCTTTTTTACTTCACATTGATATTAATAAAACTGCAATCTATTAAGTGATACATATCGATCCTCTCAAACGATGTTCGAACAAAATGGCGTAGACATAACAAACATAAGCTAAACATAAGATATGCTAAATAAAACCGTTATAATTCTTTAATATTTATGTATAACAGATTTATTCTTATAGAATCAATAAATAAACGACCGCATCTATTTAAATAATCCCATAAAAATATATCGTAAAAAAAATTTATGGTTTCGAAAAAACTAAATAAAAAAAATATGAAACACTCCATTTTTTCAGCATAACAGAATCTCTAATAAGGAAACGCTTTTAAGTTTTACGGATTAATTTTAAAAAATTAAAACCTGAAAGTTTAAAATGTGTGAAATTTCACCCCCGAACATCGTTACAGGGTTAAAAGTCGTTAAAAGTCGTTTGGGTCAAAATGACCGTTTTGACCGTTCCAGGATTAATGGGAGTCATTCTCTTTTGGGTTTTGTAGTTAAGGCTTTGAATAAAAAACGTTTTACGGGAGATTTTGTCAAATCAGTGCTCATTTGCACCTGAAGCACGACAGCATAAGCTGACGCTGCAGGACGTGGACTGGTGACACGTGAGTGTCGCCGAGAGTGACAATCACTTCGGAATGGGTGTTGTGGCTCAGAGGAAGTGGCCTTACACTACACAAACGAAACATCAAAATTAGTTTTAGTGTCGTTCGCGTGTTGGGTGCTTTTTCTTTTGCGCTGAGCTTTTAAAGGTTTGAGGAAAACAGGGGCGCTCACGTGTCTTTTGCTCTATGGCAGCGCTTTCGCCCTCTGTGGTGTGTCAAACTCAACTCTCAAAATGCCGTGTCTTTGCGGAATTACAATTTATTCTTTCGAGAGATTTTCTATTCCATTTCGAAAGCTCAAATCTCGTTTTTTAAATTTTAAATAAATCGAAACTATTTTATTTTCTGTTAATTCGTTTTTTCTTATTTTCTTCCTTCCACTTTCCCGAAAGCTTTCATCTCTAATCAGCAAATGTCACGGATTAATGCTTTCCGGACCGCAGGGGATAACTCTTCATTTTCTCTCGACTAATGGGATTATTTCGAGACACCCGAGCGACAGAGATTTCCACGAGATGACAATTCCTCGAAAATTACAATGAAAAAATTATTAAAGCAGACGTTCTATCGACGAATGGTGGCATCTATTCAAACATACTCTAATTCAGAAAATAAATATCGTATTATTCCGATTGATGATTAATTAGCCGCTCACACCCTCAAACCCTTTGAAAAATGACTCCCCTATCGATTTCATATTAACGCCCGGTTGAGTTTATTGCCTTCGACCTCGACCACAACTCCATTTTCCCTCACCGATCGAGATAAGATAACTAATAACCAGTTTATCCCGCAACCGTTGCCTCGTCATTGTCCCCCGCCATTTTGTTTTCGGCACGACAGAATCCACCGAGTCATGGCCACCTTTCACCTCCTTTCAAAGGAGGTGGAACTGGACTTTACTCTTCGAGGAAGAGCTGTCGAGAGGAGACAGCAGAGGAAGTGGATGCCTTCCAGGTTCTGCTTCCACGTCACCGGCACTTCCGGGAGCAAAGACCGGAAGCGGAACGCCTCTCGATTAAGTGGGCGTCAGAAATTTAAAAGTTGGCACCACAATGAGTAATTGTCGTTAAACGCGTGACTACAATTTAGAATGAGACGAGCAGCGAAAGTCACGCTGGTTCGAATAAAAATTGATGGGAACACCGAGGAAGGCTGGTCGTGAAGGACGCCATTTTTATAGATAATTCGGCAGCATTTCTTTAGACTTTGGAGGAGCGAAAGGATTTCTGGAATCTCTTTAACGTCTGCCCAATCACAAATTTTAGACCACTATTCATCTCAAAAACCGCTTTTCTGCCTTCTCTGCCCAATGTTCTTTTCACTCTGTGCTTTTCTTTCCTCTGTCGTTTTTTTCCTTCTGTGAACTTTTTTCACCTAAATGATTTTAAATTTGGCTTTTTTCATTTCTTTTAAGTTTTCTAATGAGTTAATTTCTTCTCTATCAATTATTACCTTTAAACACTCCTTTTTTGGATTTCTTTTTTTTTAGAAATAGGCATCGAAGTAATTGGTGAGTCTACTTTTGTGCATTCTTCTTTAGTTTGTAATAGATTATTTTTTTAATTTATAATAAATTTTTGTTTGTTTTTTAATAAATTCATCTTTTTCTAGATTTATGAAAAAATTCTTAATTTTCCGGGTTAAAACCATCTTTGCTTCTAATGAAATTTAAACTGCTTTTTGATTTCATTTTCTCCTAAACTTCTTTATTTTTTTCGCATCTCTCCATTTAATTTGAGCTTTTCTATTATTCTTTCTACTGCTGTTTTAATTAAAAAAGTGCCGAGGAAAGGCAAATATGAAACGGCCATTTTCGCTCCTCAACTTCGTCTCTCACCTCCTTCAGATCCATCCGCCCGCTTCTAAACTAGGGCCCCGAAAAAACCCCTCGTTAAAGCGCCGCCAGCGGTCAAAACGACCCCCCCCCTTCCATCCATTTAGGTTCTTCAGGTTAAAATTACAAAATATGGAATTATATTTAATTAAAACAGGTTTTAAATGGATTTACTGTATCGTCGCTTTTGCCTTTGGACCGTTAAGGTTTCGGATCCGGTCGGCAGTCGTCGGGATTCGTCGTGGCCAGTTCCTGGAATTGGTGACGTCACCTAATGCGCCGACGGTTGAATTCTGCAAAAGTTAACGGCCATTTTCCTGTTTTGTTAAATCGGGTGTCATTTTGTTGAGTGAACGCGTTCTGGAGTTCATTTTGTGTTGTTTTGATTTATCTTATATTTATATTTAGTTTTGAATCTGAATCGGGATAATTTGAGTAAGAGGAGGAATGGATGGATAAAATGAAAGGTTTATTTCAGGTGATAAAACCAATGGTTTCCGCAAAAAAGATTAAACGTCATTGAACCAGAAGTCCTAAAACGGTCGAAAATATATTTTAATGCATCTTTATTTATTTATTTAAAGAATATTTTAAATCTATTTATTTTTATTTCGGTAACTATTATCTCAAGTGACATAGAGCCTAATACTCATTTTAGTATATTTATGCATAATTTATGGATGTACATATTTATTCACCCATTTATGTATTCTTGTAAAGATGTTTATTGTTTTAGTTATTTATAACATTCAGATATTTTATTTGCATCCCTTATTTTTTTCTTTCCTTTCCACCCCTTATATATTATGTACTTTTTCAAATTTTTTATTATATAATTTGGCCACGATTTAAGTATACAGTTGGAAATCTCGACATAAAAAATTTTTTTGGCATTATTCTGTTAGTTTTCGTCGTGCTACATCGCTGAGTTAGCAATCAATGTAAAATGTAACCGTCATCTCAACGTATTTTAGGTTTTGTCTGTGAACTAAATGAAACAATCTGTCTTTTCAGTCATTTAATGAACATATTCAGTCTTCTTAAGACATATTTCTATGTCTTTTTCATCTCAACTGAAACTCATCTGTTTTTTTTCCATAAATCGTGGGTTTCATTTTACACTGTTTTTCCTGGAACCAATCTACCGTGTAAATCGAGCCCCTTTCATTTGCATTTCTTATATAATTTTATATTTTATTTATTTATTAATGTTGTTGTGTTGAGTTCAAGTTATTTGTGTCTACTTGTGTTGAGATTACTATTTCTGTTCATTCATTTCTGGTTGCATAGGTATGAAGCATAAGGGCGGAGAGATGAACCCTTTCCAGTGTCTGCCAGGCATTTGAACTGTGAAATTTCGTAATTAGTTGTAACGCCTGAAGGAGGCATAGTTTTAAATGTTATATTATTATTATTACTTTATTGGAATGAATGAAATGTTTTAAAATTCCGAACGCCGTTAGAGGAGGAAAAGAAGTTCAAGTGCTTTAGGAAAAATACAAGTTGAAAATTTTGCAATTTGGCCTCAACTCATTACGATAGGGGATTTCGTAACGAGTAACAGCTCACCCGACGAGAAACAAATAAAAAAAGGTCTCGAGGCCGTTAAATTAGTGACCCAAAGAAGGTGCATCTCCCACCTCGAAAAACCTGCAATCGTTGCCGGCCAAGGCCGTTAACCCGCCACACTTCGCAGCCACTACTCAATCGATAACCACTGCCGGACACTCTACTGCTCTCCACGTGGTGGACAACCTTCGCCATGACCCATCCACAATCGCTCTCCTAGGATGGACACATCGCTCGCCGGTGAGTACCGCTCTTTCACCCTTTCCCCACAACCCGATCGCAAACAGACCTCGCCCCGGGCGACCCGTTCAATGACCGTTCCTCATTTGATCGCAATTGGCCAATTATTCGCGGAAAATCCGGGATTTTGAGGCGATGGCCAGTGGCCAAATAGAAGAGTGGCTCGCCTGTTGGGGCGGTGGTGACACGGTGTCCCCCAGTGGCATGGTGGGCACTTGGCATCTCCGATTACCCAACCACCGGAGCAACTAGTTTGGTGGCTTAGAGTAGATCGAACTAGTGTTTGTTTCTAGAAAAGTTTTCACAGTTATTCTTAGGAAATGGTTTAGTGGATCAGAATTTGATAAATGTGGCACGTGAGTCGGTTGCAGAGCAGCCGAGAGGGAGCGGGAGGGGCCCCGGGGGGAGGGGGCCCGGGGCGGGGGCCCAATTTATTGGCTTCGGACGTTCGTGCAAGGAAGCAGCCCCATTGAAACGCCGCTAATGAAAATAAGTAATTAAATCCTGGGCGAAAATGTAATTAATTAATATCTGTTTTTACGAGTTTTAATGAAATTTCGTGTTGTCAATGCACTTGTAATTCTTTCATTATCTCCTTAAGAATCCTCACAGTTTCCTCATTTTGTTCTTTCCTCTTTTAGAGTTTTCTTCCAATTCTTTATCTCTTCGGCTTTCTTTCGAAATCTTTATATCTTATTTCGTCCTCTCCTTCTTTAGTTTTCCTCCAAACTCTTTATCTCCCTTTTTCCTGGCAACTCCACGTAGCACACATTGTCTTTTGTTGTACAAATTTTTCATCTCTTTTCTTCTTTTCCTTTTTAACAATTTAGTGTATATCTCCCCTTTTTCCAAATTCCCTAATCTTCTTTAAAATGAGCCTCATTTTAGATAAGAGAAGTCTTATCCTTTCAAGTGATTTAGGAAAGTATTGTGAATGAGATTCATATTCTTTTAACTGTAATTATCTCTTTATCTTTTCATTTCCTTATCTTTTCGTCTTCGGGGTTTTCGGAACGTGTAAAGATATTTTTTTGCAATTTCTAGCTGATAAAATTAAGAATTCTCAAAGAGTCAGAAGAAAAATAGGAGAAAAGCGAGGAAAATATAAAAAAGAGATGAGGATTAGAAAAGTTTGTCAAATTATCTCAGAAGAAAACAAACTTTATTTTCTCATCAATTCTTTATTTATCACTTTTGTCTTTTCTCAAAGGTCGTCTTTTCGATGTTTTCAGTTTTCACTGTTAAAAACTTGGTGATTTTAATTAAAATTTAACCACATCTAACGAAGATATTATTTTAAGATAACTAATTAATAAAAATAAAAGGTAAAATGATACACTGCAATTTAGTAAACAAACAAATAAATTTAAAGTTGTCTATTTTGGCCCGCAGCGAAGACAGTTTTTAACCGATTTCTCGGGTTCCACTTATGTTGGCACAGCAGCCACTTTTATGAGTGCAGTGAATACAGTGAGTACAGCGAGTACAGCACTGCCAGAAGAGTTGGCATCGGCCTCTGACACACTGCCCTGTGCGATTAGCAGGAGCCAAAAAAGGTGAGAGAGGAAGTGCTCTCGTCCAACGTCTTCGTGCAAACGGTACATGTGCGTTCTCCAGCGATGAGTTTCTGTCCGGGTCTTGGGCAACACCCCCCAGAGCAATTAGTTCCTTTGAGACCGCCGCCTACTTGTCAGCAACTTCCTTTGGCGGCCTTCGTTTGGTTCTGCCAGAAGAGAACTGCTTTGGGATGACAGCTTCTTTCACTTCGCATAGCCACTTTTTCTTTGCGTTTCCTTTTCCCCTTCTTAAACACACTCAAACGGTTGCATTAAAAGTTATCCAATTCTTCTTTTCCAGAACATGAAGGAAGAACTGCGACCTCGTATACTTTGGCTCGGCGTCCTCCTGGCTGCTGCTGCGGTCCCCTCCACCAGAGCCACCCCCAACTCCCGCCCCCACGCCCACACCCGCCAGAAGAGACTCCTCTGGCTCACCTCAGACGGGCGCCTCGCCCTGCCCCCCGGAACCACCCTCGTCATCACCCCCACCCTCGGCCTCCCCTTCGTCAGGTACCCCCCGGACGGCTTCCTCTCCAACATGACCATCAGCCTCCCCTTCACCAGTAAGTGCCCTCACACCCCTCGCACCCCTCCCACCTCTCGCCCCCACTCACTCTCTTCTGCTTTCAGTTCAGTTTGACAAGCTCGGCCTCACCGACAACCAGAACCCCTACGGGGTGCTGCCCCCCACGCTGGAGAGGAGCATGGGGAGGGCCGCGGGGGTGCTCGTGGCCGACTACATCGCCAAGGTGGTCGACAGCAGAAGACACTCGCGGGAGGTGCCCAAGGCGCCGCCGGGGGCGAACTTCCACGGGGGGGAGAGGTGAGCCAGTGGTGCCCGTTGTGGCTGGACAGTGGTGGGCATTGTCTATTGTGGTGGTTTCAGGGCGCTGCTGTACGCTGTCGTGGAGGACTTCCTGAGCAACCTGGGGATGGACGGGAAGGCGTGCCTGCTGCGGGCGATCTGCGAGGTGCAGGGGCAGAAGATGGACAAGTTCGGGCTGGTGGGAGAAGTTCTCAAGTTGTTCTTCACGTAAGAACAGTTCTTAATCAGATTCGTGGCAACAACCTGGCAACCGACGTCGCACTTGGCCAGCGATCGGACAACGAACTAATTAAACTCATCGCACGTGTGAACACTCACACCGACTTCCTTGTCAAATAAGTCATTCGATAGATATAAAGCCGAAAATGAGAGACCGAAATAACGATGGAACGGCCGGAGGGGTCAAAATGACTCTGTTTTGGAAAATAACAAAAAAAAAGGAAAAAAGAAAAATGAGAAATATGGACAATTATTTTGTAATAATTGATATTTGTTTAGGGATCGAAATGACCGCTTCGGCCGTTCTAATGTAAATGAAAATGTTCGATTTCCATAAACTGACAAATGGCAAACATTTAATTAAAAATAGGGAATATTCTTTAAAACGAAACCAAATGCATAAACAGTATTGTCAGTACTGTGAGGAATTGAAAACTTTGTTTCCTTCAGGGCGAGCAGGTCTCCTTTCGCTGACGTCCTGCACGAGTACGTCGACGCCGAGGAGTCCGGCCTGCAGCACGGCGAGTGCTGGAAGTACTACAAGAGCTGCTCGAAGTCCCTCTTCCTGCGGGACCACCAACACAAATACGGGTAACCCCCCCCCCCCCCGCCTCGGGTAACCAGGCCCGCCCCCACAGCCGACCGCCAACAACCCTTGTCTGTCTTTCAGGGCGGAGAGCGGCCAGGGGGAGGAGGACGCCGTGGAGGGAGAGGACGGAGCGGGGATGAACCGCCTCATGTGAGGACAGGGTGGCCCTCTTGTCGGAGGAAATTCCCGAAAGCCGATTTTATCTTTGCCTTTCGAAAGCTTCTCTCGCACCGTAAAAGATGACCTTGTTAATTTAAGTTTTATCTCAGTGCTGAAGTATCCGAGTGTTAAAAAATTATTATGATAAAATTCATGTCGAATGGGAAAATGTGTCGCCATCGATTCACCGAACGTCGGCGCCCGAGATGCACTCGTCGCCATATTAAATGCATCCGTCCGCCATCTTTAAATGCGGGCTTCGAAGCAGAAGACGATTGCTGTCGGGAATGAGTGCAAAACTTTACAAGAAATCAGCCATTCACCTCTCATTCAGAGAGTCTCATATTCATGGCAAGGGAAATAAGTAATTAATACTGTAAATAAATTTAATCCGTTTCACCGTTTTTAATACTGAAACGGTCAAAGGAGTCATTTTGACCCCTGAGCGAAAAGTAAAAGAAAACAGAGGGAAAAGTCAGACCCTTTCGGGCCGTTTTGGTGTTAAGTTTATTGACCAAATTAAAAATTACTTTAAAATACATAAAAACATTGTCTTTTTTAATTTGCATTTCCATTGGGTTTTGAGAGCGGACAACAGCACACAAATCCCGAAGACCTCATCGGGATTTATTCCCGAGGGAACGATCGTCGTATTCCACATCCATCGAATGCTGGAGATGACTGCGTCTTCTTTACACTTATGGGTCCGCTTATAATAATATGTGTTCGTCTGAGGTTGGCAACCCTGGAATGATCAACGGTCAACTGCGCCTTTTTTTTTTAATTACGAATCAACGACCGTTTTTTAATGGTTGTTACGACGACACGATCATTTCCGGAAAATCCAACCGAATACGAAATTTTAAAAATAAATTAAATGAAAAGTTAATGAATAATATAAATTTAAATAAGAAAACTAAATAGTTATGGATTTAGCGCCTCATATCTGAACATATTCTGATGTTCTGACACACGAGGAAATATTAACGTTAGTACTGGTGTCAATTTGAGTGGTGAATGTCAACTTAAATAAAAATTTGAAGACGACCAACAGAGGATTGAATCGAAAGGAGCGAAGGGAAATGGCCGTCAATATTTGGGGCAATCCTGCGTAGAAACCGGGTGCGCCACGCCCCTGCTCCATTCCCGCGGGCACTGCTCGCGATGAAGGCTCAGGTGAGGGTGCAGGTGAGGGTTGTTTCTGTCGTGGCTGTTGTCTGACGTTGCTGTTGTTGCCAGGGCGCGCTCGTGCTGCTCCTCGCCGTCTCCTCCGTCGCTCAGGCCTTCGTCATAAAGCGGAGCTTCAAAGACGGATCCGTCTCGGACTATTTGACGGAGGTAAACACTCTTCTTTCGCCAATTATGACTTGATCAAAAGATTAATCGCACATTAATGCTTGGGACTTTGATCTCCTCATTAATCTCGCCTTATCGGCCCTTATCGAATTATTTGTTCAGAGGATCTGCTGGTGGAATGAAGTCTGCAAGGAGGAGTTTCAGACACAGTTCAAATGCAAGTGCCCCACCTGGTCCTTCTGCAGGAGCCCCGGCAAGTACTACAACGCCTTCTGCTCCGTGGCCGAGACGGGCTACATTTGGACGCAGCCCCCGGCCACCTGGGCCCTGCCCATCGAGGGCCCCTCCGCGTGAGCCCGGACCGAAAGTATTTGAGTGGAGCGGTCATAACAAGGGTCAATTTGACCCCGGAGGTCTCTTACAGTTAAAACATTTAACATACTACTATTTTTAATTAACCTGTTGTCCGATAGAGTCGCAACGTTCTAATTTTTACCAATTTTAAACATTTTTTATAAAATAATGTTTTATTTATTTAATAACTGTTTGTTTTATATTTAATTTTGTATTATATTATTATAGTTTGTATTATATATTTAATAATTGTAAAAAACAAATAATATTAATTATTTAAAAATTTATTGAATATAAACAAAATTTCAATGATTTAATAATTTTAATGATTTAATAATAGAAATTTTTATAATTTGAGGGTTAATTATTAATATGAATTGGGAATTTGAGAAAATGTGAAAAACTGAGGACTGTTGAGGGAAATTTGAGTTTGAATTGAGGCCCCTGAATGACCTGAGGGCCTCTGGGGGGCCCCTGGAGGGCCCCTCCCCCACAGTTACATTATTATAATTCGCATTGCATCCGTCGGTCGGGTTATTATCGTCTCCAAATTTCAGGAGTGGAATTTAAATATTGATATTTATTCTCGGAGACATTTTATCTCTCTCACATTATAATTCGACCGTCGTCGAGATAAATGGGAGAGAACTGATAACTCTCTCTCTCTTTTAGTATAAAACCGATGGAAGGTTCGAAACCTTTCACCTCTCATTTTATAAAAACACATCAACGTTTTTATGATATGTAAATATATAATTTTTCATTAATATGTCCGTTGTCTTTCATCTTTCCTTTGATTTCCTCTTTCCTTCGATTTCATTGATTATTTGAGGATTTATGAGCGACTTTTCGGTGCTCTTCTGCCGTCTTCGGCCGTCGTCTTCGGCCGTCGTCTTCTGCCGTCGTCTTCGGCCACGTCGCCGGACGCGTCTGTCCCACTCACTGGCGTGTGTTTGATGAGTTGTCTGCAATTTTTCTTTCGACATCCACTTCAACAAACTAATCGATAAGATAAATAGAGTACGCCAAAGTCAACAAATTGGATCGGTTTCTCAGCGCATCGGCCAATAAGGGCAAATCGGATGCAAATCCGAGTATTCCTCCACTCCGGAGGAGTGTGAGATTCAGCGATGTTCAGCGAAGGGTGGAGGGAGTGGGCAGCGTGTTTCCGGGGCAGAGGGGGAGGAGGGCGAGGGCGAGAGGGATAGTCAAATACTCGCGAGAAGGAGAGAAGGAATGTGATTGGTTTATCGGATTTTGTCGAACGTTATCTGCAGAAAGCCAGGACGACCGATAAGGTTTCCAAGTATTTCTTCTTCGTCACGAAACTCGGCTGTTCACAAGATCAAGTGGATCCGCAACTATAAATACACAGCCTAATTCCGGACGTGGATATTCTAATTCGGTTAAAATTGGCGACGGAACGGTGTCGTAAGGTGTTCTTCTTCCGTCGGCTGTGGTCCGTCGAGAGAGGGAGAGGGATCGGTGCTGAATGAGCACCGCTTGCCGAGCTGGAAGTCTTGATCTCGGCATACTCGACTGCCAGATCTAACTCTTCCAGCTCAGTAGCGGTGCAGGAGCTTCGCGGGACGTCAGCAGCAGCCGCAGCAGCAGAGACGAACGCTCATGAAATTTGAATTAAGTGGAGGAGTCGTGTCTTCACTTGGTTCCGATTGGTGAGATTCAACTCCTCCAGCTTGCTTCATTTTCATTTTCCCGCGTGGGAGTGCTGACAGCCCTTTCGTGGAGGGGAGGGGTCAAAATGACCTTTTGGCCGCTCAGGAAGGATTCAAAGGCTCAACAAAAGCCGCAAGTACAAATCTACAATTGTTTATTTCGAACACTTTTACAATAGTTTATTTGGACTTTTCCCGTTCGAACCACTTCCATTACTCTTCGTACGTGTTTCAGAGAACGGCTTTAAAACTAAATAAAATGCAAATAAATAGCGTACACATCGTACACGGATTCTACATCGTTCCAATACTGCTAGATCAACCGACTAGATAACGCTCCGCTCCTTAACCTAATTTTCACTTCCTCACCTAATAAAACCGTTTGGTAATCAACGTTAGACTTTTTGGGGAAAAACAATGTACAACACCGCCATTAGACCGAAATTCTTTCATTAATTACACTTTAACTATTACTCTGCACAATTTCGCTTTCAAGATCGGCTGCAGGTGCATTTTCGCGCCAAAAACAACCGCCAACATTCATTTCTTCCATTCCTCAGCGAACAGACAATGCGGTTGTCTCTTTCGACAAAACAACCAACAATTTGCGATTCGGACCGTTTTCCAACCGGCGCCAACTTTTTTCTCTATTAATTTGGAAAAATAGGTTGAGCAACAGCAGAGGAACTTTCTCAAACGGACTCTTAAAGAAGAAAAGCAAATATGTGAGTGCATGAGAAAGAATGAAAACATGAGGAAGACGAGAATAGGTATTTCGAATAACAGCCGCTGCCAACAAATATTATTGTAAATGATATAATAAATACAAAATACAACTGATTCAGTGCTCATTCTTTGGTAACTTCCTTCGATTCATGGCTGCCAACCAAACGAGAGCAATCAAAAGCCACTGCTGTCGCTCCGACATCAACCGAAAGCAAACACTTCGGGGCGACGCTTCAACCCCTTCAACCTGACTCTGTTTCAGCTCAGTAATTAAAGTGACGACTCGATTTGCATACGGGAATGTTAACATTGGAAGGGCCAAAGGCGGTCATTTTGACTCCTCCCCGGCGTTCGAATGTTAGGTTGGCAACGGAAATAATAATGAGCCGTTGGCCGCCATCTTGGATTGGAATCCGCCAAACGGTCGTTTTCCTCTCATCGGCAAGAATTCGCTTTCATTTCTCATAATTTATATACAATATTCAATAAATTAATATTTTTGACTAATCTAACAACTTAACGCAATGTTAGAGCAGCGGATAATTAAAATATTATTACAAATTATACCAACAATAACTATGTTACATAACAAAATCAATATGTTCGATAAAACTCTACAAATAAACACTTAACTACGATGGGAATTCACCGAACGTCCATTGGCCCGTTATTGTGTTCTTTCGCTCATTTCTTTTATGATATGTTTGTCATCGGCTCCGCTCCCGCCCATCGCACTCTGTGGTCCCTCCAGAAGACCTCTATGGCGAGGAGAGCGCGAGCACAGAGGCAACACGGAGGAACTCTCGCTTCGGATGGATCACCGCTGCAACGGCCGATTTCATCGCCTCTATGGTTTTTCTTTTTCACTTTAGACATTTACAAGAGAATTTTACCAAAACTGAGTTATATTTTGTGCACAATTCATCATTTTACTCATAAATAATATTAACACGAAAACCTACAATTAATTTGTTGAGGTTTCTGTGTCTTTTGATCTATCAGCAGAAAAGAATCCGGTTAAAGGTATTATTTATTTTAAATAACCCCTTAACGCACATAAAAAATACAGATCATAGTTTCGACAAGAATTATTAAAAAAAATAACATTTTGGTTTAGATTTATAATTCTGATCCAAACAAAAATATAAAGGCGATATTTTACTGCTGAAATAAAATGAAATAATGAAATGTTTCAGCTTAGAAAGCCAAGCAAAAGATAAATATCATTAATTTCTTCCTTTTTGCATTCATATGGTTATTTTCAATTACAGTTTTTTAAATTGATTTAATATTTTATTTATTAATTTGTTTCAATTCGATCATATTTGAGTGTAAAGATTTTAATAAACAATAACACAACAGTTGAGTAACTGCTTGAGTTAAGCAGTTAAACAATTATTAACGAATTCCAGCTCATCAGAAAACAAAAAAAAAACAAATAAAAAATTAATATAAAAGATATAAAAATTTGCACAAAATCAGAGATTTTTTACACTGCGGTTTCGAAAACGACACCTCCGGTTTTTTATACAGTTAAAATGTTTAAAAAAAAACTGGACGAAATTGTTTTTCCCGAAAAGGAAAAGTGAGATAATCTGTGAACACAATTACGCCGCGAAATGTGCACTTTTTTCCAAAGAGTTCGAAAAAGGGGTCGTTTTGACCCTTCCGACCGTTGCAGCGTGAAAAGACAAAAGGGGTTCGTGCTCACATCCCCTCGCCGGAAGCTGCCGCTGTCGGCTTCCGTCTGGCAACAGCGGCAGGAAACCTTCCTCCGACCTCTCGAAAGGCTCGGGAAGGCTCCAAAACAAATCCGACTAACCTATTTCAATAATAAATACACTTGCCCTTTGACGAATCATCGGGCTCACATTTATCAACTATTTAGACATAAAATTATTTATACTATCAAGATAAATCCGGTTGATCGGAGTCAGTTGGGGGAGGATTTATTGCACGGGGTGAGATTCCGATAGTCTACTTATTGCGCGGATTATACTCTTCGCCAATGGTACGAATGGTCCCGAACAAACACTCAGATCAACTCGCTCACTTCGAGCAGCGCCTTGGGAAGACGACGCCGGGACGCGGCGAGGGGTTGCTCGAAGCGAGGGCAAGAGAGACACAGAACGGAATGGAGCGGAGATTCTTCGGTGGGTGGTGGGGAGTCGGTGGCGGTGCAGCCCCCATCGCCCCGCGGGGGGCTCACTCGATTAGCACCAGTCGAAAAACTGACAACGATTTGCTCGGAGCATATAATCTGTATTAGGAATAAACAATAAGGGGGAGGTAAATGCTAAATAAAAAACAATGGTTAATGAGCCTAAAGGAATAGAAAGGGGTGAGATTCAAAGAAAGGTAATTTCGATTTTAAAGCTTGTAGAGATCTAAAGGAAAACGAAAGAGGGGATGTTCAAGTGCAAGGAGAAACTACGGGACGAGGATTTCATCGAATGTCGGTGATGTTAGTCTTTGATCCGAATATTTTGATGAGCTGCTCTTCGTAGTCGTTTATATTGCGTTTCATGATCTGCATGCACGGCCCCAGAAGACGCTCGAAAGCCTCCACGTCGAGAACTGCAACAAAGCCTCGCATGTAATCTCCCCCTGAACCGCCCCCAATCCCCCCAACCCCCGCAACCCCCCGCAACCCCCACTCACATGCCAGCTTTATGTCGCCCACGGCGTACGCAGACGCCGCCCTCGGCTTGTGCGTGACCAACGCCAACTCCCCGAAGTAGCCTCCCTTCTGGATCCTGTTCACCTCGATCTCCTGCGCGTTGTCGCCCAGGATGGTGATCTGCACCTCCCCGCTCTCGACGAAGTACATCCCGTCGGCGCAGTCGCCCTGCACGATGATGCGCTCGCCGTCGCCGTAGGTCTTCGTCATGAGGGCGTCCGCCACGTTCATCCTCTCGTAGGCCTGCAACAGAGGGTGCCTCAGAGGGTGCCTGGACGGCCGACAGCGCCACCTCAGCCTACCTGCAACGCCTTCAGCATAGGAACACTTTCGATGAGCTGCTCGTACATCTTCCTCTTCTTGAACGCGCTCTTGAGGATTATGCGGCGGAATGTGAGTCTGTCCATCGCCCAGAGGGCGCCCGCCGTGACCGCCTTCACGCTGGCAGCCCTGGGCATGTTGTAGAGGAGGGCCAACTCCCCGAAGCTCCCGCAGTTCTCGTAGGTGTGGACGTGGATGGGCTCAGCCTCGTTCTCCCTGAGGACGTATGCGTTGAAGACACCTCTGGAGAGAGAGAGAGAGAGAGTGTGAGAATGAGAGAGAGTGGAGGGGGTCATTCGGGATGGGGTCGTTCCCACCTTTCGATGACGTAGAAGTTGTCCCCGTCTTCGCCCTGGTTGATTATCCACTCCTCAGGTTCGACCTGCCTCTCGAACATTGCGTCTAACACTTCTTGCATTTGTTCCTGAAAGAGAGGGCGAGTTAGGAGCGGAGGGAGAGGGTGTTTTGCAGTGGATTCCACCCACCTTATCTAAAGACCTAAAGAGCAGTATGTTCTGCACGCTGTCGGCCAATCTCTTCCTCTGTTCGTCCGATTTGGGGAAAATGATCTGCAACGCAAGAATTAGAAAAGAGTCTGCACCACAAAGAGAGAAAGAGCAAACAAAGATGGGAATGTCCACTTACTTTCTCACCATCTTCTTCATCCTCTTCAGGGTCATAAGTCTCTGCAAACACTGATTTCCTTCTTGTTGTGTATCTGCCTTTTGGAGGTTCTGAAAGTCACAACAAAAGAGTTATTATTTCTCAGAATGTGAGCTCAAACACTAAAACTGTACATACATTTCTTTAAAATTAATTATTAAAAAACTTATTTTAATAAATTATTTTGCTTTTTTCCAACATGTCCTCATTCACACAAGATTTTCTTCTTTGTGTATCAAATATCAAAGTAATGGGTAACCCTTTGATTCCCCATTTCAAAGTTTAAAAAAAACATAGAGTTCAGCCTAAAAACCGTTACAAAAACCAACGGAAATACTTAACTGTCATGGCGACCGCCAGTTTGATACAAACAGCAGAATTTACTTAGTGAAGTTTAATAAGTTAATTTTAAGTTTCAACAAGTTTAACATAATTATAAAAAAAGCACTTTAATATAAAGTTCAGCCCAAAAAAACTTTAAAAAAATAAATGTAAATAATTCACTGTCATGGCGTCCCCCGTTTAAATATTAATGCAAACAGTAAAATCTTCAAAGTTAAGGAAATTACCACTGACTTTGCCTAATATATCCCACTTTCACAAAATGTCACCCCTGCTTCTCCCCTAAAATAGCAACCCCTAATTCAAACTATGCTTTTAACTCCTCTGGTTTATTCTAATTCCAAACAAAAACCTTCATTCTTTGACTTCCTCTTCTTTACTCTCACATAATCTTTCTTATTTGAACTTTTGTGTCTTTTTCTTCCTCTTTTCTTAATTCAAATTTATATTTTTAAGGTCACTTTCATGTTTTTCCTTATACAACTTGGTTTTATGACTGATTTCAATTCTTTTAATGAAAACATAAACCTCTTTTGGCTGTGTATTGGCTTGCTCCCAATATTTCTGTTATCTTTATTTATTGTTCTTTTCCCCAAGCAGCCACTGGTATGTAAACAATCTGAGCAAAGGATGTAAGCAAGTTTAGTTTTTTCCTCAATAATTTCACCAGCTGTTAATTTTTTATCCCCACAGTTTCTTCATGACTTTTAATAACTGGACAAACAGAGGCTGTCAAGAACACTCAATGCAGCATTGTCAGAAAAGCTCAAAAGTTGTGCGTCATAGAAAAATATGTTTTAGAAGGACGACAAAACTGCAACGAATGCAAATACCTCGAAAATCGCTGTAATTATTTGCTTAATATAATAACATCACGATCGTTTTATAATGCGGGAGAAGTTAAAAATAATTGAGGAAAGGGAAAAATCCGGACGCTGATAAGACGTCAAACGGCCCAATCATGTTTGTAATTGCAAAACGTTAAAGAATGTTAAAAATGTAAATCAGGTGCTGTTTAAGCAACTCGTGAAACTGTGGGAATAAATGATGGGATAATTATAACACGTAAACATTTCTCCGATAATTCGTCGTGTTTAACGCTTAAAAAGAGAATTGGGCGTTTCGTACGGGTGACGTTCAAAGCCAATTGAGCTAATAACGAATTGTAATGAGAAAATAATTGTCTGGCACTCACCATCTTCCATAGAAAGCGAGTCATCTACAGATTCTGAATGACCCAACTTTATGAGAGTCGTCTGCCGGTTTTCTCTCAATTTAGTGAAAAATTCCACAGCATAATCAAGTATATCACCAGGTTGTTCTAATAAGTAGCTAATTGTGAACTCTAACAAAAGGTCTCTTAAATCGTCTGGTACGGTTATTTTACCTGATTGTCGACTCATTTTACTAAAAGAAATTTTGAGTATTCTATGGCACAGGTTAACTTTAAAATCAATCAAATGTGCGTCGTTCACATGTTGCGCTCGCTGTAAAGGCGAGTTCGCAGCGCAGCGCCGTTGCGGGTTCCGGCGCTAGTGTCGTTTCCGGTTCCCTTGTGCGGTGACTGCTCCACTTCCTTCTAAATTTCTGTAGAGGGGTTTATTGCAATGCAGTAAATAAAATTTATTCAATGACTTGGCTTTCCCAGTGGAGTTAAATTTTTCATTTTTTCAGTCATTTATCATTGTCTGAGAGTAATTTTATTATAAAGTATCATCAAACATAATTCGGCGTATTTGTACTGATTATAAATTAGGTGAGTAGTGAGAGGTACACCGGTAATTAATCAACATGGATCGTTTCACTCGTTGCTTTGTACCGAGCCAATTTCCTCATTTACTCGAGAACACTTTTCCTCGGGACGCGTTTGCGGTTTTGTTCATTCCGTCTGGAGGCCCCGGAACCAAATCCCCACTTATTGTGAAATAATTCTCCTTATGCCATCACTTCTGCGTTTGCTGCGTTCGAAAGGCCCCACGATTTGTTCTTGTTCCGCTGCCGGCGTTATGTCATGAGGTCCTCGGTTCGTCGCAAACGAGGAATGGATCTCGCGTCCACGAGACCTCGCTCCTTCACTCGCAAAACCTCACCTATTTTTCATTTCAGGTTCATTGTTTCACCCGCATGTGGTTAACAGTACTAAGCTTTCAGTCTGCCTGAGTCACAACCATTTGTACAAGTGGATTGAAAAAATGGCTATAACAAGCAGGGCTCGTGTGTATAGTGATGTCAATTCACATAAGCCAAGAGATTATTGGGATTATGAATCTTATGTTGTTGACTGGGGGTAAGCATTTTCCACTCCCTCTCTGTCTCACGCGCTCCCTCACTTTCAATGCCAGCCACCCATTTAAGGCCATTTGTGTGCCTTTTCTGAAGGCAGTTCACCTTATTTTGACTATTCACCATTTAAAAGATCATTTTGCCTTTTCGTCTTTCATTTTCTTTCTTCTTTTTTTTTCTTTCTTCTCTTTAAAAACCTTTTTGTCATCTTTTAAAGCAGAGATGAGCAACTCACATCTGAAAAACATTTATATAATTGAATTTAGTACAATTTTTTATTTATTTTAATGAATTTCGTCTTTAGTGAGTTGTTATAAAATTCATTTTAATTCTCTACTTTTTCTTCTGTTTTTCTTATTCCCTCTTCTTCTATTATTTCTGTTATTCATTTTTCCTTTTATTCCTTTTTTGCTCTTAATTATTCTTATTTTTGTAATTCTCTTTTTTCACTTTTATTCTTTTATTCTTTTCTTCTGCTTATTTTATGTTTGTTTCAACCTTTTTCTGTTATTATTTATTCTTTTGAAATCTGTTTTTTTTTAATTAAAATTATTGTAAATTATTAATTAGTGTTAGTTTATGTTGAGACCCAGCCAGAAAATTTGCAAATTTAAATTGGCCAGTTGATCACCTCCATTTTCCTAAATGTTGAAGTTGAATTGTATCTATGTTTGTATTGTTGTATGACTAATTGGGTGATTTGTGATTTCAGGCAACAGGATGATTACCAGTTAGTGAGGAAATTGGGTCGCGGGAAGTATAGTGAAGTTTTCGAAGCGATCAACATCACAAACAATGAAAAGTGTGTAGTGAAAATATTGAAGCCTGTCAAAAAGAAAAAAATTAAAAGAGAAATTAAGATTTTAGAAAATTTAAGAGGCGGCACAAACATAATCACACTGCAGTGTGTCGTCAAAGACCCCGTCTCCCGCACACCCGCTCTCATCTTCGAACACGTCAACAACACCGACTTCAAACAGCTTTACCAAACACTCAAAGATTACGACATTCGGTTTTACCTCTACGAACTCCTCAAGGTGCTCGCCCCCCGCCCCACCCCCTCGCCCCCCTCTCGCCCCCCACTAACCCCCTCTATCCCCCTCTCTCTCTCTCTCTCCCCACAGGCACTCGACTACTGCCACTCCATGGGCATCATGCACCGCGACGTGAAGCCCCACAACGTGATGATCGACCACGAGAACAGGAAGCTGCGGCTCATCGACTGGGGACTGGCCGAGTTCTACCACCCCGGGCAGGAGTACAACGTCCGCGTGGCGTCGAGGTACTTCAAGGGCCCGGAGCTGTTAGTAGATTACCAGGTGGGTGGTGGATGGGGAGAGGAGGGGGAGAAGGGAGGACGAGGGGAGGCGGTGCTCACGGGGTTGTGTCTTTGCAGATGTACGATTACTCACTAGATATGTGGTCGCTGGGGTGCATGCTGGCGAGCATGATCTTCCGGAAGGAGCCGTTCTTCCACGGCCACGACAACTACGACCAGTTGGTTCGGATCGCGAAGGTCCTGGGGACTGAGGAACTGCTCGAGTACCTAGACAAATACCACATAGAACTCGACACGAGGTTTAACGACATTCTCGGAAGGTGAGTTTGTTTTTTTCTTTTTCCTCCTTCAAAAAGCAATGCGAAATAAGAAGGGGTGGTTTGGATGAGGTCGACCACTTCTGCCGCATTAAACTCGCGACCAATCCATATATTATTCCCTTTCAGACATTCTCGAAAGCGTTGGGAACGATTCGTGCACAGCGACAACCAACACCTCGTGTCGCCGGAAGCTTTAGACTTTCTAGATAAACTCCTCCGGTACGACCACTTCGAACGCCTCACTGCGAGAGAAGCCATGGAGCACCCCTACTTCTGTAAGCAGCCACCCCAGCCACCTCCCCCTCCCCTCGCCCGCACTCACCCTTCTCTTTCTTCCAGACCCCATCGTCAAGGAACAGGGACGCGTGAACGTGCTGTCCTCCTCGCCAACCCCTCTGTCCGGCAGTGTGACCATAGGTGAATAGTGATGAGGTGAGGGTCGGGGGGGGGCGGGGGCGAGTTTCTCCCTTCTGACTCCGTCTGTCGACAGGTGCCCTCCTGAAGGACAGCCAGACCAACCATCCAACTCCCGTCACGGCATTTATAGGTTAAAGGCATGCGCGTCGCCCCGGGCAGTGGTCGGCGGTGGTCGGGCCGGCGTTCGGGGCGTGGACGAGCATTCCTGAGGAGGCTTCGAGAGGGCGGTGGAGCGGAGCGGAGGTCGCCTCGTGAACAATCTCATGTCGAGTCTTGGTTTGTATTGTGTATTGGAAGGGGCCTGATTCAAATACAATAAAGCGAGTCA
Organism: Brueelia nebulosa; assembly: GCA_028293925.1. Lineage (NCBI taxonomy): Eukaryota > Metazoa > Arthropoda > Insecta > Psocodea > Philopteridae > Brueelia > Brueelia nebulosa. The sequence continues at coordinate 259,201 of JAQIBA010000036.1, forward strand.
GCGTTGAGGGTTGACTTTATTTGATCCTGTCGGAGAGGAGTTTCCTGCGAGCGGTGATCGAGCGGTGATCGAGCGGTGATCGAGCGGTGATCGAAGGGAGCAACGGGAACCTTTCCCTTGTACATAGAGATTAATTTGCGGGGCTAAATAAATTTTTCAAAAATAAAACACTCACTTTTTACCTTAAGATGACACTAAATGTCTAATCCCATTGGGAAATTGATTGATTAACATAATTAAAATACGAACGGGGTGTTGACTGCACGACTTGTTTGTCGCAACTTTGACGATTGGAAGGCGCGACAAAAGCGGGAAAGTCGACAGTCACTCAGTTAATGGATTAACACAGTCAACTAATGCGAGTTACTTAATCTTTTAATTGCGTCAGTCCAACGTCAGTCCAATGCAACGAAAATACAATTGTATTGTAGCAGGGGTGAGCAGACACGCACAGTCAACGGGCCAATTTAAATTTGGAATTTAAGGCGGTACAGTAACACTAAAAAATTTATCTGTAATAAGCAATGAAAAAAATAAAAAATAAAATAGGAATTCATTTGTAAAACCGAAACAAGCAATAAAGGAACATAAAAACAAATCCATTAAAAAAAGAAGAAAATGAGAAGAAGAAGAAGAGAAAGAAAAGGAAAAGAGAATTATAATTAGTTTTCCAATATATTTACTTGAGAAATTCTGTAAAATAAATTCAATTTTAGAAACAGTCGACGAGCTCAAAGCGGTGTTGCTCATCCCTGTATTTTGGGGATTCGTTGTGTTGAAAATGAGACCCAATTAAGCGGTTTTTACTGTATCTGAACGTGGGTTGAGTATAATTTCGTGGAGAGAAAGCGGGTTTTGTCGTTTTCCCGTTCTTTGACAACATGAGACGCTCTTCGCACCTTTTCTGCCTCTTTCTGTTGTTCTTTCGGATGTTCTGGAATGTTCTCTGGTTGAGAGCGAGCAACGAACCCGCTCGAGTGCTTAATTTGTTTTGGTTACTTGCCAAGTGAGTATTAGCGCTGTCGCCCTTTGCTCAGTCCGGGCTTTTCTAATTTAATTTGATAGAATCGAAATCCGGTCGTTTTCAGTTACTGTGTTTTTATATACAAAGACAAACAATTATGAGAATCAATGAATTAGTGCGGCTGATATTGCGATGCTAATCTGAGCAGATAAGTGTATTTAAACGTAAAAATTAGTCAAATACAGTTATTAATTTTTTAATTTGTTGTCACGAGTTCCTCCATCCTTCCCTCACCTCCTCACCGATTTTCAGCGGTTCAAACACAAACGGAGAGGAAATTCATCAACTGAACCAAAACCAGAATTGAAAACTTGGAATGTATATTTTCAGTTTATTTTGAAATTGTTTAGAACAAATGAGTTATTAGATGAATTGGCCAAATGTTCGCCTCAGCGACTTCTGCCGTTGGGTCGGACAGCTGCTGACTCAGCAGTTTCTGTCTCTGCCCGCCCCGATGACGGCGACAGTCGCGAATAGCCCTCAACTTAATAATCAAAATAAATTTCATTTCATTTCGACTGCGGTTAATGACAAAGGAAAAGAGAAAAGGGGAGAGAAACAAAGATAAAAAAGAGAAAGACAAATTAGGGGTTGCAGAACGATTGCCCTCATCAAAATGGCGGCGGTGGGCAAAAGTCCCATTCATTAACCGCAGGAATTCAACGACCAGATGGAGTCATAAGTAACTTCCGTGCATTCATTTCCAACATCCAACCGTTCCTCTGCCGCTTCACATAAATGCGAATTCACAGGCCGCGTCGTCTGCTGTCGTTATGGGAAGTTACTCACGACTCCATCTAACAGAAACCACGTCGTCTGCTTCTCACAAACCGATAACATCCGAACAAAAAAGAATTAATAAAAAATACTGATTGTTATTTCCAAGTAACTCCAATCGATATTCCAACTACAATTAAAAACATAATCCTTTTACAAATTCTAAATAATTCAATAATAATAAAATAATAACTCTTAAATAAAACTGTATAAATTTCATCTAAAACTCGGAATGGCGCTCGGCGCGGCCCCACACAGTCCCACCTCACTCCGCCACGCGCCCCCCGCCACCCTCGCCACGAGGGACTCCCTCAAATGCAACGGCCCTCACCCCTCCGCCGTCCATCACTTGTTGAACGAGGCGAACACCGCCCACACCACCTCGTTCGTGTTCGGCTTGGCGCTCTCCGCCTCCAGGTCCAGGTCCAGGAGCTCCCGGACGCGCTTCATCGCGAGCTCGTAGTCGTCGTCGTTGAGGGGGGCGAACGCGTTCTCGAGGACGTCGGAGGCGTGGGCGAGGCAGATGAGGGCGAGGAGGCGCTTGTCCATGCGGTGGGGGTCGTTGATCCACTTGAGGAGGACGGCCTCCTGGACCTTCTTCACGAGGCGGGACTTGGCCGTGTTGTCCGTCAGGGGGTGCGTCGTCATGTCGAAGAGGAGGAAGTTCTGCTTCTCCGTCGTCAGCACGCCCTTCTCCACGAGGTTCTTCGCCAGACGCTCCCGAACGTTCTTCAGCTGGTAGCGGAGCTTGAGGGGGTTCCACGTCTCCCCTGGAAGGAAGGAGGGGGTGTTAGTGTGGTGGGTGGAGAGAGGGGGAGGGCGGAGCTTGAGGGGGTTCCACGTCTCCCCTGGAAGGAAGGAGGGGGTGTTAGTGTGGTGGGTGGAGAGGGGGGAAAAAGAAGTGAAGAAATTGGAATAGGAGAAAACAATGAACAAGATTTTCTTCTTTGGAAAAGGGGAAAAGTGGGCAAATGTAAAAAAGAGAAAAGGGAAAAAGGTAAAAAGTTTAAAAAATGAAAAGGAGAACAGGTTAAGAGAAGAAAAATTATAAAAAGGGAAAAAAAGGAAAACCAGAAAGTGGAACAATTTCTACTAAAAATTACATAAATTTCACTGAGGGTCAAAAGGAAACAAAACATTATGCAGTGGCCATTTTGATTCCTTTCACCCATTTTAGTGTCAAATCATCAATTTCCTATTTTTTTCTTAATCCACACCTTCTCCAGACCACCAAATGTCCACTTTCTGGCCCTCAATCCACAAGCACAATGCTGAAGGACTCAGCAGTCTTTTTGTGTATAATATATATATACAATAATTGGATGAAAATGGTGCAAAAGGAAAAATAATTACCACTCAAATATTCTATCCAGTTTTGGACTGTCTCTGGAGGACTGGTGTCTTTCATGTGCTTAAGTGCTTCATCTAATAATACATCTCCCGTGGGAGCATCGCTTTTGACTAGTATTTTCCTGTTGAGCAAGCCCTTCCTCCTCATGCCCGCCTTCTCCAGCTCGATGCGGCCCCTCAGGGCCAGCTCGATGAGGATGCACCCCCTGAGGCCGCTGGAAATGCAGTCGTTCCAGAAGGAGGTGTAGCCCTGCGAAGGGAAACATTATCTACGTAAGCAGAAGCGTTAAATGTCAGAGCGATAAGCAGTGACGTGGGTATTTGTGTGAGCTTACTTCTTTGTCTTTGAGGCCGAGCAGGAGGACTTCCTCCATCAAGGTGAGCCTCGTATCTTTGGAATCTCCATCGTCGTCTTCGTTGCACTCGATTTTCGTGTCATCATCTTCTGTCTCTCTCGAGTTGCAAGAGCCCTCATAATTGTCTTTGCTCGCTACATTTCTTCTTTTCACCAATCCTTCACTCTGACTCATATCCAAATAAATATTATCGGGCTAAAATAAAGTAAATGCTATCTGAAATGGTCTGTGAAATAATTTTCTACCCCTCGAATAACCACAACTTGTAAACATAAGCGTCTGCTGATTATTGTTTCAAAACTTCTCGGGGCGATGAGGAAACTCGCGAACGGCGATTTTTGCGGGATTTTTCCGCGTCAACGCCACGTTTGCTTTTATTAAATCAATCACGAAACCGATTGTTCATTTAACTGTATCCTGTTATTTTCTAATTCATCCCAACATTTTCATCCCCATATCGCAGTGAAATCTGAAAACCCGCAAAATCCTCGACGAAGCGGGTTTTCCGTCACTTCCGGTTCCTGTTCGAAAAACGTGCAATTTCAAACGCACTCACTCAACCTATGTAATCCCATAAAAGTAATATTTACAGAGCAAATATTTCATTGGGATTCGTTTTACAACCTCGAAGAATCGTATAATCTCTTATTAAAAGCCGTAAAACCAGGTCTGTTCTTTTAGAAGAGGAAATTGGCTTATAACCTCATCTCGATTAAAGTAAATCGACAGTGTTTGAGCGGCCATTAATTTACTTTTACATCCAAAGGAGAATCTTCAAAAACATTTTATACTAAAAACCCTTGGTTGTTTTATACAAATTAGTTAATGAAATGAAACCCCTCGTCACTTTCAAGTGAAAATCCGAAATTAAATCTCTAGAATATTAATAATCATGAATAATGCGCCCATTTTAAAGTTCGCTTTCTGTACCTGTGAAGTCACTTTATGGGTACAGAAAATACTTTTTTAAGAGACTTTATTATACATATTTAACGTGCTAACCGTTATCTCTTATCCATTTATTAGAACAAATGAATGAATTTTAATGTCTCATTGCTCTCCGCTTAAAATTGATTGATCTTCGTTATTATTTTGTAAGACAACACAATCATCCGTAAAAATTGTTTTCTAAAAATTAATTCAAATATCACTTACTGAGACTTGATTGATATAAAAGCTGAGGCGATGCCCTAAACAGACTGTTTCGAGGCGCTGAAAAAAGAACTTCAGATATTTACATTTATTGTACTAATACTGATAAAAATTAACAGTCTGAGTCGTAATTAAATTCCCTTCTTCCATCGGACGTTTCCCTTTTTTATTTTTATTCAAAATTTCTGCTTCACCTTTTGGATTTTGTTCAAATATTGCCTTTAAAGGTTGTAATCACAGTCGGTTTGTATTTCCAGAAGTGAATTTTATAACCAGTTTCTAACTTTATTATTATTAACTTTTATTTATTTTTAAAAACAATATAAGTATTGCTCAGATCTTAAAATGTGTTTCGCAGAAAACCGTTGCCAAAAGACTAACGGCGAACCGTTGCCATGGCAACTCATAACGGTTATGTTCAAACGGCAGAAGTTAACTTCTCCAGTAAGTTACCAACGACTTTATCTAATATTTATTTATTTTTTAAAATGAGAATTTGTTAATTCTTACCTTGAATGCACTTTTTAAAAATTATAATATTTTCCATCGAAAAGCAACGAAAGTGTAATTTTACTCAAATAAACATGGAGAATTGTTTTGTAAGTGTACGACGCCATTAAAGGCCTGTTTCGATCTTTTTGTTAAGACTTTGGTTTATATTAAGGCTCAATCTCTTACCTTGAAGGCAACTCCATTTTATACGAAATTAATCTGACAGAAAACCTTTAAAATCGACAGATTTCGTAATGGCATATTTGTTGTTTTGTGGCGGTTTAGGATTTCGAGGAAGACGCAGGACGGTCACTTTTTATGAACCATATAAAATCCAGAGACCATTATTCTTAAGTGAAATGACTAAAGGTAATTTCTGGCCCTTTCGCGAGAACAACACGGACTTATTGGAATGCGAGAGGAAAAGGTTACAAACGAAGAACAACTTCACTTTATTCTGTACAAAGGCAAACGCATACGGTAATTTATTTTATTGAAAGTTACGATAGACACAGGAAAACTTTTATATCCTACAATAATGATTTAATCAAGAGAAAGTTTAGGAATGTCATTGATTAAAATTATCCTCAATGGGTCACACAGTACAGCCGTTTCTCTTTTCTCGTTAAATCTATTGTTATCAACGTTAAGTAAAAGCACTCGACGAGTTATCCGCTTTCTCCTACCCGAAAATGGCGAAAATGGCACCTTCTGCTTCGACAGACTCACGCACACGAACATGCCCGCTCGAAACAACCCCCACCCGCTCTTTACACTAATTCCCTAAAACTAACGCTCAAAAGGATCTCTACATGTACAAAAATATTAATAAATTATAAAAATAAATAGAAAAAACCCTTAGAATGGGCTGGTGGCAGGCCAGAACTGTTTATTGAGAAATTGATTCAGACATGGTTTCAATGACGACCGCACCCATCGCGGCCATCTTGTCTTCATACACTGCCGATGCGACACAAAACAAAAATGCAGTGAAAATCTTCGGCGAGGGCCCATCGCGAATCCTCGCCACTGTGACTCGAGTTCAGACATTCTTTACTGAGTTCGCAATGTGTTCGATCCGTGTTCGAAAATCACACGCGCACGCACGCGGTGCAATTCTCGAACGCCTCCACCATGAGATCTATTTAAAAAAACCCGGTGCTCATCTTCGTCGGTGGCTCTTCGTCAGTCGAAAATGCACAAAAAGCGGGTTCCCTTCTAAAAGATGCGCTGGCGACGCCGAACCACTCTTAAAAAAGACCTTTCTTCTTTTTTCCCTTCTCTTTCCCGTCTACCATTCTACAGAAAAAAAAAATTATTTACAGTAAAAATGCGAACGCGAGCGGAAAAGTGTTTTCTCTAATTGAAAAATGGCGACGGGAGTTGTGGGGGTTGTGGGGAGTCCACACTGCCGTGCTTCCACTTACTCTTTTGAGTTCGCTTCCAAAGACCTCCTTCGCAGCTCCTCGAGGGTGACGCCATTGTTCAGCTCCCACTCTCTCTTCTCCTTCTCGAAGGCTTTGCGCTTCTCCTCGAGCTCCTGCATCTGCAATTCGAGGCTTTTCCTCATTTGGTCGTGGCGGCGTTGCAGCTGAAAGAGAAGAGGCTTTCGTCATGCGAGGGAGGTTTGGGGGCGGGAGGGGGAGAGGGGCGGGGGCGGTTGCTCACGTCCGCTTCGGAGTCCTTCAGCTTCTGCTTCTTTTCCCGGACTTTCATCTCGAAGACTTGCTCCATTTCGACTTCCATCTTCTGCAGTTTGATCTCGTGTTCCCTTTTCTCCTCCTCCATTTGAGCCAATGGGTTCCTGAAAAAGAATTCCAAAGTACAATCGATGATTCTTCGCCCTTTTATAGAATATAACACTGTCTCATAAGTTTCTTCCCTTTTTTCTCTGCGAGTATTAGTGGCACACCATATCGCTCATTTGAATAATGTTTTCAATTACATTTCTTTTCAAACGGTCTTACACAGTCGGTGGAACCTTTCCCTCTTTTTAACCCTTTCACGGTGTTAAGGGGTGAAATTTCGCTTTAGAGTTTCAACTCCTGTATTTATTTATTTATTAATTTTATTTTTTTAATTAATCAGCAGAAACTTTAGGCATTTTATTAATCGAGATTCGACGGAAAAATGGCGGTTTTATCTCAGTGAAATATTTAATTTTTTTTCACTTTGTTTTGTCTACGTGTTTGACTTGTCGTTTTTAAACAATAAATTTTGCTTACGATGCAATGTTTTTGCAAATAAGATTATTCATCTCATACGAATAAGTTCGTTACATCATTTATATAAAAAATTTTCTAACTAAATAATATTTAAGATTGCTCACTCCCGTTGCGGAAGAAACTTATGAGACAGCGTAACATAACATTACGTAATGTGTATTGAGTCTTAGGAAGAAATTCTTATTCATTCGCATGCACTTTTCTATGGATTCAAAACCATTTGTTGGAACGTTTCAGATATCGAACAATTGTATTTTTTCTGTAATGGACAGTCAAAACGAGTGCCCTCACAGAGTGTTAAAATACGGGACAATGGGACAAATAATTTTCAATTTTGTCATCTGAAAATATGTCCGATTTAGAGGAGGAAACCGAATTTTGATGCAGCGGTCATTTTGACCCCTCCGAAATTCAAAACCGTTTTTTCACTTTTCTTATAAATAATACGGTAAAGTCCGGTCAAATCAGTTCAAAAATCACAAGTGAAGTTACATTAATTCGTCATAAGCTGAAAATTGTTCAAAGTATTACATCGATCCGATGTTGGGGATATACTTTTAGAAGTTTCAGCTTCTGAGGAATTTAAATAATTTTGGCATCAGAATGGCATCAAAATGGCATCAGATGGCATCAGATGGCATCAGCATGGCATACAAAAATGGTTGTGTGCAGTTAAAGGTCCACTCGAGCGAAAAAGAAGTTCTCAGCCACTCAACCACCAAAGTAAGAAAGAAAAGAGCAAAATATGAGAAAGGGTTTCATCCCTCGCTGACTTACCAAACAGCCATGAATGTGTTCATGACTCCTTGCTGCATTAAACTAAATAAATCCTTCTTTTATTTTCCTGAAGAAAAAACCATTTTTGCATGCACATGTTTTCAAATTTGTACATTTGGGTGTCTTTTTATGGCTTCCATTTTTCTTTTGGCCTCGAGGGTCATTCACACGCGGGAAATCAAAATTATAAACCATATATTTTCTCTTTTTAAATAAAACATGTTTCGCTTTTCTCCATTTTATTTGTTTAACAATTTATTTAACATAATTTTATTTAACTTTTAACGGTTTCGATAACGTCTTTTTTTAGCCTACGAGCGAGAAAAACAAAATTACTTATTTATTTTTTATATTTTATTGTTTTACTTAATTTTATCTGAAATAAACCGTCTCCTTTTCCATGTTTTTTTATAAATTTAAAAATGACGACCCATTTTTAGACTCCAACGCTCTGTGGCCGTTACGATAAAAATGACCGTTACGCTAACAGACCTCATTAGAGCACAAATCAAATGCAATTATCAAACATTTCCCTCTGAATTGGGAATTAATATTTCCACGGAATCGGGAAGCAGTCATTTGGAGAGAAGCCAACGGGGGTTCAAAAGAGTCATTAATGGCGGGGAATTGAGTTAAATGAATCTGCCTAATAAAAAGAAAATCTGTTAATGCAGAGCTGTTTCTTCTCATTGTCGGAAATAATTAACACTACAACGGACGGAGCGGTCATTTTGACTGCTTCTTTAAGAGAAAAGTATAAAATTAGGAAAAAACGGGAAAAATGAGCCTTCCGTTCTAACATTGAAAATCGTGTGACCGCAACCTTTTTCGATGGCCTCTGCAGCTTCTCCATCTTTTGGGAAATTACAAGGGAAAGGAAAATAGGAAAATGGGGAGAAACTCACTTGTTGTTGAGCCTGGCTGGTTTCCCGTCGGGGGCGAGGCCGGCCAGCGCCCGGAAGCGGTAGTTCTCGTAGTGAACGTTATTCGTCACCTCCTTCAGGTCCTGAAGATGGGTCCTGAGCACCATGTTCCTGAGGGCGATGAAGTCGCAGTGCTCGAGGTTTTCCACTGAAAGAGTTCGGGGTGTAGCGAGGGTTGGGCGAGGGTTGGGCGAGGGCGAGCAGCCTTCACTCTGGGCAGCACTCACCTTCGGCAATGCCCCACGGGTACTTCCTCCCCCTGATCTTCTTCCCCTCGACCTCGACTATGCAATTCGAACCGACGACCGCGAAGGGTACTCTGTCCTTGAGCACTTTATGTAATTTGGACTCCTCCTCGTCGGCACTTTCGGGAAATTCGTAGATTTTGATTTTGTGTTGAGCAATTTCGGTCATGACCTGAAAGAGAGGTTGGTGAGGGGCGGCGGGCGGCGGGCGGAGTGGGGGGGACAGACCTGTTTCTTGAAGTGGGTGCACTCCTCCGGGGTCATCGTGTCGGCCTTGGCGATGAGGGGTATCAAATTGACCTTGTCGTGGAGCCTTTTCATGAGCTCGACGTCGAGAGGTTTGAGTCCGTGGCCGGAAGGTCCGATCATGTACAGACAGCAGTGGACGCGATTATCAGGTACTGACTTTCTATTCACTCGTGATTCAGCGTTGAGAAACTCCTCATATCGACTTTCGATGTATTCTATTACCGGCTGCCAACTGCTCGACAAAACACAGTTAGACCACGAAATGCCCGCCTGCTTTCTCAGGCCAACTTCACCTGCCCTCACCAATTGGTGTTGTCGACAGCGTCTCCGAATCCGGGGGTGTCGACCACCGTCAACGCCAGGTTCACCCCGTTCTCCTTCAGCAGGGTGCGGGTCGTCTCCACCGTGACTGTCTTCTTCGGCCTCAGGGACGGCCCCGGGTACTCCCCGGAGTAGATGTCCGCCAGGAACAGCGAGTTTATCAGCGTCGACTTGCCCAGGCCGGACTCACCTGAAACGAGCGACAACCCTCACCTGCGCCCCCGGCTCCTCCCCCGCCCGCACTTACCGACAATCATCAGGGTGAACTCGAACCCCTTCTTCACGGCCTTCCTGTACACCTGGTTGGGGAGGTTCGCGAAGCCCACGTAGCCGTCGAGCTCCTTGAGCCTCTTCGACTCCGGCTTGGCGAAGAGGGGCGGCTTGGTGATCTCCCCGTCGCCATTCTCGACCACTGCGGAGGAAAGAGGCAAATCAATGAGGAGATGGTGCCGGCCGCCGCAGGTCTTCCACTACGGTTACCACTTTCAGGTGACGCCATGCCGGACTTTGATAAATTAGTATTGTTAAAGTGAGATGTGCGCAGTAGTCAGATGATTCGGAAGTGCGAGATTAGTAGCCTCTAGTTAAGGAATGAGTGCAGCTCCCTTAGGACCTGCAAAACCACTCTTGGGAACATGTAGTGGATGAAGGTGGTGTTAATTTTGGGGGTTTCGGGGGGAGAGGGAGGCGAGCGAGGCCGGAAGCCGTTCTCCCACTTGGGGAGTCCCCCGACTCGTTCGCCAGGAAATTCTACACTTCTGACGTAAAAACGAATGAAATTATACACTGATCGGCTGGGCGGCATTCGCTCCGAGTTAAATGTCTGGCCTGCTGTTCTGCCGGGGACTGTTCCCCGAACACGAACACTATCCCAAATACGGGCGAACATGTTTCGTTAAAGCGTGAAGGAACACCCACAAAGAGATAATAATATTCGATGATTCTGCAGCTTTCAAAATATACAAATACGGCACCCAATCAATTTTCAGTTAAAAATAATCAGAATCCCTTTAAACCTCATCTGTAGTGAATACTTCAATGTTGTCAAAGCTTTTAATTATTTTTATTAAATTAAAATCGAGGGCGTGAGTCAATTGGTTCGAATGCATCTCATGCATTAAAGATGGCGACCCCCCCACAAGTAAAAACCTTGTGAGTGTCTCCATTTAACTCGAGCATAACGGGGAAATGACATTAACGAAATGCTACGGTTCCACTTGGCTATAAAAGGTTAATCCGATCGGTGGCATTTGCAGGTACACAACCCCGAGGATGGCGGGGTTGGGGCCGAGTCATGCTTGGAATGAATGTCGACCGATTATGAGCATGCATGAGAGAGAGTGAGAGAGAGTGACAGAGAGAGACAGAGAGAGAGTGAATGAATGAGGGGAGAGAGTGGCGTCGAGCAGGTCGGTCTTACCTCGTTTCGCTAAAGATTCTTTGATGGCACTAGGATTTAATGGAAGGGTGGAATTGTTCGTTCCTAAGGTGAGGCCATTTGTGGGAGGTGTAGATGTGGAACCCCCACTACTTGGGAGCTCGTTCTTAAAGAACAACTCACGTTTTGTTTGCAACTGAAAATAAAAAAATGAAACATTTATTTATGGCTCGCTCCGCACCGGTTCGAGTCCTTAACTGTCACAATCCTTGAGAAGAGCCTCATTGGCTTCATTTGAAGTGATTGAGACAATCCAAAGCTATTAGACTCTATTATTTCACGAGGCTCCTAAAGTATTTAACCGATGGGACTGCCCTGCCACCCTTGGCCAGTGGGCTCTCGGAGTGTCAGTGCCCTTTCTCTCAAAGTCCCAACAGACAATAAACACTGTCACTTATTAGTTTCATTGATATTAATATTTTAAAGTTGTGGCTTAACGCCAGAACGGCCGACAGGTCAAAATGACCGCCTCATTATATTTCCTTTTCCTTTTTTAACTCAAATATAGAAAAGACTGCTATTTTTTAATATAAGTGCAATAATTAGTATCACTTCTCTTTAAATTGTCCCACTTTCCTTTTTATCTTTTCTCCTTTATCGCCTCTATTTTCCCCTTTTTTCTGCTCTTTCACTGCCTTTTGAGAATAGAAAGGATTGGAAAGCAAAAATGCTTATCGTCTTAAATATTTTTGGTCGAAAAAAGGCAAAAGTGCATCAATAAAAAGAAGAGCTTCAACTATTAATACATTAAAAGTCACAGACGACCGAATTAAATTCGAGTGGAGGTCAAAATGACCGCTTTTCCCGTTCCAGTGTTAACAAATAAGCAGATTTCTTTAGTGGGTTAAACGAAAGCGTTCCAACACCTAAAGAATACCGTTGCTCCCTCACAATGGCGCTCTTGTCCGACTGAAACGTCTTAAAACCATTCTTTTAAGGCTTTTTGTCGCAGCAAGGGCGCCGAGCCAGACGGCGGTTATATTTAGCCCAGTGTGGTTTGGGGAGTGGATGAACACCTAATCGCCTCATCGACAGATGCCCCATTCCAGCGCAAAGGGAACCCTCTTACCCAACCCAGGAACCGGACCGTTTCCTTAAACCTGACACATCAAATATTTAACCTCGTTTTCCGCCAAACGAGAAAAACGTCAAACGCGTTGGCTAAACTTTCGTTTGTTCATTCCAATGATAATCCGCTTCCGTCATAGGAACCTATCTGTTGCGGGTTCTTCCTCTGAGTCAGAGTTATCTGGGAAGGCAGAGGAGGGCAGAGTTGTTGGTTTTCGCCTGGAGGTGTCGACTGCGGGTCCCGAGAGGAAGTGAAGACGAGTGGGAAGCGATGGAGGCCGGCAGGGGATGAAGAACGGAGGAAAAGAAGGGTTGCACCCTCCGAGAGATAATGAAAGCGCGTTCATTCATAAGAAGAAACACTCTGGGCTTTTTATAATGGGGATGTAAAATGACAAAATGGCTCTTTTAGAAGTGAAATTTGTTCCAATTTTAGAAGAAAATTTTTCGGTTAAAGTAGAACAACCAATACAAGATTTCCTTTAGCAGTATTTTATTAGATCGAGTCAAAAAGTAACTTATATAATCTTTAGTTGCCAAAAAACCCAATGATATACAGCTGATTGAGCAAATAGACATCAGCAGTGGCGTAAAATGAAAAATCAGTTGAGAGGGAAAACATCCTGGACGTGTTTCCAGGTCTTCCAACTGTTAGACATAACAGAAGGAAGTTACCAATGACTCATGGAAGCTGTGGAAGTTTATCAAAAGGATAAACATACAAACAGAATATGACAAAACCATCGGAAAAGAGATGACTGATCAGAATGAAAGACATAGAGGACTGTTAGTCGAATAAGCGTTTCTCTTGAAAACATTTGAGGGGAGACGAAGCGATCTCTTTATAATGTACACAATGAAGAGCGTGTTTTATGCTTCTGACGTTTACATTCGGTTGAAAAGTGCGAGCCAGATGGAAGCGGACGTATCTTATCGAGGCGAAACCCTTAACAAAAGTGACTCCTTATCGGCAAAGTTATTTACTAAATATGGCAGCAAACTGACCGCGAAACGGCCACGACTATTAAAACAAAAACGAAGATGTGGGGACTTTAATGGCACGAACTCCCTAAATATGGTCTCTCATCGACTGGGAACCCTCCTTAATGAACCATAAATTAAAACTGTTGCGCTGTGGCTCGGCCAAAAAATCCACCACCCACAGGAAGCATTCCTAACGGCTCCCTTACGCGAGAGGGTTCCAACGTCGGCACTGAGCATGACGCCCTCGCACGATCGATTCCCGGCTTCCCTTTTCTCTCCCTCGCAGGGAACTCTTCGGGAGCGGAGTTTGGGGCAGTCCCGAAGGTCAGAGAGTGAATGAGTGGCTCACCGAGGTGACTTCCCCGGGCGACTGGGGCCCCGCGGGCGGGTGCTCGGGGGGCTTCGCCCTCCCGGCGAGCCCCCCCAGGGAGGCCATCCTGTAGGAGGCGGCCGCGCTCGCACTCGTGTATCCCTGGTACTTGGGCAAGAGGGGCGGCTTCTCCCGCTGAGTCAGCAGGCTGGCGCTGCTGGTGTACATGTAGGAGCCGGGGGATGTGAGTCCGTTCCCGGTGGATCTGGGAGAGGTCACCTTGACGGCGGAGGCCTCGCCCGGGTTCTTTATCCCGTTTTCCATCTGTCCGGAGAGGAGAACTCAGCACAGAGCCGCGTTTCCGCTTGGACGAGTTTCTCTCATAATCTCACGTTTTCTAAATGCACTCGCTGAAACTGGTTGCGGCGGCCATCGTCAGCTAACAGTGCGGGGCAGACTTAGTGCGGTGGTTTGGATGTGAGAGTTCTGTTCGCCCCCGAAAGCGCGATCCCACGGAATAAAGAAAGTTATCGATGACGTGGGGAGTAAGGAAACATTTCCAGAGCGTTTGGAAATCTCAAGCCTCGATTAGAAAATCATTTTTTCGAGCAAATATGCTGAGAAAAAAAAAATTAGGAACGGTCTGATTACCGATTGGCGACCTCTGGTTATTAGGATAGCGAATATTTCGCGGGGAATTTGCAATTTTGCGATTAAACCGAATGATAATAAAAATTAAGAGTCGATAAGTATTTAAATAATCTAAGCATTCTTCACATTCCGAATGGGCGCACTCATCCACGATTTCAGGTTTTTTATCTCCGTCCCGTCAGAAAGGAACTGCTGCACTTTCGACATCACCATCCGACGGTCGTTTCAAAAAAATTCCCTTCGGAATTCAGATTATCTCATTTGGGGGCAACAGAGGTTACCGACTGAGCATCCAACACCATTGAAACAAGGAATTCATCCTCAGAGGGTTTTCAGGTTTAGGGGTAGCTCAATTGTGGTGTGTCAGCGCTTAAACCACTTCCGTGACGGTGTTCCCTTTCACAGGCTTTCTGACCCGTACTAAAACTACTCCGAATGGTCTGCATAATTCAAAATTAGGCTTGGTGTTTGACAAATCGACCTGCTTGACCTTTCACCCCGAGCGCATGTGGGCCTGAGGAATTAAAAAGGATCAACAGCACAGAAGCCACTTAGCGATGAAGTGTTAAAGCACAATGGCAAACCCTCATCGCATTTCGGGACATGAGCGATCGCCCTCCCCACGAGCGTCCCCCAGCGATCGCTGACATTCCCAACATCCAAACCACCGTCGCCGGGCCGCCAAAGCACCGACCTGCCAATGCCAGAGACGACTCCTGGCCCGACCATCTGCGAAAGCAATGCACAAAACACGCGAGGCACACACATACACACACACACGAGGAGAAAAGCTCTTCGCCCCAAAGCACTTTGTAACGATCGAAAGCAGACTGAGTCTGAGTCAAATGGGAGTGGCAATGAAAGCGCGGAGTGTGCAGTGATAGGAGGCCGTTTGCTCCGTCTCTTTCCGCACAGGGCCGTAAACAAACGGAAATATTTTCGGGGTTGTTTCCCTCTGGGTGCTAATTTTGGCCTTTTCCGGTCTGGGCCAGCAATTTCCGGTTCCTAACGAATCTAATCATGTGTGAGTTGAAACGGCCTACGTGTGCCTCGTTATTTTAAATTTTCATTTACCTCTTTTTTCCTTTTTCTTATATCTTAGGTTTATATTTCTGATTTATTCAGTCTTCCAACGCCAGAACGCCCGTCAGGGGTCAAAATAACCATCGCCCTTATTAAGATAAATATTTTTTCACGATAGAAATAAAGCACGTGGAATTTCAACACATTTTTTTTATTCTCTTTAGGAGTTCGAAGGATTAAGAAAATCGTATAAAAAATATAAGTTTTTTGACATTTTAAGCAAACGTTTTGACTGCGATAGAAAGGCTGCCTTAAAGTACATAAAAAAAAATTATAAAAAACGGCGGGAGTTTCATTGAAAAAGACAATTCTGGTGTCACTGAATGTGTCCCCTTAAAGCCCTTTCAAAATTTTTGGTTGCTTTTACTCATTTCAGCTAAGATTCAAAGAAACATCAATCACAGTCATCACTTTTAGGGGTTTTAACATAAAAATAAAATTCTCTCATTATCAAAAGCCATTAACTTTAATTTGTGTATTTAATCACTTCCTTCGCTCTTCAACTGACGAAGGCTGAACCAAACAGATTTTGTTTTCTACTTCTTAATATTAACACTGCAGTGCATGGAAGAGTTTCCTGACATTCAGCCTGACAAGAGCCTTAACAAGACATGACAGGCATGCAAGCTTTTTAAGAATTGTGCCTGTACATGTGCTCAGAATTTGCCCATTCAGGAAACCATAATTCATTTTTAGGTGCATTAGTTTTTTCAGAAACCCTCTCCCAAAGGGCTTAAAAATTCATTAAACCATATAAAATCAATATTTAAAAATTTATACAACTTGAAGAATAAAAAAAGGTGATGATTTTCAAAAACTTTTAATATTATTTTGATCCACACAATGGAATCCCAATAAAAAGAACTCAATATTTAACAATTAAGTAATTCAATATCATAAATAAGCCATTTAGAAGCAAAAGAAATATTTAAAAAAAAAGAGATACTTACTGCTGTGGGATTCATTGAAATGCAGGCATTGATCCAATCATCAGGAAATCCATGAAAGACCGAGAAGAAAATTAACACATATTTAATAAATAAAATAATTAGACATTTAACAATTCATTTGACCGGGAAACGTCGACTTAAAAGAATATTACTGCCTAAAAAATGATCTATTGCACAGTAATTAGTCAACTGCAGAAAAATTAAAGTTTCGTGATATTTACACGTTTGGAACAAATTAGATAGGGCCGTTACATTGTAAGAATAAAGCCTAAAGACCTTGATTCGTGTATGTTTATATGAAAATAGGCAAAATATTTATTTTAAGCATAACAAGCGCCAAATAGGCGCGATTTTATTGCTCCTCTATAACCTAACCAACGGTAATTTTCCCGCCAATGCCATTGACTACTCCAAGCGCGTATTAGAGGCCAATTTACTAACCACTTCTTTGCATTTTCCGTTATTCTCGTTAAATTTCTGACACTGATGTAAACTCGTTAATATTCATGACATTTCCCGAATTTTGACCAGAAAAATAATTCACATCAAAAAGAATACTTAAGCACGAAACATCTCCTTTTAAGAGAGTGACAACCGCACAATCAAGTATAACTTCCTGTAATTTTTATCAAAAGTAATTCATCCAAAAAAAGATAAAATGTAAAGTAAAACACAATTGTCTGCGAGATGTAAACGCATAACGCTATGCTTACACCACAGCCTTTTCTGAGAACTATTGTTTTGCGGAATGCTCATATCTCGACTCTTTCATGTCTGTGGTTTGAGACGCTTGGAGATAGACCTACTCCTTCGAGTTAAAATAAAAACTAATAAAAATTAACAGGAGCTTTCTGTTCTTTTTATTTATCCTAACAGAGGAATTGTATGCCCTGCATCGCCGTTTTACCACCTTGATGCTTAACTTCGCTGGTTTGGAGGTTTTGTTTGAGAAAACGGTTTTTAGCTCTGTGGTTTCTGCCGGAATATGTTGAGGGATTCGCCGAGTAAGTTTATTTCCAGTTTTGTTTACAGAGATTTATGTTTCCTGTCGGTAAAATATGATCTTTGCTGATATATTAATTGATTTTTTTTACAGCTAATATGAAAGATTCCGTAGAGAAAGATTTACTGAGGGAGCCCGGACCCGATCCGACGGCTCCCATTGCCCGTAAAGGACTCCTTATGTCTTTAGCGACAGGAAAATCAATGGAAATACCTGAACAAGATATGGTGAGCCCATTGAAACATTTCCCATCAAATGCTTAGGAAGAACTGAAATTATAATACTTGGATTGTGTGTTTTGTAAACGCACACTTTGCGAATTAGAAGTCCTCTAAATGAAAGTGTATTATTAATTAATGTGTTTCAAGAAGATAATTTTGCATTAACTTTACAGTTAGGACGTTGCCGTTTTGTATCAGAATTTGAAAAACTAAATCGTATTGGAGAGGGGACTTATGGAATTGTCTGTAAGTTTTTTTAACAAATAAAGCCATCTATTGTTTACTTTGTCTGAAGATTTTTAGTGTATTTAGTGTGTTTGAATCATCTTCGATGTCCTTGCAAAAGAATTTTTCTTTTTTATAAACTTAAATTTTGCAGTGTGGAATTCATTTTATGATCTTTGCAGACAGAGCAAAAGATACAAAGAATGACAAAGTTGTGGCATTAAAGAAAGTCAGGATGGAACTTGAGAAAGATGGACTTCCAGTCAGTGGACTGAGAGAAATATCTGTTCTTTTAAACTGCAGGCATGAAAATATTGTCTTGCTCAAGGAAGTTGTGGTGGGAAGAAGTCTAGAAAGGTGAGCCTGAGTGGAGATTTTGGGAATGTCTCAGATGAAAAGCCAAACTATTTGCTGACTAATCCATGTGTATGTTTAGCTAAGTAAGAAAAAGCAAATAAATGAGGTTCATTTGGTCTACATAATGAATCACCCATTAGAATATAAAATATTACACTGGTGAAATATTCTGATTCATTTATGCAAACCATTGGCAAACACAGTTGAATCACTTTTGATCATTTGATTCCCATTTTCAGCATTTTTCTGGTCATGGAGTACTGTGAACAAGACTTAGGAAGCCTTTTGGATTACATGCAAGCACCATTCACAGAGTCACAAGTCAAGTGCATCATGATTCAGGTCCTCAGGGGATTGAAGTACCTTCACAGGAACTTCATTGTTCACAGAGACTTAAAAGTCTCCAATCTTTTAATGACAGATAAAGGCTGTGTCAAAATTGGTGAGCCTTCATTTGTATTTGTTAACTCCTTTTGAGTTGTTTGCAAGTTAGTGCACCTACTGTGGTTTCAGCTGATTTCGGCCTGGCCAGATGGTTTGGACTGCCAGTGAGACCCATGTCCCCAAATGTGGTCACCTTGTGGTACAGAGCCCCTGAACTATTGCTGCAGGCAAGAACTCAGACAACAAGTGTGGATATGTGGGCTGCTGGCTGCATCCTTGGGGAAATATTAGGTAACCACATTGACAGAGGGAACATTCACCTTAAACTGAGAAATGAACTTTTGTTTGTGTTTGAGCAGGTCACAAACCTCTTCTGCCTGGCAGGACTGAACTGGGCCAATTAGAACTCATTGTAGATTTGCTGGGAACCCCTTCAGATGCCATCTGGCCAGAGTACTCGTCTCTCCCTGCTCTGGCAAACTTCTCTTTGAAGCAGCAGCCATACAACAACCTTAAACAGAAATTCCCATGGTTGTCAGCTGCTGGGCTAAGACTGCTCAATTTCCTGTTCATGTATGACCCCAAAAAGAGAGCAACTGCTGAAGAATGTTTGCAGAGTTCATATTTCAAAGAAGCACCTTATCGTAAGTTCACGACTTGGAAGTGGATTTTATTTGATTATTTTGAATGCAGTTGGTTAAATTCTGTTTTATTTTCAGCTTGTGATCCAAAATTAATGCCTTCATTCCCTCAGCACAGGAATTTCAAAACAAAACAACCTCCTCCTGCTTCAGACAGTCAGCCAGTTTTGGATCAGACCTCTCAACTCCCTGCCATATCTGATATTGTATGTGAAATTAGCAATTCATTTCAGCATTGACAAACAATGCAGTGTTTTATTCAGTAATTTTGCTTTTTCTTTTCAGTTGGGATCCCTTGTGAAAAAGAGGAAGATTGAATAAATGGGTATTTTTAACCAAAAGATCTCAAGGTTTAAAAACATAGCTTGCAGATTGTAATATTTCAGTGTCAGGTCTTAATTTCTTAACAATATAAACATACTTTGAACAGTTTTACCAAAGTTTTGGCACCTATTTAATACATACCTTTCAGCTGAGAGAAATTATGAGTTTAGGATTTTGTAAAAACTATTGAGTTGCTTATGTGCAATTTGTTTGGTAACAGGGAAAAAATAATAAGTCAGAAGATTATTTATTGTAATAATGAATTTAATGCTAACAAAAACAGTACAAAATATCCTAAGATAAATATTACTCCTAGTGTGAATTGGCGGTGAAATCTACAGATACGGTCTGTCCGGCGCCGGTGCTGGTTTTCTCCTAAACCTCTTTTTTCTGGGAAACCAGATGTGTTTCGTAGTGGCTGTTAACTGCATTAATTCCTCTCTAACCAATTCCTGTCTTTTAGGTTTGATCATACTCAAAAACTCTGCATTCGACTGCACTTTTAACACAGAATTACTTTTAAGTACTGTTTTTTTTTCTGGTAGCGGTAAAGATTTATCGTAGGGAAACGTCGACTCCGGATGCCAGCAAACAATAGTGGAACTGTCATCTGTCATAACAACGTGAGCATCGCTCTTCAGCCTTATTAATGACGTCCAAGACTTAAGAAAATTCGTTCTCACGATCCTCGTTAACTGCACCACCATCTTGTCCTAATATCATTCGCAATAGAGGCAGGCGGTGGAATTTTCACCCCGCTCGAATCCTTTCTAATGACACGTTGAACTTACGGTTTTAAAGCTCGAGTTTCGAAGTCAGATGATTATTACAAATTTGTTTAATTTAGTCATTACGGGCTAATAACCACAAAGACATGGAAAATCCCATTAATTTTATTTCACACAACCGCGTCCTGTTGTCATGGCGGTTATGGTTTTGTTACGGGGTTGGCCATGTTCTGAATGACATTTGTGCTTCTTTATGGTTCACCTATTTGTTAGTTTTTTTCCATTTAGTATTAGGTTTTGACAGTGTCAGTTCTGGAGCAATTTTATTAATTGGCCAAGTGGCAGATGCCATATCAACGCCTTTTGTAGGTGAGCAATTAAATTTTTTTAAAATTTTGGACGTACAGTTTTGACAAGTGACAGTGGTCATCGAAGTTTTTTGTGGGTGTTTTCTTCACGATCTTTTCCACTTGCAAAGTCTTAATTATTTTTTTTCCGTTGAGATTAAATCCTAAGACACAGGGGATTATTAATATAGTTTTGTTGGACATTCACCTTACTCATTTATACCACTTTCCATTGGAAACAATGGATGTTTTAATTTATATAAATCATTTTCTACTGTAAAACATAATCTTTTGCAGTTTGAAATGGTAAATTGCTATTTTATTAATGCTTATTTATTGCATTTAAAAAAAAAAGCAGTTCTGTGTAACAGTTTCAATGGCATTACTTTGTTTTCCAGGGATTGAATCAGATAAGGACAACAACAGTTGGCTGTGTAAATTTGGCAAAAGAAAAGCTTGGTACCTTGTGGGGACATTATGCATTCTCTGCAGTTTTCCCTTCATATTCACTCCATGCATTGGCTGTCAGAATGCCCACTTCTATGCCCAGATGGTTTATTACAGTGCATTTGTCATCATCTTCCAATTCGGCTGGGCAGCTGTTCAAATTTCTCATTTGGCTCTGATCCCAGAGCTGACCCCAAACAACCACCAGAGGACACAACTCACTGCTGTCAGGTAATGGCTGCAAATGGCTGCCTTTTGACACTTCATTGAACACCATCAAACAACAATGGCTTCTCCTTCAGGTACTGCTTCACTGTGATCTCCACTGTGCTTGTCTATGTGGTGACATGGATTTCCTTGAAGTCAGGTGAGGACAGGGACATTTCTCAGCAAGTGGGGCCAAATGATGCTGTCAACTTCCAGAGAGTGGTGTACAGTGGATTGCTCATTGGATCAGTGACATCTTTTGTTTTCTTTTGGGGCGTAAAAGAGGAATCTCAGTTTGAAAGAGACAAAAGAGAGAGGACTCATAAGACTTTAATTGATTTCATGAAAGAAATCAAATTCTATGAGGTATTTAAAATTGATTTAGTTAGCTGATGAAGTGAGTGTGGAAGCCATTAATGGAATTTGTGCAGGTCGCAGTGATATACATGTCTAGTCGATTGTTTGTTAATCTGGTGCAAATAAACATTCCACTGTATCTGCATGAAACACTGTCAAAGAATGCTGAAAAGTTGGCTGTGATTCCACTGCTGATGTACATGGGCAGTGTGACTGCTTCCAGTTTTGTTTATTACCTAAACAAGGCATTGGGAAGGAAAGTAAGTCACAAATCAATTCAGTGTTGACAGACATTGGAGTTTCACTGGAAACAAATTCATTTCAGATCTCATACATATTTGGATCATTGCTGGGTGTTGCTGCTTGCATTTGGATTAAATTTGGACACCACAGTGATTATGAAATATATCCAATTGCTGTGTTATTGGGTAAAGTCATTTTCATAAGTGAATTTCTCCTTATCTCTGATTCATTAAATCAAGTCATGGTGACTTTTTATTTGATGTTCAACCTTGATGTTGACTGTAACATATACACAGCTATATAAGAATGAGTTGAAACCTACATAAAAAGAAAGCCTTGACTTTATGTGGCATATAATCTGTTGAGTTAATTGATTAAACTTTTAACTGTGAGATTTGTGGAAAGGTTTGTCTGTTCAGTACAGATTTCTGTGCTTCCCGAATCAAATGCTTAAATCAAGGACATGTCCTCACTGTGCTGACTTAATGTCTTGCTGCAGGTGTGAGCGGCTCCATTCTCATAGTGACCGCCCTGGGACTGACCGCCGATCTGATCGGTTTCGACACCGACACGGGGGCATTCGTGTACGGCGCGATGAGCTTCGTGGACAAACTCTCCAATGGGATCGCAGTGATGGCCATTCAGTACATGTAAGTGCGGAGTCTGTTCCCTCTGATGTCAGCTGTCTGAGCTGTGTCGTTTGTTGTGCAGGAGGTGTTCGTCGTGTTCAGACTACTACAAGAACGTGCTCGCATATGTGTGCGGAGGGGCGGCTTTGGTGGGGATTTTACCCGTTCTGACGTTGAGGTCGAAAGCTGTAAGAGCGGAAAATGCGGTCGATTCGAGCGAGACGAAACCCCTTCTTTGAATGGATGGAGATTTTGTGATAATTGTTGCTTTGTTTGATTGCTTGTTTCGTCTTCTGCGGGCAGAGTTTTCAGATCTGAAATATTTTTGATGAGATAAAAGGAGATTATTTTGTTATTGTAATTTATTTTGGAAGTTTTACATGAAATGAGTAGACATGTCCTATATCACAATGCATAAATATTAATTTATATGTTACTTTTATACTTAAATTATTATATACATTATAAATATTTTTTTAAAAAATTTGAACGATATTAGAATGAAGAAATGATGTAGAATTATAACTTATAAAGCCTACACTCTAATACACAGCATTTAAAACTCTGGCTTCACAGTTTTGTTTGTAAAAATATAAATTTTGACATTTTTTTTTGACTGAAAGTATCACCTCAGTTTTGAGGTTTTCTGTCTGCATTTGTCACTCTTAGCTTTCGTATAAGTCCTGCAAACATGATGACGGCCCTCACATTTCATAACTTTCTTCCTTGAAATTTTGTTCTTACACAATTCCCATATTACTGCCAATTCGATTGCCTGATATTAATAAAAATGACAAGGAACTAAGCTTAAATGACTCTGTTTTCATAAGGCGTTTTTTAACTTGAAATGTCATTTCTTCCGGACGTAATATTAAGATTTTCTACAGAAGAACTGAACAGAGAAACAACGACCGTTGGGATTCGATCGCCTTTGGTGACGTCACCAATTCCAAGAACTGGCGACGACGAATCCCGACAACTGCCGACTCAAACCGGAACTTTAACGGTCCAAAGGCAAATGCGCCGAAACAGTAAATTTATTTAAAACCTACTTCCACTCAATTAAAATTTATATTTTGTTCCAATTACAGTTTATAATTTTAATCCCGAAAAAGCCTTAAAAAGGACAGCTTTGTATTTCTCATTTAAATTTGCACCAATTATTTCGGTTCGCCGATCAGAAAACATCATAATTAATTCATTAGTTTATAAAACGAGATGGACACCTCGAGAATGTCTCATTCATCGAAGGAATGGCGGTGCCTTTCCGTTGTTCGTTAGATCGAGCGATGATAAACAAGTTTTGTTTGTAATTGTATCCTCGTGTCCACATGGATGGTGCGAACCATGAAGAAATGTCTGCCTCTGTGCTCGTCTGGAGCCTCTGACGAAAGTGAGATTTTCTAGAGGTCACGCCACTTTCGATAGTTCGATGCAATAGATTCAGTAATTAATTAGTACAAGTAGGCCGAATTTAAAGGCGAAAGTCAAAATTATTTTTTATGAGTTTCCAAGAGAAAAGCAAGAGTTTTCGGAGATGGGGGGCATTAAAGGATGGAAGGCACCGTGTCCCGCCATATTTCTCCATGGCGACCGCAAACCCAGCACTGATCCACATAAATTACTTACATTGTTTACCGATTTTGATCGCCTCACATTGTTTTTAAATGTGCGCTATGGTCAAGGTTGCCTCTAAGCCGCTTCAGGCCCTTGGAAGGTCTTGACGTAATTTCGTGACGATAGCATCTTTTTCTCTCTTGTGCTTCCATTATAAAACTTACTTTTCACCGACCTGCATTATTAGCAAAATTAACACATTCGCGTGAAATCCGAAACCGTTGCACTCTTATCACCGACGCCGGCCTCCGCGTGGCTCCACTTCGTTAACCTCTGTGCTCGGCCGCGGCTCTCACTCTGTGGCAGTTCGCCATTCGGCGACAGACGCCCGCCAAAACATGTTCCTCGAGCCGATTGCCTCTTGTCTCTTATCGGAAGAGAGATAATGTTATCACTGGTGGAAAGGATATTGTGTTAGGTGACTGTGTTTCGAAAGAAAGTCAATTCGTGTTCACGTGCAGAATGCTGTAGGAGGAGGAGGAGGATGGCTTACGTGTCAGCGATCATTTCTGGAGCAGCCTGCCTGGGGGTGCTGCTCGGGCTCATTTCTGGAATTTTCTTTTTGGTCCTGGCCGCGGTGAAGTGGATGAGGTAAGAGAAGGTGTTGGGCTTATTCTTGCTGAATGTGGCCGTGGATAACTGTCCTTTGCGTGTAGTCTCATATCGATGGGACGGTGTTCAGAACATTTTGACAACTACTTAAGAACAAAGTCTTTGTCTTATCTTTGTTCTATTGAAATTAGAATCGATTGCTCCCCAAACGTTTACTCTAAAATATTTTTTTTTCTAAATAAAATATCGGCAACAAAATAGTCTAAAATTTTTTATAAAACTAAACGAGGTGCACTTCTTTTACTTCTTTTTCTTCCTTTGCTTCTTATTTTCCTTTGATCACTTTTTTCTCCCTCTTCTTCTTCTTTGCTTCTTCTAATTCTTCGCTGTGGTCTTCGATTTTCTATTGATTTTTCCTTTTTCCATAGAAGTCCTCATTTTGATAATCTCTCTTCACTAACTCTTTAAAAAAACCCACACCTTATGGTTATCTCTCTCTCTCTCTCTCTCTCTCTCTCTCTCTCTCTCTGTTCTTCCTTTCTCTGTTTCTCTTTTTTTTGTTTTCTGCGATGGACTTTCCTCCAAATTTAACAAACTCTTTTTTTCCATTTTTTTCTCGGAATCGCAAATTTTGTAGAACTTCATGTAGAATTTTATTCGTTTTTGTCTGTCTGTCTTCTTCCGTTCTTCCCATGTGACAGCGGAAAGACAATTCGGAACATAAACAAGCAGCCATTTTGAATTAAACGATGAAATGTGGATTAATTCGGTGAGAAACTTTTGTATTTATAAACTCTTGAAAAAAATGGCCATTTTGTTTATAAAATAAAAATCAATACACCTTTTAATATTTATCGTAAACATTTAAAGGGGAAACTTGTAGTGTTTTGTGCAACTTATTTTAGTAAAAATTCGCCATCAAATAGTAAATTAAATAAAAACCGTTTTCGTTGGAGAAATCAATTTAAGAGAAAAAATAATTAAATTCATCCGAAGATTGACATTTTCTTTGAATTTATTTACAAAATAATCGATGGATTAGGCGAGAGCCCATTTCGGGCTTTTGTTTATTAGAGAATTTAGGGAAATTTACGGAAAGCATTTAATAATAAAAGTGCAAAAAAGTAAACCGTTACTGTTTACGTTAAAAATGTCCTCAGCCGAATTTCGCGTTTTCCGTTGGAAAAGAGTTCATTTGGCGTAATTATTCGAAAGATGGATTCGGAGACAGACGAGCGTTATTCTTTTCTTATCAGAGATTACAATGCACTAAAGCTTTCAGAAGAGGAGTCGGTTATCATGAAAAACCGAGGAAAATTCTGCTGTGCCGCTGCAGAGGAAAAACCAAAAGCCAACAACAAAATGGCGGTTCAAATGTTGGTGCATATTTTAAACCTTTCACGGATTTGTCTAATCTTTAATGCTATCTTTATTCCATTTTAAAGTGGCCATGTGACTAAATTTTTAGTTTTTGTCACGGGTTATCCGTTAAAGAGAGAATTCTAAGAGCTCGTGGTCCACTGTGAACCCTCTGACGGTGTTCGGGGGTGAGATTTCGCCCATTTGGCAGCCTTTTAAAGGAACGGGGCGAGAGTGCCCTTGTCGAAAGGAGACGTGAGCGCCTGCCAGCCTGTCGGGATCACGTACGATGTGCGTTTACTCATGTGGGAAGTGGCCATTCGGGGCCCGGTCAGGTCGCGGGGCGTGACCACCGAGTGGGGCTCGGACTCTGTGGTCGTCTCTGCAGTTGGCGGCTGACGGATGGCGGAGTGGCGCGTAGGGTGACGGGGCTGGACGAAACTGACAAATTTATCAATGAAGTACGTATTAACGCTGGAGCAGCTTATTTTCGTTTTATAACTCATTCATGTGCATTCCTTCATTCATCGTTGCACTGTAACTCACTAACTAACTTCTGTAACTGAATTAAGGATTGTCTTATTTTCCTGCTTTTCTCTTTTGTTTCCTTTTTAGTGCGTTTTTTGACCGGTTTAGTGATGAATTAGGCTCACTGCCACGAGGAAAGTGTTTCAAAACCCTTCAAAGTCTTGGCTTATTTTAACTGTCGTTACTTTCAGAAGAGTTATTCACAATTACTCAGAAGTATTGTGAAATTGCGGTGGAAAATCCGAGAAAATGGAGCCAAAATTCGCATTGGGAAAATATAATACATACAAAATAAAATAAAAGCTGAATAATTTCGAGCGTTTTTGTGATTTTACAAAAGTTTCATCGAATTAATAGGAAATCCCGTTGACGCATTAAAACCCAAACATATATCTCTTTTCGTCGTACACTCACTACAACTATATAGCTTTATGTTATATGAATAACTTTTCTATTTTTTTTATCTATTGACTTGCTAATATTCTTTAATTTATTCCTTTCTTGTCTCCATTAATTATTATACTTTCTATCTATTCGGTAATTTTTTAAAATTTACTAATATCCCATTAATGTATAAGAGACTGAATTTTGCTCAATCATAGTACAATATGCCTGTTGTTATAATTAATCATTTTGTATTTTATTTATTAATAATTCAACATTCTGTTATGGTATCTGTTGCATCTATAGGCAATAGACTGTCAAGAAATACATCAATTTGAAGATTATTACCATTGTATTGTTGCCGTATTGTATCCTTCTGGTTATACTGTATTGATTCGTCAAAGCAGCAACGGGCTGCAGCTCATTCAGAAATGTCGCTTCAACCGCCCCATTTCCAGTCCACCCCTGTCCGATCAGCACCTGTTTGGCGACATCAACAGATGTGCCAGAATGAGAGTTCTCCCTCGCCTCGCAACCGTAAACAAAAGCCGGTTGCCATTGTAGGCATTGTTGTTGTTGTTTGTGTGGCTGCGGAGTGACATGCAGAGGGGCGTGCAGAGGGGCGTGCAGAGGGGCGTCCAGAGGGGCGTGCAGAGGGGGATAAAACATCAACTCATGCGAGACCGTTTTGTGTCGGGAGGAATGCGAGCGAACCCAGTGCCTGCATGTGTGACCGCTGGCCAGGATCGATGCAGCATTACCGTTAACTCTTTCGGATGGACTCTCACAGGTAAATGTGGTTGCGGGGAGGGTGGCACACCCCAAACTGCTTTCGTGTTCGGACGGAAAGTGCTCAGGAGGAGTCCATTGACTCAGGTTATTGTCAGGAGACCATCGAGCCTGTTTATTAGTATTTAGTGGCAGTGTGGCGCACTTCTCTCTCTCGGATTTGAGCGGCATAACAAGTAGGTTTTCGAATGAATCGATATTGAAACCGACTTGAGTTCCACTCGGGGTGAGGCAATGCACATTGTCAAACACATTTCTGGGAAACGTTAGCCAACTCGGAATTTTATCCCAACTTCATCGGGATCAGGACCTCCAGAAGTTGGTGTCCTCGCAGGCAAGGCCTCTAAATTGATGCAAAGAACAGAGAACAATCTAACAAATTCGTATAAAATCGACAAATTGGAAGATAAACTAACGGCCATTTTGTCACGTATTTCCTTTGTTTTTTATCTTCGTTATTTATAAATTATTGTGAAAAATAAAAATACATGATTATCTAAGCGCCCTCTGTTAAATCGTATCATTCAAACATTAGGAACATAAACAAAAAACCTTTTAAAAGCCTTTCCTTTGACCAAAATGGCCGCTGCAGCGATGTTCGTCAACGGTTCTCGGGCTCATAACTTGATAAATAGCGAATTTTATTGAAATAAAAGAGAAATAATATTTATTTAATGAAAAGTGGAGCGAACGCTCGTGAAATGAGTGCGCCTCATTATCATAGGTTCTTGGCGCAGTCATTAATCGATAGGCAAACAGAACCCGATGGGCAGCCGAGCGCGACACACGGACGGCCGGACTGCACCTCTTCTGGGCGCATTCCGCCCTGGAAGACCCCAGTGGGATCCCCTGGAAGGCTGCCTGGTTTTTACCAGGTTCAGGCAGAGTGCTGACCTTGGCGGGGGCAAACCCATAATTCGAGGTCACGTGACCTCCAGTGACGCAAACCGCCGTCTGCGACCGGTTTGGATGTTGTACCACAGTCTAGCGTACAAGGTGCATCGGTGGGGAGCCATGATGGGATGTCCCCGCAGGCGTGCCTTGCTCAGGTTGGCAGAGCTTCCCTTGAACCCGATGGCAAAACCTGCACACAATTTCCTAATTCCAGCACTCCGTTGTTTTCTAGAATCAGACGACTTTGTAAAATATTTACTGTTTCATAAAGATAGTACTGACATTAAAAGCGACTTTAATTAAACGTATTGTAAATGTTTTTCACTATTTTTGAGGCCTAATTATGTTAAATAATTCGCCATTAGATTCGGAAAAACCACAATAAAAAGCAGAGGAAAAAGGGAAAAATTCAAGGATAAGAGATACAGAAGAGAAAAATCAGACAAGAAAGTGAAAAATCAAAGGAACAGCTGAGACAAAGAAGAGAAAAATGGAAATTCGGGTATATTCAAACAATCTGTACAAATCATTGCATCAGAGTTTCATCAATGTGTGCTCATTATTTCCAATATGAGTTCCAAAAAACGATACAGCGGTCATTTTGACCTTCTCATACTCCGTCTCCACGGAAAGGTTTTCCCAATGTGAGCTGTTCACCCTCCGGCCACCCTCCGTCACCCTTCGGCCACCCTTCGGCCACCCTTCGGCCATCTGCGAAGCGAGCGGTTGGTCAAGGCATTGTCATTGTGTGTGTAAATAACTCTTAGAAGGAGGTTAGCCGGGATGATTAGGTTTATTATCTAGTTGAGTCACTCTTGTGTGCAGAGGAGACTGAGAAGACCGGAGGCCGCTGCCATTTCTGGAAGGCGGCGCCCGCATTTTGCGAGTCCGTCCGAAAACCGTACCTGAGTCGTTGCCGAAGAGCGCTCCGCTTTCTTTTTAGACTCCACTCGGCCTTATGCAATGCCTCGACATTACATAATTCTATTACAAATTCGACCGGGTTATGGCTACTCGAGCCAGTATCTGCTGCTCTGGTGCTCGGGTTGTGCGTCAGTTGATCGTGGAGTGCTCCGCCGAGACTTCTTGTGAGCATCTTTCGCCGACGTGCAGGGCTCAACGGGCGGTCGTTCACGTGGGAAAGCCTTTGCCCAAATGAGAATGCTTGTTCAGAACTGGTCAGTTGCATGAGGTAGAGAATGCAGAGAATGAGCATTGGGGGCGGAGGGGAGGGATGGAAAAAGGGAAATGAAATGAGGACTGAAAAGGATAAAAAGCGAGAGAAGGCAGCAGAAGGCGGAGAGGAAATGGAACGTGAAGACGAATGGAGGGCAAATAAAAGAGGCGCAGAAACAAGACGAATGAGAATCTGTAAACAAAGCGAATCGGTGGCGCCACTTTCGGAAGACGGCCACATGCGAATGCTCACTGTGGCGCTGTCTGTCAAGTAGGGGTTCCGGGGAAGAGTGGCAAAAGGGGGATGAAGGGGGGATGAAGGGGGGATGAAGCGGGGTTAGCCTTTGGCTCAGATGCCGGGGGTTCGAAGGGAAAGAGAAAGTGAAATTTGTTGTAATTAAGAGTTTAAATTTAAAATGAAATTTGGGTCAGTTATTGGGCCGTGAATAATATATTTTAGTTTTGTTTTCTACTGTTGAATTCGTTTGGGATTGTTGAAGCGTTTTGGATGTGCGAGGCAAAAAAGAAGAGAAGGAAGGATACGAATGAAAGAGCAGAGCAACGGCAGATAAAGATAATGAAAATTAGGGGGTCTGCTTTTCAGTAATCTCGCCATTTTGAAAAAAAAATGAATTGATTCTATCTCTCTAATAAACAACAATTTTTAAACTTAAAATTAAGTCATTAAGTCTTTCTTGTAGAAATCTGTCCAGATAAACATGTCGTGGCTAATTTTTCATGTTTAGAAAACATCTTCGAAAAAGGCGATGATAACGTGACAATTCTTTATTTTAAATGAAGTCGATTCCTTTGTTTTTTTTTGCGGGGAAACTCCGCGTCCTCGCATTACACAAATATTTTTTCCCAAATAGCCAAAGCTTCCAGGTACAACTCTTTGTTTACCCGATCTCCTTCGGACAACACTCGCTTGCGCAATCTTTGCTCTCGGTAATCACTTGCGATCCAAAAGTTCGAGTGTTGTCTTCCCATGAATGGGGACACGCAAACAGTCGAATAACTCCAACCGTCACGTAACAGCCCTTATATAACGATAAATGTGCGCCAAGGACAGGGCCGGGCTTCTCTTGGGGGGCACTCACTGCGTGGAGGACCGCCCAGCTCCCTGCACGCCCCTGCCCTAACCAAACGCGGTTCGTGCCTCAGGAGGATGGAGGGAGCCACAGAAGGCCCGCGGGTGGGGCCTCCCCCACAAGCATGAGCCTGGGACCGCGCCGGAGCAAGATGCTGTGGCCACTTCTCGTCGAGCACACGGAGCCGGGGGTCCCGATGACCTCCCACCTGCACCAGCAGGGGAACATGGCGCTGTTCCTGACTCTGTTCATAGTGACGTGCGTGGAGGTGTTGATTGTGAAGGTGGCGCAGAGCGAAAGGGAACTGGAGATGCTGCTGACGCCCCACGATCCCTCGTACCTGAGCGAGTACGCGGACGATGACGACGACGACGACGACGATATTTGGTAGAGGGGCGACAGCAGCCCTGCCAGTGACTCTCCGAGAGAGATTTTATTATTATACTTGTTACGTTCGTGATTAAATATTATTATTGTGAAGAAATGTCTGTTCGTTCTCCTGCAGTGACTGGAGGGAAGGGTTTTGTGTTCGCTGGAACCTCGTCATGATTGAATCTCTGTCTGTTCGTCTGTTCCTCCGCTTGCAAAAGTTAATTAAAAATCCAAGCTTTAGTCTTGGTGGTTAAAATTTATATTTTATTTCCTGCAGCAGAGTGCGCTCGAGTCTCAGTGAGGAAGAACTCGCGAGGCAGAAGAAGTTCCTCGTCAGCAGCTCCTGTCTGCTGGATTCCTCTCCGGAAACGAAAGAGACGGAAAATGGCCTCGCCAGTGCACCTAACGGCAGCGCCCACTTAGAACTGGATCGAGACTCTCAAAGGTAATTAACTCATTGTAGCCCAAAATGAGTTGCCAAAGAAGTAAAAACTTTTCACTGGTTTTCAGCAGTTCGGAGAAGCCTCTGCGTTGGGATAATCTCCTCCCAGATGAGAGCAAGCAAAAGAAAGAAGGTAAGTGTCCTCCCGAAGGTTGAGGGACGGTTGAGGACGACGCTTGAAGGGAAATCTCTTTCAGGACCCGGCAGCGATACAGTGAGAGTCAGGGAGCTGATGGAGAAGATGGTGGAGAAGATGATCGGGGGTCCTCTGGATGGCACGACAGTGGGACAGCTGTCCGCGCATTCGGCATGTAAGGCTCTCATATTTGGTCTTTCTCTGGCGGTAGCGAGATAAAGGGTTGACCAGATCAGGCTGGAGTTGCAAAAACTTGGTTGAGTCGGAAAATGGTTATCGGTTATTCTTTCAGATTTGGACATGTTTGCAAAGTATCATAATTTATTGTGTCGAGAATTGGCAAGGCTTGGCTTTGCCCTTCATCTATCGCTCGTCCGTAAGTTTTTCTTTGAGTGGGTTTGTCCTCTGCACTGTGTGTTGTAAATATTATGATTACTCCGAAGCCTCCGGTTCACCGGCCGTTCACACCTTCGAAAGGCCTATTTGTCCTCACAGGGCCGACTCACATTGCCTTTCGCCAGAAGTTGTCAAATACGCATTTGGGCGAACACTTGGCCATTCTGTCAAATCCTCATGCACCAATGTCTGATTTTCCTGTTGTTGCACCGCAGCCCGCACCCACTGTCTCTGCGTGCAAACTTCAATCTGCTTTTGTGATTACAGATCAGAACGAAGACCCGGCAGATATAAAAGACTCCAACCTGAAGCGCCTGATAAAGCAGATAGTGGATGAAGCGATGTATCTGCCGAGCATAAAAGACGTCGGACGTCCACCGCAGACTTCCAGAGACGCAGCAGCCGACGACGTCGACAGCAAAAGCTATGAAGACATATTGGCCACCGCCATCTTGAACAAGGCGAGCACCCTTTATCTTTTCTCTTCTTCTCTTCAATTCATCCCTTAATAAAGGAAATCCCTTTTAGGTGATAGAGAACTACCAGAGCGACAGCCACAACGAGAGCGAGGCCTTCGGGAGAAAGCCAAAGCCGAGGGTGAGGCAAAGAAAGCCCAGAAGAAACGACGCCAACGACGGCGATTGGAGCGACACCTCCCGCTCTGACACTCTCTCTCTCACTGTGAGTACACCCTCGCCCCCACGCACCCACACCTCGTCTCCTCTTTCATCTCGAACCCACCCACAGATCGAGGAGTACATAGAAGAAGTAACGACGGCTTTGGAAGCGTCCGAAGACGAAAGGTCCGACTTTTCCGACTGCGAGAGAAGCGCCGTTCGTCGAATCCCTTTCCCGGAGTCCGGACGAACGGTCGTGGAAGGTAAGCACCTTCGGGAGGGAAGAAGAGGGAAGAAGCCTCGGAAGCCTCCCTGAGAACTCTGTCCTTTGCAGGCACGGACGACGAGGACGCCGGCGACCAAAGCACCGCGACAGAGCTGCTCACTTCCAACAGCTCCTGGGAGGAGAACTGGCTGTTCCAGAAGAAGCGGCTTCGGTCGACCCCGAACGCCCACCACCCCGTGCCCGTTCCCATGCTCGTTCCCAACCCTTCGGAGGACTTCCGGGCCTTGGTGGGGGGAGTCGACGCCGACGAGCTCAGCGACATGTCAGAGTGCAGTGACTTCGCTCTCGAAGAACCGGTCGCGCCGGAAGAGAAGCCCGCGGAAGACGTCGACGAAAACAGCAATGAGAAGATCAAGGTCATTCTGACGCACATCACGGAGGAGTCTTTTCTGCAAAGGCTGGAAGGAAGCAAATGCGAAGGAAGTGAAGAAGCGGAGGCGAAGGAAGACGTGGTTGTTGAACCGGAGGGGCAGAAGTCAGTGGAGGAGGACTCTCCCGTCGAAGGGTAATTCTAACCTTTGAGAATAAATAGTGTTAAAGGCATACGTTATTTCGTGAAATGACAATGTGGGATTGTTCCAGGACCATGGAAGCTCTCCCCAGCACCGACAGCGAGGACAGTCCGATGCGCTGTAGAGTGGCCGAAAGGGAGAAGGAGAAGTGGATGCACCCCGTACCCCTCCCCGACAACCCCTACTCCCTCGAGAACATACAAAAGAGGGACCATCAGCGGAAGGCCAACCCCTACTTCCGAATAGGAACCTACACCGGAGATTCCATGTAAGTTGTCTCACTGCCTCGCAAGGCTGCCAACCACAACTCAATAAATTCTCCTCCTCCGACAGAGATTTCCCCGACTATACAACGTCGTCGGAGGATCATCTAAAGACACCATTAAACCACCGTTTCACCCGAGATTACTACGTGAACGCCTCCAGGCACCCCTCGGGCAGGGCTTCGCCTCCACGAGACTTCCACCAAGTAAGTACCCGTTCTTTCGAACCCGTCTCGCCCCCCCCCGGCCCCGACATCGCCCCCGGCTCTGCCGAGTACTTCGCCCCGCACCGCCTGTGCCCCATGCCCTCCATCACGAGCCATCAGCACTTCTCCCGCGTGTTCAGGACCTCCGAGGACCCCCGACTGTCCAGGAGATACCGCTACGGCTCCCACACGGTCAAGCTGCGCCCCAAACCCAGGAAGCCCTCCCTGCAGAGTGAGCTTTCCCAATTCGAAGAGGAGTCCCTCCGGGAGGACCTGACGCACTCTTTGCTGCGAGCAAGGGGCGCTTCCCCCAACTTCATTCTCAACCCCGTGTACGACCCCCAGGAGAACCTCTCGGGAGTCCCCTTCCCTTCCCTGCCCTACGACGTGAATTACGAGAGGTTTGAGGCCCCCCACTGGGAGGACGAAGTGAGGGCTCTGCCGAGGGCCTGGTGCAGGAAGGGCAACAGGACGAGCCGAGAGTCCGGCTACGGGTCGGACTCCCTGGAGCACTCTTCGGACTCTTTGGAGGGCTGGAGACTGACCCCCCCGAAAACTCCCGAAGTGGTCGAGTCGTCCCTCGTTTCTCTTGTCAAGAAGAGAAGGGTGACGAGTGCGAAAAGGAAGTCCCTGTCGAGCTTTTATTAGAAAGAATCTCCGAAGAACCGTTCTCATTTTGAATTCGCGCTCCCAAAAGAATCTCTAAGTACTAAATCGAGTCATAAATAATTTCCGGTTGGGGAGACTTTCTGCTGGCGTATAATTGGAGAAAGTTAAAATTAGGTACGAACAGCAGAACAGGAAATTACTTATGAGTCGACCTAATAATAACGTAGTATTCGTCTGCTTGAATTGTTTGTATCTGTGCACTTAGCCAAAGAGAGGGATCTGTTCAGGCATTGTTCAGGCATTGTTCAGGCATTGTTCAGTGTTTGCCAGATCTTTCTGAATGAAACGCGCTTATTTATTGTTGCAAATGGTAGAGATCAGAGGCGTCGCCAAATCTTTCGCAATACAAAATATGATACTGTATGTTTTTCGCATTTACATTTGCATTTCTATGGTAAATTTTTTATAAAATTTGCTGAATTTTAAAATCTTTCCGATATTTTAAGAAAGCCTCACTTTGATAGAAAATTTAAAAATTTAAAGTACATAAAAAGCATTAAACGAAAAAGAGCATTTGAACCTTTTATTAAAGTCGCCAAAGGGTCAAAATATAATTCTGAAGAAAAGTTTTGGCGATGCCCGGGATCCACATCCAAAGTTATTATCGTTATATTGTTTTTCGTATCAGTATCAATATATATTTGTATTGTAATAGTATGTTTCCTAATGTCGGCCTTTTTATGTTTTATCCTCCACACAGACATTACGCTCCTTTTTTGTCGAACTGAACCGGTCGAACAAAACTTCAACATTAGAAGCGCCCACATTTAAATGATTTAAAATCAAAAAATATAAACTTAGGTTTAATGGAAAGAAGTTTTCGTATGGACTTTGGCCCGTTAGAGTGTCGGAACCGGTCGGCAGTCTCCGGGATTCGTCGTGGCCAGTTCCTGGAATTGATGACGTCATCTAATGGCAGTCGAATACCAACGGTCGTTTTTTTCCTGTCGGTTTCTCGATATTCTTTCGCGAGCTCGTTTAGGAATGCCATTTATCAGTACTCTCTTAGTCGTTGGCAGTTCGATTTTATGGAGGATTAAAAGGTCACTAAAATGGCGGTTTTAGGAAGGAGGAAAAAATAAGGCAAAAGAGAAGTTGGAATAACTACTTTAGGAATTATGGATAATCAAAGTGTATATTTTGCTTTTCATTCTGCGGCGCTTCTAATGTTAAGCTTTGAAACGATTACAGTTTACAATTGTAGTGCTTGTAGTGCTTTGGGATATTCTCTGACAAAAAGGAAGCTCATCTTGGAATATTAATTATCAGAGAAACCTCCAAAGTGTTCAGTTCGCTCAGAATACCTCAGCAATGCTGTCGTGGCCCATTTCAGACCGAGTTTTCACTCACAGATAATTTTCCGCTTTTCTGTGACTTCGGAACTGCCATTTACAGGACTCAAACACGAAGCAAAATGTTTGCTTTGCTTTTCCATTCTCTGCAAAGAACAAATGAATGCGACAAATGCACTCAAACAATATCGCTCGTTGCAGCAACATTAAATTGACGGTTTATAAAATCAATTGGTTTTCGATATAAATGCAAAGGGTACCTGACAGGTACTGCGTGAAGGTTTTCGCAGAAGTCGAGGAAACGGGTAAACGGCTAAGAAATCGTTATGACGGAGCTTCGGTTCCTCATTTTAATTACACAAATTTTGTTTTGTTGTTTGTTGCCATCGGGGAGGCTTTTGTCGGCGGGAAAAGTTTCCTTCGACAACGCCAAAGTGCCCATTTTCACTTAAAAATGGCGGAAATGGGAAATGCGTTAAACCTTCGAGTTGCGGCGCGGCGGTCAGTCGCGTGGAATTTTCACATTAATTTAATATTTGTGTTCCTCTTTCTGTGCTCATCTTTGTTCTCTTTTGCATTCCGCCGATTTTGTTTCTGAACTGTTATGGAAAAGAGAACTGAACAAAGGTGAATCATTGGTTTTTACTATAACGTCTGCTGAGCACAGATACCTTTTCTTGTATCTCTATCTAGAACCACGCTTCTGCCCGCGAAACAAACACAATTTAAATTAGTTTCTCAATGTTAGCTCCCAACTGAACGGTAGGAAATGGGCCACTGATTTATTACTTCGTCATCGAACCACAAACAGGCAAATAAATTCTTGGAAAGTCTTTCCTGTGCATGGTGCATGAGCTTAGTTGTTTTGTTGGCCCTCCTGTGTCTCCGGATTGGACGGCAACAGGTGAGTCTTCGTCCTGGTGCCCTTCGCCCTGGAAACGAGACAAACTCAGGTTCTCCTGTGTTTCAGACGCTCCCCGAGGCCCCCACGGCAATGCCCGACGAGGACAGCACCCACCGACCCAAAATCACCCTGCCCAGCGTCAGGGAGCTGGCCAAGCACTTCGCCCCCCAGGAGCCCAAACCCCCTCTGCGAGCCAGATCAGAAAGCAAGCACAAAACCTGCCATATTGCGGGAGGCTCCCCCCCGCAGGAGCCCGAGCTCGACTACAGCGCGGTCCCCGTCTCCGAAATCATCGTCAGCCTGCAGCAGGCCGCGGAGCCCCCCTCGAGGGACACCCCCAGGCACTGCCTCTACGAGCGCGCCCCGCCCGCCACGCAGATGGAGGTCCTCAGGGGGGCGGAGGGCAAGGGCAAGGCGAAGCAGGTGCACAGCCTGACGGCGAGGAGCATCTCGAGGGAGTTCAGGGAAGGGCTGAAGAAGCACTCGCGGCAGGGGGTTGTGGGGAGAGGGGAGCGGAGCAGTTCGGGGGAGAGCGACCAGGGGGAGGTGGTGTGCAGCAGGACGAAGACGCCGCCGACGCCGCCGACGCCCTCCGTCGATCTCAAGAACATGAAGAAATTCTGGGAGGAAATCATAACGGCCAACGCGAATTCAGGCAAACAAAAGTGAAATTTAAGTGAGTATACGCAGGAAATGGCAAATATAAAATGGACGTTCTGACGATGTTTTCGAATATTTCAGGTCATTAACCAATTATTATTGACTCGCCATTAATTTATTATTATAAATTAGAAAATAAATAAGGCTGTTTTTATCTGAGCAGAACTGAATGAAGTCCTCAACGACTTGGAAACTTTAATTGCGCCCCAAAGATGGAGAAACTCATCAGTGTTTCTCCACAAAACATTATAAGAAATTAAAAGTAATGGCGTCTTTTCAAACGATCGTAATTACTATTAACATTATAAAATAATATTTATTATATTTTATATAACATATACTTAACATAATTAGCGTTTTACTTTACAGAAAGACTTAATTTCACGTTGATTGAAACCGCCGCCATTTATGCCATTTTTTATTTGGGTAATTAGAAAATATTATGACATCATCAGTTGATAATTTGAGCAATTTTAAAGGCACAGATTCAAATTTTTTCACTTATGGAAGACTCTCCTCTGTCACATTTGTAATCAACTCTCACAACAAATTAGTGACCTCAACATGAAAAACCCTTTAAAAAGACAGTTCCTTTGAAAGGCTCAGTAATTGACAGACAAAGTTCTGTGGAAAGGAATCGATTCCAACTCGGATGCGTTTGCTCTTCTGTAGGCCCACAGGAAATGATCAATGAGCACTGAATTGCAGATGAGGGACTCTTTGGGGTGTCCCTCACCTGCCATTGGAATCACCCCAGGATGCAACTTCTTCACCTCCTTGTTGATGAGCTCAACTGCATGGAGAGTGCAGCCTCGAATCTCAACCTCTTCTGCTGATCCTGACTCTAAAAGTGTTCCTGAAAATTAAAACCCCCATTAAAACCCATTTGCTCACACAAAATGGTCACATTCTCAAAAGAACAATTGTCCCATTCAAAGTATTCAACTTTTGCATTTCAAAGGAGAATATTTTAACAGCCCAATCAGTTCTCAATCCTTCAATAACTTCATTAAATTACAAATATTCACTTCTCAAAGTTAAAATAACGGTTTTACGATAAAAGATTAACGGAAATTTCGACTTGTTGCCACGACAACCCGTAACGGTTGAATACAAACAATAGAATCTATTAGTTATTGTTTTGGTAACAGTATAATTATTAAAAATTAGATAAAATAGATAATAATCTGTTGGGTGCAAATCAAGCAAAGAGAAGAAATTAATGACACCAACCTTTATTCAACTTTGCCATCAACTCTTCATCATAGTGAAGAGCCTGAAAGTGGACAAGGACTTGTGGCACTCTGTAGTCAGCAAACATGGTCAGCTTATCTATGTCCTTGAAGTAGCCTTCATTCCTTCCCTTGAAGCAAGCCCAGATATCTCCAATCAGTATCTGAGCCCTTTTGTAGAAAGTCACAGTTCTGTTCCTGTAATGTGCCTCATCCCTGAAGCAGGGGAAGTTCTCCACAATGAGTTTGAGGAGGTTTTCTGCTGAGTTTGAGCAGGAGGAAATGCAGGTGGAGAATTTCCCATCAAATCTCTCCAGCAAGGTGAGTCCCACTTCATGGAGGCAGTCCAGTCTCTTGGTCAGCAGCGGCATGGACACCAACTTGTTGTCCCCCCTGAATATTGTCTTTATGTCTCTCAGGGAGATCTGAGAGTAGTATTTGGGGTTTGTAATGGAGTAACCCTCATCCAGAGCTCTGTTAATGGCGGCACATAAGGCAAAGTAACCAGTGTAGGGTTTTCCTCTCCAAGTGACTGTCCATTTCTCTGAGTTGGAGGACCAGAAGCAGAAATTTAGTGTGTCAACAACAAAAATCCAGTTGATGGCATCCTCATTGGGAGTTTTTGGATGAAGCTCACACTGTGAGAAGTCCGACACTGTGAGTCCTCCACTTTCCAGTTTCTCAACCACCTAAAAAATTCTAATTAGTCAAACTCAACCAAAGTAAACTGATGAAAGAATTTGGAATACCTTTTTGGCCACTTGTTTGATTCCCTTCTCGACAATTTTTACGTGATCGGCTTCTCCTGCTATAAATTCCCCCGATTCTCTGGGCGAGAGCGTGCTGTTCATGATGATACCTATTCGAATAACAGAAACGTTCCCTTAAATTTGAATGTGCCTCCATTCAGAAACACCGGATAATAAGTGACAAACTATACTTTTCGGAGCGATTTCGAGCGTTTGGCTGTTCGCTATGCTACACAGATATTTCTGAAATAAGGCTCTATCATGGACGAATGAATTGGAAGACTTGATCGTGGCGAAAATTCTTGAAAACATAAACGCCACCCAAAGCCTAGCGAGCGAGCAGGCTTGAGAGCGTATCCTCCATTACGACGTGGCACTAGACAACTTTTTGCGCGCTTCAAAATGGCGGATTCTCCAAATCAATGGAATCCTTCACAAAAATTCAATAATTCGTTTTTCGCAATGAAACTACTATACTACTATACTATACTTTTCGGACCCGCCTAATCCGTCAGGGTCGCGGGGTGAGGGAGGCAAGGAGGGACCTCCACCCGGTACGATCCTCCACGACCGACATCAGACTGCCCGGGTTAACCAGGCGGGTTCCGGCTAACGCCTTCACCCACCTTAGCCACCCCTGCCGGGGACGGCCACGGGGCCGCTTTCCCCCCGGGCATTCTGACAGGACTTGGCGCACTAGACGGCTTGGGGGCAGCCTCTGCACGTGGCCAAACCACCGGAGGATGGATCTCTCAAGGCGGAGAAGAAGCGGCTCGAGCTGAAGCTCCTCGCGAATGGCGGTGTTACGACACCTATCCCACCTCGTAACCCCGGCCACCGCTCGGAGATACCTCATCTCGGCCGCCTGTATCCGGGATCTGATTCTTTCGGTCATCACCCACACCTCATGACCATAGGTGAGGACAGGAACGTACACGGAGCGGAAGATGCTGAGCTTTGCCTCGCGGCTCAGCCCAGCCCTCCGCACCACGGACCTCCCAAGCTGCTGCATCACTGCCCCAGCCTGGGCGATCCGCGATGAGATCTCCGTGTCCGGCCTGCCATCACTCGTGAACCAGACCCCAAGATACTTGAACTTCTCCACTTGCCTCAGCGCGACATCACGGACTCTGATGCCGCACTGAACGGGCCTCCTCGAGATCACCATAACCTCCGATTTGTCCACGCTGATCCTCATCCCGGCCTCGGCACACACGGCGTCGAACCGATCCAGTGCCCGCTGGAGTTCAGACTGGGTTGACCCCAGAAGGACGAGGTCATCCGCATACGCGAGATGCCCCACCCTGAGGTCCCCATATCTGAAACTCTCGCTGCCTCGGCTGCGCTGTAGCATCCAGTCCATATAAACTATGAACAGGAGAGGCGACAGCATGCACCCTTGGCGGAGTCCAACGGCCACATCAAACGGTTCCGACATAACCCCGTTTATTCGGACACAACTCCTGCACCTCTCGTACAACGACATGATGGCTCTCAGGAGAGAACCACCAATGCCGTATGTCTCGAGGATCTCCCACAGCCTCCCGCGAGGGACCCGGTCATACGCCTTTTCCAGATCAATGAAACAAGCAAAGACCGGTCGGGCGTACTCCCAGGAACCCTCGAGGATGAGCCGCAGGGTCAGGAGTTGGTCACGTGTGCTTCGGCCGGGACGGAATCCACATTGGCCTTCCCCCAGCTTGTCCTCGACCACGGATCTGCAACGGGCCTCCAGCACCTTGGCGAAGACTTTCCCGGGGAGACTTAGCAGGGTGATGCCCCTGTAATTGGAGCAATCACTCCTGCTCCCTTTCTTAAAGATCGGGACAATCACCCCGGTCTGCCAATCCCTCGGTGCTGTTCCTCCTTGCCAGGCCACCTTAATGACGCGAGAGAGCCAACGGACTCCCTCTTCCCCGAGCGCTTTTAACATCTCGGGCCGGATTTCGTCCACGCCAGCAGCCTTGCCGCTCTTAAGCGATTTAATCGCCCAGGCGACTTCGGCTTCGGTGGGACTATTCTCCGCCCCGAGTGTGGCGCCGGTTCTGCCACCTTCGGTGCCCTGAGTTGGATTGAGTAACTCCGAGAAGTACTCTCTCCAACGAGCAAGGATGGCCGGTTCCTCTGAGAGGAGAGTGCCATCTTTGGATTTTACTCCTTCGACAGCACCCGGGTTCCTCCCTCTGAGGCGGCGGATGGTCTGCCAGAACCTTTTCCTTGCCGATCCGTGGTCCGAGTCCAGCTGCTCGCCGAACTCCTTCCACGCCCGCTCCTTAGCCGCTTTCACGACCAACTTGGAGGTTCTTCGCGCCTCGACGTACCGATCTCGAGAGAATTCGTCCTTCCGGTGTAACCACACCTTGAAGGCTTCCTTCTTCTCTTTGATGGCCTTCCGGACCTCCGCGCGCCCCCACCACGGGGTCCGGGGGGGGCCACCCGTCGCCACGCCAAGCCGCTTCACCCCACAAGCTGCCTCCGCAGATTCGGTGACGGCCGTTTTAAACAGCCGCCACTCTTCCTCCACTTCAGCAAGGGCGGGCGGGAGTTGTTCAAATCTTCCCTTAATGTGCTGTGCAAATGAGTCCCGAACCTCTTCGTTCTGGAGCTTCTCCCACATCACACGGGTCAGTACTCTGACCCCGCGCTTCTGTGGTCTCGGCCCCGTCCCGTCCAGGTCGAGCTCGCACAGCACCAGATGGTGGTCGGTTGACAGCTCAGCCCCTCTCATAACCCTCACATCGCACACAATCCGCCTCTGGCACACCGGCACCATGACAAAGTCAATTATTGACTTTTGGCCAAGCCTGTCACGGTACCAGGTGTACTTGTGGATGTCTCTGTGCTGGAAGAAGGTGTTCATAATTGCCAGGCCATGGGCCGAGCAAAATTCCAACACCCTCTCCCCGTTCGGGTTACAATCCGGGTGGCCGTTCCTCCCCACCACACCCCTCCACGTCTCGGAGTCGTTCCCTACATGGGCATTGAAGTCCCCCATCAGGATAAAGTTGTCCGCTTCCGCCGCTATTTTCATAGCGGCCTCCACGTCCAACAAGAAGGAGGCGTACTCTGACTGGTCATTCGGTGCGTACACCTGCAGAACAGCCAGAGTTGATCTCTTCAGTCGAAGCTTCAAGACCGCCATCCTTCCCCCCAACGGGGTCCATCCAATCACCCGATCCCGCAGCCGGGGGCTTGTGAGTATCCCCACACCCGCCTGCGGAACCATTGCAGGGTCGACTCCGGAGCAGAAGAGCCTCCATCCTTCAGGTAGATCCACGATTTCGACGCCCCTGTTCTTGGTGGAAGAGAGCCCCAAGATATCCAAACGATATCTCTTCGCCTCCCCCACCAGTTCCAGGCGCTTCTCCACCGTGAGCGAGAAGACGTTCCAAGTCGCAGTCCTAAGTCGGTGTCGCGGTCGTCGTCCAGGTATCCGTCCCTTCCTGCCCTCTGCAGGGCATTGCGCCTTCCCTCCTCCACGCTCCCCGTAACAGTAGGCGAGTCCGTTGCCGGGTTTTGGGGTTTTCGCAATGAAAGTTAAACTTTTTCATTTTTTAGTCCGTCTTTAATGAGTCCTGGGAATAATTTACGAGATTTTAAAGTTAGTTTGAGAATTTCAATTGGGAATTTAAAATAAAGCAGAATGAAAGATAATAAATAAATTATTTAACAACTAATAAGCGAGGATGACTTAAAATCAGTTTTTCGATTTAAAACGTAATAATAATCAAGCATGGCAAGAATGAACGAAGACCATTAAAGCACGTAGGACGAAACGGAAATACGGTTTGAAGGCTTTTCACATTAATATGACTGTGAAACTCAAGTTTGGATGCTCATTTGTCGTTAACTGACTATCTGCACTAAAAAGCCGTTATTCTTTAAACGGATTTGTTTCCCCCGCGCGCATAAATAAAGAAATATTGACGGTGGCATTCTGCTGAGCAAAAGTCAGCCATGTTTCGCTTAAGGAGCGCCCGAGATAGTTTTCGTGGCGATA
Source organism: Brueelia nebulosa (assembly GCA_028293925.1). Classification (NCBI taxonomy): domain Eukaryota; kingdom Metazoa; phylum Arthropoda; class Insecta; order Psocodea; family Philopteridae; genus Brueelia; species Brueelia nebulosa. Next base: position 302,815 of record JAQIBA010000036.1, read on the forward strand.
AAAATAAATTTAATTGAGCTGAACGCTGACAATGAAAAACGGAAAAGTCAAGTGACGAATGATGAATGCTTTGAAGAACTGCATTAAATAAATGAACTTTCTTGGGCAACTCATTTGACGAGGAAAAGAAAACAATTAAAATTTGCGAGACAAGATTAATGATCAGGCATAGATTTTATTGCGTTCCTTTGAGAAAAATTTTTAAACATCCATTTTTGTTTCTCTGCTTCGCTTCTCTTTTACTCTTTTCCCTCTCCGATTAATGCGTTTCGGTTTGAACGAAAATGTTCGACCCTCAACCCCCTTTCCTTTGATTAATAACCTTTTCAGCTATCCTTTCAACAACATTTCCCGCGCTTTGACCTTTTTGTGTAAGGCAAAGGCCACTGTAACCCTTTCAAATTATTTGTGCCTATTCTGTTCTGACAATGATTTCCGCTATGAATATTAAGCGGCTTATATTTTTATTTCAGCAGTTGTTGAATACTCTGGAATTTTCACCTAAAATAAGGTGAAAAGCTATTCGGTCGAGAACAGTAAAAAACAAGAGAAAGAAGAAAATAAACATAAAAGAAAGGGTAAACAATGGGAGATTTGGATAAATGAACTCCGAAGTTTTAATTATCATAATTTAATATCGAATTTATTTATGTGATAAACGATATAATTACATTTACATTTGTTTCTTTAATAATACGTTCAAGTCAAACTTCGCCTACTCGACTAACCTTCGCTCTGCTCCAATTACAACTAACAATGTACAATGTAACTATTCAATAAATTAATTCTCTCCGATAGTTTTCTTCTGCTACACTTCCAACAGTGTACCTCTGTCTCTGCCTCTTTCACGGGAATGGAGGGGAAATCCTTTCGATTTTCCGTCTTCTAATCTAAAGTACCAACTATCGCCTCCGACAGAAAATCGAAGCAACCGCTACTAAATAAAACTACGGAACGATGCAGTGTTCGCCGAGTCTTTTGGTCTAACTCTGTAACTCCGGCCACCGGCCACGGGTGGACAGCCGTTATTTACACTTTGGTATGGACTGCAGGGCCCCGACTGCGGCCTAGGAGGTCCTGCCCCTCGGGGCGCTCTGGGCGAACAGCACCCCCTGGTACACCACCCCGTTTATGTCCATGCTCACGACGAGGGAGTTCTCCTGGCCCTTGCCCTCCTTGCTCGATATCTTGATGTGCGCTTTCCCCTCCACCTTCATCTTGTCCTCCTCCTCCTCCTCCTCCTCGTCCTCCTCCAGGAGGAGTTTCTTCGCGGGAGGACCGTTCGTCATCGATTCCTGAGGCTCTCTCTTCACTTGAGGCGATGGCTGCAAACACATTGAACGAGGTTAAAGGGGTAGGAGGGAAGAGCAGGGGAGAGCAGGGGAGAGCAGGGGAGAGAAAGGCTCTCTCTCTGACCTGTCTTTGTGTCGTCTGCTGCTGCTGCTGCTGCTGCTCCTTCACCCCCAGGTCCAGCGCCTCCTTTTGGGGCTCCGGCGTGGAGGGGGTGTGGTGGTTGTTGTTGTAGAGGTTCCACAGCGTCAGTCTCGACATCTCAATTGCACTTAGGGCCTCCCGGGGCGACGTCGACGACGGGGGCGAGTTGGAGCCCTGCCGGATGGCGGGGGGCGTCGTCGCCGACGTCCGCAGCTCCTTGTTGAGCAGCTTCACGTACTCCACCATCCGCGCCTCGAACTCCGAGGGGGCGAGTCCTGGAATGGGTCCGGCTGCGGGAGAGGAACGCCAATCAGTCATGTTAACTCGTTATCCGAGTCATCAATTACGGGAGTTGTCAGCGGGTTGGCACCCTTGGGAATTCCAGTTTGTTTCCTCTCTCATTTCTTTTCTTTCAAATGAAAACTCTCACTTCCGCTTTCGCTCCGCCACTCAGTTGGCCCATTCGGAGGGGACGAATTGGCCAACGAGGCCAAATCCGCCATGAATTAAACGGTTTAATTAATCACTCTAACGAGGGATGAGCGTTGAACGACAGCCAACGCTGTTTTCGCGTTCGCTGCGGAGGGAAACCGATGGAAATGAGTTAATATCAGAGGCGTATCTCCTATCAATCAATGGAGGATCATTTGTCTTCCGTCCCAATAATGATCCTCCCTTCTGGGCCATTCATCTTGGGGGCCCTGACAGCGGGGCTCATTAGGCAGGGACTCACCGGGCAGGGGAGGCTGGCCCAGGGAGGGGTGCAGCACGGGGTGGTGGAGGTGGCCGTTCCCGTTCATCTGGGGCCTGAGCTGGGTGGCGAGGCTGAGGGGGCTCATCTGCGAGGGGTGGTTGGGCCCCGGCGACCGCTGGATGAGGTCGGGGTAGGTCCCGTAGCTGCTCCGCCGCCCCTCCCTCCTGTTCCCGTCTATGGCCGCCTGCAGCTCCGAGGGGGTGCTGAGTCTTCGCTTCTCGCACTCGTAGGGGTAAAGGTACTTCATGTATCTGCAACAGCAACCCCAAAATTATAATGCGCTTACTCTCAATTTACGTTAATCTTCTTTCTCTTTTCCTTTCATTTATAAAAGAGAACTTTTCCAGAGGTCAAAATGACTCCTTCCAAAGGGCCCTCGTGGGGCCTCAATTCAATTATAAATATGGAAAAGCGGAGTTGGAAACAACCTTGAAACGCACTTTAGCGGTTGTGTACGTTTATTTCCTTCCTTTGAAACGGTTAAATATGTAATTAAAGGAGTCTGAGAATTTTCTCTAGGGCAATGAATGAGCGCAAAAGTCGTCCTATTATTGGATTGCGTCGTGCCTAATAAAGGCGGATGGCGGATGAATGACAACGTATGAACACTGTATTATTTCAGTCGTGTTTACTTAAATCCCAATCTCATTTAAAAATAACAATAACTCACAGCTGTGATTCGCTCGTCTAAATGGACTCATTCTATTGTCATACGCGAACGCGAGAACATCCCCAAATCCCAATTTATTTTTATATGACACCCGATGACAGCGTTCCGATATGGTGCGCCCCCCACTCACACCCGCAAAATCGGATCCCCGGTTCGGATTCCGTCGGGAGTTGTCGGGATTCCTCGTGGTCAGTTCCTGGAATTGGTGACGTCACACAATGCAACCACCGATGAATTCCGTTAAAAATCCTAACGGACATTTTTCTTTTTTCATTCTTAACCCTTTAACGCCCCGATGTCATTTAACATTTTCTCCTGGAGTTAATGATTTTACTTTTGGATAACTTTTTGCTTCTCGCAATTGTTAAAGGGTTGATTTATATTTTACGGTTTTTTTTTCATTCCAATATAATCAAAAACAATGGCGGAGGAACTTTTCCAAATGTGCGATTTTTTAGGCCCTTTTTTTGGAGTTTTGGGTTTTTTGAAATTTTTTGGGCTTTTTTTAATATTTCGTGTTTTTGTTTTCTTTGGTTTTGGCCTTTCTCACTTTTTTGGCTTTTTTCTTTGTTTGCTGTTTAACTTTTTATTGCTTTTCTTCTTTTCTTCTTTTGGTGTTTTCGGTTTTTATTTTTTTGTTTATGGCCTTTGTCACATTTTTGTGCTTTTGCTGCTTTGGTTTTCTTTATTTTTGCTATGTTTTTATTCAGTGCCCATCCCTCCACTATTCTCATCAACTGTCCCATCGCGTCCAAGCTGTTCGCACAGGGTGACCGCCAAAGTGACCGCCAAAGTGAAAGAACTGACCTCTCCAAGGGAAAATCCCTTCGCTCCCGATCAGAATGAATCAGAATGAATAATTCGATATCGAAATGGCGGAATGTCGCGGAATTTCATCGTCTCTGTTAATTATGATATGAAGTGCTGTGATCGGTGGCCGTCTGTGTTGATGTTGGCTCCCTCCACTTTATTTCCTCCGCCAAATGATGTTATTTCTATTAATTTTAGATGTAACTGACATCGAAACACAGTGAAACGTATCGAGTGATTGATGAGATATATTTAACGGAGCCCATTCTGATTCCTCATTTCCTTCTCCACATTAATCCTTATTTTTTCTTTTATATTCATTTATCATTTAATAAATCTTGTGGGAAACGCGCTCGTTGATTGAGTGGCCACTTTTTGTTTGTTTTCTCTTCGGGAGCGACTCAATGCAAACTGGCATTGGCCAATGGCAACGGACCACACATTTAGAGAGGGCAGCGGGGCTTTCTGCTGCCACTTCCCTTTGTCCCGTTTTCCCGTTTCCACTCCGACTTATTTCGGTGGATGGGAAATAATAAAAAAAGCGATAAAAGCGGAGGAAAGTTGAAAAGGTCTTAAAGGATACAATGCATTGTAAAAGAAAATTATTTATGGGAATCGGACGAAAATAAAAGCTGACACTTCGAGCAACATCAAAGAACGTTTTACATTAACATTTTTATAACGACCCCTTCAATATAAATGTTATATTAAAGGCGAGTTTCGCAATTAAACTAATCTTTGTGCAGAAATTCGCGACGACGCCTCCGGAAAAGGCAGAGAAAACAAATGTTGCATCGCAGCTGTCCATTCATAATCTATTTTACATTTTAAGTAATTATCTTTTTTTAATTAAATATTAGCCTTTTTCGGGGGTGGTTTTCATTTTATCTTAATCATTAATTAATTATTTTTATTTTTAGTTTATTTCTTTTTTATGAAACGATAACGTTTTTCTATCTTATGCGCCTTCTTTCAACACTATTCCTTCTCTTCTCTCTTCTTTTCTTTTTACTCTCTCTGATCTTTCTTCTTTTCCTCTTTTCAGTCTTCAGTTCTTTTCCTCTCTTGAACTTTTTCTTTCTATTTAAATATTGCTTCTCTTTTTTGTTCTTTAGGCGTTTTCTTATCTTACATTCTCCTGTGTCCTTTTCTACTTCCTTAAACCTGTATCTTTTCGATTGCTTCTGTTGGAAATAGAAGATTCGTTGGTTATCAAATAATGTCTTTAACATTTTAAGTGTTATTGTGTATCTCATTATTGGAATGTTTGCGATACTCACTGTTCACTATTTTTTCGACTTAAGATTTGGTATTTTTCTTTCTTTCAACTCTAATATTTATTTTTATAATTATTAATTAATTTTGCATAGTCTGTTAATTACTCTCATTTTAATTTAGAGGTTTTTTCGTTTGCTAATTACATATGAAAATTTATTGGCACTGTTTGAGTCATTTTAATTGGCCTTTTGGACTTTGTGCTCGAGTCATAAATAACTTCCGTCTTTGCTTTCATTCACAGCTGAGGCCTCGAATGGCCGTCCACATGCAGAAAAAGAAAAGAAAAGCTCAACACTTACTGCGTTCTGAGTGTGAACGCCGCCGACGTTATGCTCGAGGGCAAATGCAACCCCTTGATTATTTCCTGCCATAGTTTCTTATTGATTACGTCTACTAATCCTCCCCTAGCAATGACCAGATTGTACAATTCATAGAGATCTAATACTGACTTGGCCATTATCGGCAGTCGATTAATCGGAGTTCCTGCGAACAAAACAACAAAAAAACAGTGAATAACACTTCCCCAAGCCAAAATCAATAAAAGCACGCAAAGCGTCCCTCCCCCTCGCCCCCTCGCCCCCTCCCGCCCCCCGCCAAATCGATACGTCAAATCTTTACTACTTTTCGTTTCGCCGACGTTTTAATGTTGCAGCCGAAATTCTTCAATGAAGCGCTTCGAAGACATTTTGGCGTTCGAACCGAAATCAACGTCATTAACGACGACCACATCGTTTCCCGTAATTAAAGAATGGGGGCGATCGGGCGGGGAGGCGGGGGAGGGGGGGGGAAGCGGGGGGCGGAAAGTGCCTGTTCGGGGGGTCGAAGGCCTTAATTTTTGCTTAATTTTTATCCTTGTACGATGTGGGGGTTGGATCGGAAACCGAATAACAACTCTAAAAGAATGCATAAGTCGCGATTGAAAGGGGTCAAAATGACTCATATTCATCGGTGTAATGCAGGGGTCGCCAAAGTGCTCTATATAGACCAGTTAACATAATTATATTCTTTATAGAAAATAAAATAAAATAATAAACCAGAAACACCAGGCTCACTCATCTCATAAAGAAGTAAAAAATCTGTACTGTTTCTCATTTATTATAATATATAGTTTTATTTTAATTACCTCAAAATTACCTTTATGGGCGTTTGCGGACATTTACGAAAAAGTTTGCCGACCCCTGCTCTAATGTTAACATCCCAGTGAAAACGATAAAGAATCTGTTACTGCATTATTATATCTTTTTGTGATAAAAGCAAATTGGACTGCAGTGAATTTGAGACAAAGCGAACGACCGGAGTGTTTTCTTTAATTTATTGCGCTCATCGCGATAAAAGAAAATGGGAGGATGGTTTGCGGGTGCCCAGGCAGCCAGTTTGGCATTGAATAAAACCGTTAAAAAACCGTTAAAAATAACTCCTTTGGCCAGCGGGACTCTCGCCTCTCCGCAGATAAAATAGATAAAATCCCGTCTGCTGATAAAGACGGACTGCCATAGAAGAGAGTACTCGGGAAGGAAAGAGGAAGTGAGGAGGCGAGTATCCAATCAGGTATCGGAGCGGAGAGAATGAGAGGAGCGGTGCGCATGCGCGGTGGGGCGGGAGCCAATGGGAAGCGGGCAGGGCGGGTGGGCGGAGCGCCGATGCTTAGCTTGCGGGGCGGGGGGTCGCAGGGCGCGGCCGGGACTCCGATCGTTTGCTAACCTTTTGTCCCTTTTACGGCCATGAGAACAATAAATATTATTTTTAGGATGACAATATTGCCTTATAAAAAATGTTTTTATTTAAAAAAGGGAGCTTTAACCACACCGCAAGAAATGTATTAAAAATCAAGGTTATCCCTTTATTGTTGTGAAAACTTTTAATTTGGCAAAGCGTTCCAAACGGAAATAAATAATTTTATAACGCACTCACTCCTCCCGGTAGTTTCGCCATTAAACGCCATTCAACGCCATTTTCATTTGTCAACGGATGCGTTGTGCGGTCACTCGGGCAAAACTCCTCGAAAATCCCCTTTCCCAAAGCTCCGGCAGTGCAAAACACAGACACACGTCTGCAGTGCAAAATCCAGTGAGGGCCCCGAACACGAAGGGCCCGCCGGGATTCATTTCTGATTGAGGACAGCGCTGCTTCCTTTCATTAATTAACGGTCTAACTGTGTTTTTGGGGGTGAGATTTCATCCATACCTTTACCGTTTTTTGAATTAATTGGTCAAATTTCCCTCGATTTACACGGTCCTCTTATATTTTAATACATTTGTGCAGAATATTGGTAATTTTTTACACTTTTTACTTTTGTTTGAAAAAGAATATTTTGTTAATTAATGTTCACGTCATTAATTATCAAAAAAAAATAGTGTCTTTTCCCTCACTTTACACCGATTTAATGAACATTGAACTTTCCTGTGGTTTGAACTCAGTTTGCACGACTTTTAGAAACAAACTTTTTCCCGTAAGTGTTGTTTTACAAAGTTTGAGGGATGAGTTCGTTTTATTAAAAATTTATTTTCACTTCCCTTTAAAAATTTTCCAATTAAATTAAGTATTCAATTGTTTTGTTAAAAAATTGCGAAAAATGAAGAGTTTGAGTGTGGTGAATCCCACGTTTAGCTTATGTGGGTGAAATGCAGGTTATTTTAGGCGAACGCCGTCAAAGGGTTAAAGACATTTGGGTGAGAGTTGAGGAGGAGATTTTCACTGGCGTCATTCGGTGGCATTTCGGCGAATGCAAATGATTAATAAGGAAATGCAAACGAACGTCGTGGTTCAGTGGGAAACAATTTTGTTCTGCAGGCGACGCCATCTTCGGGAGTCTTCGGCCCCAACTGACACCCGGCGAAGATCCGCGATGGAACGAGCAGACGAAGTAATCAGCCACGGTTAGTCAACTCTGATAATAAGTAAGCACGCGACATAAAAGCTCCGGCCAGAGTTTTACGGGTTTCCGTCAAGCTCACAAAACAAAACTAATTTCCCCTCATTTTATTCGTCCGAATGGTTTTTCCAATCATTTTGATTCATTGCTCACTTGACAGAATCGATTCCCGGGAATTCGACAGCCATTCGTCTCCATTTTGTTCTCGATTCCCCCCGAAATCTCGGCATTAATTAAAACAATAATTAAAACTGGGATTGCGTGCTTTCCGCTCGGCTAATTAAAGAGTAACGTTCTGCTGATTTTCCCCGATTGGGGGAAGTGTGTTGCTGAATGAGCTGATAAAGCCGACTTCTCTCTCGCCCTGTTCTGGTTCGGATGTTGGCGAACCTGGGGGAGACGCAGACGGAAAAGGGTTGGCGACTCCGTTCGGCAGATGAAAAGCTTCAGCTCCGAACAAAAGCTTTTTTTTGGCGCCCCCGACCCGAACTCTGCAGACCACATGTTCATTGACATTTCGTTAAAGATTTTTTCTAATTTGTTTTTGTTTCATGGTTTAATTAAGATCGTTTGATCTCCGATTACTTTGTCTACTTCAACTCTTTGCCCGGCGATCATCTTGCTCTCACATGTTTCGACTTCGCCTTTTGCTCTTTGTCTGCTCCCACAAATATTTTCTTTTCCTCCCTCCGGCACCGCCTCCCTCTTCATTTCGCCAACCCTTCCCTCGCGCGTGTCACCGCCTTCTGCTATGAATTAAGATCATATGGATTATTTTCAATTTAATTGCTGCCGTTCACCCTTTTTTCTTTCTTACTTTCATTAATCCCTATTATTTAACAATGTTACGATACGGAGGAATCAAATTGAGTTTTGCATCATAGTTTGCTTTTTTCTTTCAACTCGGACATATTTTACACAATTATGCCCTTACAAGATGCAAAATTAGAAAAGAATCTGAGATGACACTGTTTTGATATTCGGCCTCAAATTTTGGGAAAAAATCGCATTCCTGGACAACCATGAGTTCATTCCAGGAACGTCAATTATGGCTTATTTTGAAGGTTTAATGTTACTCTGTCGCCATTCATAATTTGTATTGCCGTAATCGGTCAATGTAAAGAAAAAGTTATGGGGCCCTGAAAATTGAACATTTTTTGGCGCCCAATTGTATACCTCTTTTCAAGGGCATTGCAGCTCAGAAACCATAGAGTCTATAAATGTAAAACCTGTGTCATTGGAAAGAGCATTTAAAGCTCTGCCACACTGCAAAATCTCTCCTCAGTGGACCAAATGGGTTAAAGTCCTGAATTTTGAATCGAGCGCCAAAATGGAACCTGTTTTCCTTAAAGGCCCATAACTCGCGATCGGATCGAGATATCGAACTGAAATTTGGGGGGTTTTCGTGGAAGGCACAAAGGAACAAACTGTAAAATTAAAATGGTCGATCTGTGAGCTCCGGTTCTTTGAATGACCCATAAAAAAATATTAGGACATTAAAAACATTTTAAAATGAAATCGGGCGGCGGTCAAAATGACACCTTTTGTTCTTGCACTTTCTTGCACTCCCCCCTCAGTTAATTTTAATCTGTTTTAGTTTGTAATTAAAAGCGAGGCAGAGGGAAACAAAAGCGTAACTCTGCCGAATGGCGCAGAGGAAACGTGAGAAGGAAAGCTCTGTGAGCTCTGTGAGCTCTGTGACAGCCCGGGAGACACACCTGGGATCCATTTCCAATCGCGTCGGCGGTTGAAAGACGCCGCCGTGACATTAGGAATGACCGATTTTTAATATAAAGTCAGGTGGAAAATGTACGCCCAGGTGTGAAATATCCTGGGCAGAAGTGCACTGCCAAACAATTGCCCTTTAGAAAATACCTCTCTTTTCATAACCGCTTAAAAAAACTTGTCTCCGATGTGACGAGAATAAAAACGGTTATAAGCTAATATTTTTGAACGCATTCCAAGTGCACTCTCTCCCGTTTCGATGCCCTGCGATCGCTCTCTCTCTCTCGGGGGTGCCGCCACCCCTTTCGCCCCCGAAACAACCCTCCCTCCAACGCCAACTCCCGCCATTTCCCCATTGGTACCAATGTCCACCGCACGAGGACTCTGCTGTCGCCTTCAATATGGCCGTGACTTTACGTGAATTTTGGAAAAATCAGTGGAAAGGGTTGCAATTAAAAAGAGACGGCGTTTCCTCCCCCACCAACCAGCGACTCCTCTGCCCCCCGGCGGAAGGTTCACGCACCACCCGGAGGAACTCATTCCATTTACATTTAATGAACCCTCGTGGAATTTCGATGACATAAAATTTGTTTGCTATTACATTAAAACAAATGAGAGGCGATTAATTGGTTGACCTTGGGCCGGCTCTTTTGATGTGAGGAGTGCTTCTCTATCACGTCGGCCCTTCCTCGACGCATTCTCATTGCTTTTCCTTCACAAATTATCACTCAACACAAATATAAATTTATACTCTTATCATATACACAATTTACATGTAATCCGGTCGAATTATAGCAATTGTTAAGAAGCTGAAACTTTATGAAACTGTTCAAAGTATAATTATAAAAGTATAACGTCGATCCTGAGGAGGGGGCAAAAAAGCCCTCTGACTTTTTGTGTCGGTATATCTCAGAAACGGTGGCTCTTAGGAAAAAAAGCATTCATACATTTTTTGTAGATAATTTGATGCCCTGCAATATTTGTCTGAGCTGTTTTGCTGAAAATGTGGAAAAACTAATTTTATCGACCTTTGACCTCGCACCAATTGTTTTCCCGGGATCGAATAATAACGGAAATGCAGGCCGTTGTGACGTCAGAAAAAGGAAGTGGAGTGAACTTGGAGAAAGTCCACTAAAAAGGGCTTGTTTGGCGACAGAAGAGAGAGAGAAGAGAGAGAAGAGAGAGAGTGTAACTTAAAGAGAGAGAGCCTTTGCGCCCTGTCGCCCCCCGGCCGCGCACACATCCGAAAGTGTCTCCTAATGAAGCCGAAGTCGTTTCTGAAAAGCCTCTCATTGTTCTTCTCGTGGTAATTTTACGGTTGCATAAATGCTGTTTGTTTGTGCACGGCTTACAAATCTTCCCATAACAAGAGAAATAAAAGTCTTCCAGTTCTGTCTTTGGAAAGTCGTCGAGGCAGCCTTTTTTGTTTGTTTAGGAGGCAAATGCATCTCTTCTTAAAACGAAAATCGACGGAGCATACGGGCATCGGTAATTTACAACCGGAGTTGTTTGTAAGTGGAAAATATGTACAAGGAAAACAATCCCATAATCAATTTTAAATGATATTGAGAAACTCAATGGAGAAAATCTGTTTGTTTAACAATGAAATAAAATGGGAATAACAATAAGATCAGAGATAAATGGCCGCCTCGCCGCGCAAACGCCGCCCCTCGAGGGATTCTCCTCCGCCACCGCGGACAGGAAATCCTGTGTGGGGCCGCACCTCAAGAGACACTTTGTTCTTCGATCTGACTTATTTATACAAATTATTCAAATACTCACATCAATTAGTCATAACGAGACTCAGGTGCATTGACTGCACTCGATTTTCTGCCCGGACTCCACTCGGAGCCAACGCACCCCCAACGCACCCCCAACGCACCCCCAACGCAACCCCCATCGCACCCCCGGCTGAACTTACAAAAAGGCGAAAAACCAATCTTCTCTCTCAGCATCTCACCATCAGATCGATGTTATACTTTTATGTAATTTTACTTTGAACAATTTCACGGAGTTTCAGCTTTTCTGACCGAACTGTCACTTACAAAAATTTTAAATTATAATAACGGCGAATGCCATTGTTTTTCGATTCATCTCGCATTTATTCCCATTCAAAGGTTTCAAAATGGCTGCCGTTTATATTTTAAGCGGTTAATTTATCTGAGAAACGTTCAGTATAAACACCCAATTTGTGTCATCCGATCGGAGAGGATTTTATTGTAAATTAAAGGGCGAGAGAGCAGGTGGCTGATTTCTAAGTCTTCTGCTTTCTTCGCCATGTTAGCTTTCGGTGAAGGGATAGAAGGAAAGGGCGATTGGGTGTTTCCGGTTTGGAATAATCTGTTGATGGGATTGCGCGGATTCAAGATGGACTGCCGACACGCCATCTCCATTAAGCCAAATACAGAGCGGTGATTGAGCACATTCGGCTCTTAATCACATCAGTAAACAATCGAGACAGCACATTGAGGACCTTTTCTATGTCTTTTATTCACGACGAATAAAAAACACTGAGTCCATTTCTTCTTTCTTCTTTTTTTAGACAAATATCCCAAAATGAGTGCGCGAAGCTTTTCACTCAAAAGTCTTTCGCTCTGGCACTCGTTCCGCTATCTTCTATTCTAAAATCTAAAAAAATGAAAAGCCCTTCTCTGCCATTGGGATTCGAACCCCGTTCCCTCCACCCCCAAATCATCGTCTTTCACACTCAGCTATTAGTTTAAATCCGGATTGAAGCGTATTCTGGGATTTCCATTTCCTATGCCGTATACTGACAGTGGGTGAATGAAAAGCTCCGTGAAAGGGCGATTCCCCCGGAATGAATTAAACCGTGGATGCGCCCCCAGACACCGCCGCCCAGGATCGGCCAGAACGTGACGAAGCAAGCGGCCGTGCACATTAGGGGCCCGCCGAGGTGTGCAATTAATCGCGGGCTTCTCAAAGCAAACGAGACGGAAACTGACTCAGAATGGGATATATTGGAAAGGCAAGCAACAATATGTCTCCTCACAACATCTTGTACTTGCTGCGGAGCCCCGCCACGTTGAGCACCTGCCTCGTCCTGCCGAACTTGGAGGTGGCTGTCGTGATGCGGTCCTCGGAGGTGCCCGCCTTGGCCGGTCGCTGCTGGTGCTGCAGCCTCATGTGCTCCCGCAGCATCTTCACCGTGACGAACGTCTTGGAGCAGTACTGGCAGGGCTGGCGCTGGTGCGACCGGATGTGCGTGAGGCAGCTCAGGTACGTCGGGAACTGCTTCCCGCAGTGGTCGCAGTTGAAGCTCTCCACGCTTTCCTCCTTCTCCTTCTCCTTCTCCTCGGCGACTTCCGGCGCTTTCTCCTTCCGCTCTTCTTCCTTCGTCTCCGCGGTCGCTTCCGCCTCGGCCGAGTTCGCGGGGACCTGCTCCGCCCCCTCCACCTCCTCTGCGCTCTTCCCCTCCTCCGCCCGCGGCAACATCTTGTGCATTTCCGTCTGCTGCGGTTCCGCCTTGACGCCGTCACTCCTCGGGCGAATCCGCACCGTGAGGAACCTCGTCTTCTCCCCGTTGGTGATCTTTATCTTCTGAGGCAGGATGTACTTCTCGACCGGAAGTTCGTTTTTCTTGACAACCCGGAACCTCCGGATCCTGACGAATTTCTGCGGGGGCACGACCGTTTTCGTCTGCTTGAGGAATGGTATGACGCTGACGGGGGGCTCCAGCTCCGTTTTCTTCTCGGGGGCCTCGAAGATGCCGTTGGAGGTGAAGTGGAAAGTCCGCCGGACGAAGGGGGAGTTGCACTTCTGGAGGGTGGCCGCCACCACCCGGAACTTCTCCCCGTCGAGGCCGATCTGGTAGGGGGTGCGTCCCAGGACCTCGAGGTCCCTGGTGAGGTTCCCCGGGGAGGGCTTCTCCGGCCTGAGCAGGGACTCCTGCCTGTGGGGCCAGGACTTGAGGGGGGCGTCGTCCGGCTTGGGTGGGTGCGGGGGCGGGGGGTGGAACGCGTACCTCTCGGGGCGGAACCAGTTGGAGGAGTACTTGAGGACGCGGGACTCGTCCGTGGAGAAGAAGTCGTAGCCCTTGTCAAAGTCCAGGACGTTGCGACCGAGGTCCAGCGTGGAGGAGTAGAGGAGAAGGAGTTTCTGCCTGACCTCCTCCCGAGTGGACTTAACAATGGGGGTTCTCATGGCGACACCTAAGCTAGAACGACAATTGGTGGTGATTATGGGAGCTGCGGGAGATGAAGGGCGGTAGAGAGAATGAAACGGACCTTTGGCGAGGTAATGATCACTTCACCGAGTTGAAAACAAAGTCAGCAGACGAAAACGAGGAGCGATTGTGTCATCGCGAGTTGGAAAAGATTCGACCGAAAATAAATTAATTGGCATTAAGCAATTGAGGAGACCTTCACGCCCAAAAAACTACTTAATAACCACATAAAAAATCAATTAAAAGCCAACCGAATGAGAGAATGCCTAATATTACCTCTTCCTTCGATAATATAAACAAAAGTTCATTCCACCGCCTTCTGTGATGCCGCCTTTTCAATTGCCAAAAACAAATAGCGACGCGCTCCAAAATGGCCGCCGTTCAAACGGAGGAGCGACACAGTGTTACAGTGTTCGTTTGAATTTTCCCTCCAGTTTTCCTTCCCACTGAGCCGACAGCAGAAGACATCGAAAAACCGTTATTTTTGACACTCACCCCAGAATTTCCACTTCTGCTGAATATGTCAGCCTTAAATAGTTGGTTTTAATTAAAAGAGGGCTGTGATGAGCGGAAGCAGCCAGCAGAAAATGTGAAAGTGCCGAGGAAGGGAAAAGTGGAAGTGCCGTCGTGAGTTTGACTGAATTGCTCCATAATTAAATAGAACGCCGGGATTCGTTGAGAAGTTGTTAAACCAGCTGGATCGCAGGGTGTTTTATTGTGTTACATTTGGTTTTATTGCATTTCGGTTTCCAGGAATACGATATCGTTAAATCCAGCCGCAGTGCTGCACGCAGTGCCGGCGCAAACGAATCGCTCCCGAACGGCCGTCCCTCTGCTGCCACTGCTGCCAACCACAGAGTGCACTCATCGCTCACTCTGCCACAGAGCCGACCCTCGCCGGCCTCCAATTGATCGGAACGAAAATTCATTTTAATAAGGCGTGGCCGGCTCAGGCCTTTCCTGCCTTTCCCAGAAAGCGTTCCTTCGCAGAAGCCATTCGTCTGCGCGGCGAAGGAAGTGACCGCATAATGTTTCAATCATGATGATTACAAGGTGGACGATCAATCATGGACATCAACTGGGAGTGAGGCAAACTTCCCACACCCCCCTGACCTCGTTAATGGCTCTCCACAAAGCCCATTAATTGCGGCCGAGGCACAGGTATCCATTACGGGTCGTTCTGGTGCCACGTTCTGCTCGCGATGCGATCAACCCTTAATTCGTGTGGGGAGGCCGTTTGCACAACATGCATTTCATATGTTCTTTCAGACACATCGGCAAGTGTATTTAAATAAGAATTGTATTTCGTGTTTAGAAAGAGGGGTGATTTGTCTGAACGATTGCAAATCTTGTTCACCTGAGTGGATTCAAATATTTTTATTATTTTCTTTTGTAATCTCTTTAGCTCGAAACATCGCTCACTAAGAGCTGCACCTTCTTTTTATAGAGCGCTTTCTTCGTTACGCCATTTGCTTTTGTATTAGTCAGTACATTTCCTAAATATTTCTTTAAATACATTGTATATGCGCGTCAAATCCTTTGAATACACAAAGTAACTTAATATTCGCTTACAAAACTCTTAGGAAACTATTTCATTGCCATTCTCGTTGAAAGGCCGTTAGCTTTCAAAATGGCCGCCTTTCTATTAATCACTCCGAAATTCGGACGCAATCGGAACCGCTCCCCGAGGCCGGCCCCCGCCGCCCGCCCCCCTTTCCACCCTCCAACCCTCCCCTGCCCACCCCACGCACTCAACAACCCCGACCTCCCCTTCCGACCTTGAAATTGAAAACAACAAATGACCGCCCTTTTATCACGTCTCTCTATTCAAACCTTCGGCCTTAATGACGTCGAGTCAATGTTTTGATGATTACCATCGTCTTTGCTCAAATAATGATCGGAGAGGTGAAAGCACACCGCCCCCCCACCCCCCACCCCCCGGCCCGGGAGAAGGTGTTACGCTTCCGCGATAAATGATCCGGGGGTCGGAGTTCAACTAGCCAATCATCCGCGCCCCTTGCGCCCCCCAGATTTTAATTCCTTTCGAAACCCCCTCGCCGTTATTTATTGTTGTCTGCCGTTGATTGGTGGGCCGTGGGGCCACTGGGGACCGCGGCGGTGGGACTGACACCTGGCCGCCGGGCGACGGATGTTATCGCGCTGTAACGCCCAAATGAATCACGGCTAAGACGGCTAAGATGCTCTCTGAGAAAAAAATTAATTTGGGATTCTCCCGTTCGCCCCAGAAATGAACACTCGGTGAATCCCACACGCGCGACAAGTGTTAAACAATGGAGGAAATCAGTTCATTTGAATTGAATGATAGCAGAGAAATAAATTAGAGGATAAGAGAGAGAAGGGCCCCCGCCCCCGCCCCGCATTCAGGGGACTGTCCCCAGTTTTATTGGGAATGAATCCAAGAGGGAAATCCTTGGCAATTTTCGCACTCATTGCACTCTTTTCTCTTTAACCCTTTGACTCCAACGGAGGAATTTTTGTTTTAATACCCATTCGAATTTTGGGACGGCAAAAAAGTGAAAGTTTGGACAGCCCTAGCTTCGTTCCTGATCCAACAATTTTTAATGTTCCTTTACGACGAGAAATTTCAGACTCTCTTGAATAAAAACACGCAGAAATGATGAAATTTGGACAATTCTACATGAAATGAGAACATTTTGAAAGGAGCTCTGTTCGTGGGACAAATACGTTTCTTTTGTCGTTAAAAGGGTTAAAGGAGATCGTGACACACCCTTCGTTGAGTAAAACCTCATCTTCACTTGCGCTGACACTCCCTCGTCCTCTGCTTTCCCTTTATTTCGGGGCCTTCTGCCTTTCAGTTCTTCCTTCTTTCGGGGCCCGTCTCTGCCAGTGCGACAGCAGCAGTAAGCACTGCATTCGACCACTCCAAACGACGGATCGGATCTGCTGAGCCGCCTTCGGTGCCGGTCGGCCGTGTCCCGACCATTATTTATAAACATGGCTGGGAGGAATTTCTAAATTAGAAAAACTATTTTCTCAAGAGTGGGAATAATTCATCACACCCCGCACTCGCCTCCTTTCCACAACAACTCAATAAAATTCACACGGCCGATAAAATATGGTCGTTCCCTCATTTCCCTCGCTCCCGACAGCTGCTGTCGGCACGACCCCACTCGGCCACCCGAGGCTCGACCACGGCCACTCCACCGAGGCCCACTCGGCCAACAACCATTTAATACACTCTGATAGTAATTAACCGGCTTGCCTGCAATAAATTATTGCCTCAACTCTGACCCTTCCACATATTTAATACCTTTCTTTTATTAATTGTTGGCCGGGACCGGCGTCTCTCCTAATATTCCTTTCTGCGAGGAGGGGGTGCGCGAAATGGGGGAATGGCCTCCCCCATGTGGATGGGCCGGCAAGGGGGGGACGGACAAAAGTGAAAACAATAAAAAAAATTTCCGGTTTCGCCGATTAAAATTCCTCGGAACAATCAAATGATAATTTATTAATATGGTTATTACGATTTGATTTGTGAAATCCCGAGGCATTTCCAATTAAAAAGAACGTCACTTAATGTCGCATATGAGCCCTCACGGGAGATTTACGACTAATTTTACCGGGCCCGGCAGTAAAAGGATACATTTTATACGATATAATTTTATATTATATCTCGATCCGGCCGGTATTGCGCCGGGCGCGCCCCTCGGGAACGAGGCCCCCTCCCCCTCCCCGTGCAACATTGTAATTAAATGCCTGTACTTAATGAGTTCATGCAAAATTAAATGGCTATTGAATATAATGTAACGTAACGGTCATAACGGGGGACTCGACGTGACTGTCGGTGTAAACACCGAGCAGCTGATGTTCGCAGTGCGCTACAATGCACCGACCGGCCTGTTTTATTGCTGCTATCGGAGTCATAAACAAATGGCTGCGCCCCTGCACCCCCACCCCCGCCGTCGATTGCAACATTGTTTCCTCAACAATTAGACTCTCGGCAAAGGCTTACCTCGTTTTTGCATGAAACTAAAGAGATCATCTAGAAATTCCTTCCTTTTGGGGTCGTCATTTATCTCGTAGAGCTGAAACAAAAAGAAACATCACAAGTATTACGTGTTTTTGGGGTGGGGGGTTGGGGGGGGAGAGCGAGAGCGCGAGAGGTGATGGATGAGGACGGGGGTTTGGGGCCGAACTGGGCCCCATTGGCCGAGGCGGGCGCGCGCTACGAACGGCCTTTTGTCGGCTCTAATCACTGAAAAACTCATTCCACGTAAATAATAAATTACAAATAAAACTTCACCTTAGCGTTGTTTCCTATATAAATCAACCGATTAATTTATTAACGAGTGTTTGCAGTTGGTTATTCTGTGTCCGGAAATGGATCGAATTCATCCATTCTGTTCCATCGTCTGAATGTCGGCCATTTTGTTGGCTCCCTCCCCCCGGAACCCCTTCGCAAATAATCGCTTTCATCTTTATGTAATTGGTCGATCATTCCCTGAGCAAACAAAGATGAGGAGAGATAAGGAATTGTCAAATTAAATACATTCAAAGGAGGTAAACACGCGTTTCCGCCAGAAATTGCTTCGCTCCGCTGGCGCCCCCCGCGCCCCGCCTCGGCACTAAATCAAAATGGCGGCCGGTGATGACCGCCGGTCAAAATATCGAATTAAACGTTCGCCTGTCCGCATTAATAATGGGCGTTTAGTCGTGTGGGGGGAGGGGTGTGGAGTGCCTGCGGATTTATCTTTTCATATATCATTTCAAATTATAATTGCATTACATCACAATAAACATTTGGAATCGGCCATAATTTTTCTCTCGCTCGACCTCTCCGACTCATTTACATAGTTTTTCCTTTGAATTCCTTTTCGAAGGAGGCTCGGGGATTCACCGCTCACGATTAAATTAGAACGGAACCGAGGGATGAAGGGACGCGGGGTGGAGGGAGCGACGATTGGGGAGTGTCAAATGAGGGGAGCGAATGAATGCGGAAAGGAGTTGTGGCGGTGATGGGGGTGGGCTGGAGGGGTGGAGGCCGGGGGATGCGTTTGCTTTTGCTTTTGTTCACGTCGCGGTCTCCACTTCAGTTCGCCCAAAACACTTCTGAGTGGTGGTGTAATCACATCACCGATTGACCCCTGTTTATTTGTTGCATACGCAGTGCTGCCAACTGACTCCCATTGGACGTGATTCGGATCTTGTTCCGGAAATGCGCTCATCTCTCACCCCAACGTCTAGCATGTCTGCTATATATGTATGTATAAAATACCAGACTACGTCCGTACGTACGTATGCGACTTCGGTTCGACTCGGAACTTATTAAATTATTATACACTATAAATAAACTTGGTGCCGTTGACCGTTTCAGGGTCGCCAATTTAGGGGTTGAAGAGCCCAATTCAATTTTTAAGTATATTTTAAAGAGTTTTCTAAATTAAACATAATTGAACACGTAATTAATAATTAATTTTAATAATAATATTTTTCCAGTGGTTGAGAAAAACTATTGAAAGTTGGTAACATTGGACTGTTCGCGTCTGAAGAGTTAATATTATTGTTAACTTTTATCATTTCCTTTTTAGAGTAAATTTCTTAATTTAACAGCAGATTTTTTTGGTGGCCATTTTTAGTTATTTTTTATAATGATTTCCTTTTAAAGTGCGTTTGTAAATATAACAGTAACGTCAATTTTTTAATTGTAATTTCTTTAATTTGTTTAATTGTATACGGTAAATATTTTTTAGATTCAGTAGTTAGGTTTAATTTTTAATAATTATATTTAATTTTTCTAAGAGGCGGAGCCCCTCACAAAAAATCAAATGTGGGCGATCATCGGTGCCATATCTCCTCGCAAATAAATAAACAAATAAATAAAAACAATGGCCCCCTCGGCGTAAACATCACCGCCTTCTACGCACGCCAGATTATTAATCCGCCATTTCCCGCCGCCAATAATTAATAAATAAATAAATAAGGGCAACAAGAACCGCTCGGCCTTTGAAAACGGGATCGAGAGCGTCCAGGGAATACCTTAATCCCTCATTATAACCGTTCCCAAGGGATTAGCGCCTCCTGGGAAGTGGCCATTGTTCTCCGGGCAAAGAGAGAGAGAGAGAGAGAGAGAGAGAGTGGTGGCTTTGGGGTTGGGAAGGGTGGAATCCGCCGCAGACGAGCCCGCCGGAAAAAATTCAAGAGAGGGCAAATATTTAATAAAGCAATTAATTCTAAAACGTCCGAATGGATTGGGAATGGCGTACCTGTTTTTTTAGGTACCTTCTGTAAACCGATTCGTGTTGACTGATGAGCTGCCTTTAAGTGTTCACGGGGCGCTCGTTCGGGGAGGTTGTTGCTGAGTGTGCACACACACACACACACACACACACACACACACAATGCGCCTTAATAAAATGATCACGGGATTCTGGAGAGTTATGCCTGTTTGGAGAAATTGGAACAAAGAGTGATGATTGTGGTAACAAGAATCCAGGTACGGTGAAGTTAGCACCCGTCCGCTAATCAGCGTCGTAGACACAACTTCGCCTGCACACCTTCGAGTTCTCACCACCACTTAATTGCTTACTTAAATAAATAAAAATGAGTCCATTTATTTATTTATACCTGCGTGCGCGTACGGCGCGAGGGGGTGTTTGGGGTGCGTTCAATGGGGTGCTTTGGCTAATCGCCAGCTTTGTGCAGAGGTGTTGCGGACATGAAAGGACAGGGATCGAGAGGAAAAAGGCCAGTGAATCAATTAGAGGCTGGAAGATGATACGGTTCGGCACCTCTCAAAACACAAATCGGTAATCGTTGACTGATTCCAGTTTGTTTGCGTTTTTGATTGGTATAAAAAATCCGGAGGGGTCGAGGGCTGAGCCCGGACCCTTGTTCGGTTTGTGTTAACCGACTTGTTGCCTCCCTTCTCTTCCCGCCCCTGTTATCGCTCGAATCGGTCTTTTATGTTCCCTTCCTGTGACTCTTGGGGCTGCAGCGGCCTCTGTGGGTCGCTGCAAGTGCAGGCGAATGTGCGAAGACAAAGGAAACCGCTCGAGCAGAATAAGCCGGGAGTTTCCTTTGAAAAAGCTCAATCAGGGGGAAGGAAAAAAGGAAATTCCGCTTTCCGATCGAACCCGATCGCATTAGCAGTCGATGATGAGAAATTTTAATCCGGATCAGATTCAATAAACTTCTTTGCTCACAAAGCTCCGGAAAATTCCCATTTCCACAAATTGGGGGAATTTCCCCGGGATCCGCTGGAAACAGTTCCAATTAAACGTCAATCCCCCGCCCCTCCCCGCCCCCCCGCGCCCCCCCCGCGCCGCCCCTCGCCGCCCTCCGCGCGTTTTGACTTTGTCAAAATAAATAACCAACAATCGAGAAACCTTTTTCATTTACGATTCAAAAGGCGGCGTCGCATCTGCCGAAAATAAACAGATTTTAATTTTCCTCGCGTCAGTCAAAGTTCATTTTAATCAACAAAAAGAAAAAGAGCCGGGAATTGTCGAGGCCCCTTCCCGGGGACAGCGGCTCTTCCGCTGGCCCCACCTGAGCGTCGCTGACGGGGCGAGGGGCCCCGGTGGTCGCTCACAGCAGAAGACAAACGATCCACAAAGGAAAGGAATCGATTATCATTTGTAATTTCGGTCGGAGGTCGTTAACATGAGTGATTGGTCAGTGGTGGCGTTGTTTCGGGGGCGTAAGCTAAGCATGGGGACCCTTAAAAATTTCAACGAATTAACTCACCCACCTTATTTTCCTTCTCCGCGCTCATTTTCCACTCAGATGAGTTTATTATTATCCCCATCTTTTATTCTCAACAAGTATTCAATCAAGTTTGAAAAACTTCTTTTAAAATGAGCCCTTTTCACCGGAAAACTCATCTTTCCAGAAATTTCCCTGATCATCCGGAAATCCGCTCCGCATCGTCACTCCCGCCCTTAATTAACTCACCTTCGCCTAATTATCCGCCCTGAATATTCATAACCGTCTTTCAAATAAAAAGAAGCCATTTTTGGTGTTTTCTTACACGGTTTCGTTTAACTTGTCTTTGTCTATTTTAACCTTTCGCTGTAATAAAAAGGAAGTGGATTCCTAAAATCTCGTGACGACGCCATCTTGTGTCCATTACGAGTCTAATTTCGTTTAAAATATGATCCTTTACTTTTATTCCAAGTCGAGGAACACAAAAAAATAAATAAACTGTAAAGCAAAATCAAGCAAAAGCGGTCATTTTTCTCCAATTTCCACTAATTGTGGAAACTATTTCCTCTGAGAGAAACGGAGATTCGGGGGCTGCGACCCACAGAAGGGGGCTCCGGGGGCCCCGGTACCGCTAAAAGGATTATCAAAGCGGCGAAGTTAATCGACTTAAGAGGCCGGTTCGAAGGAAGCCATGCCGGTGGCGACGAGGGCGAAAGGGAGCGATTAAAGAGCATGAAGGGGTGCGAAGGGGGCGAGGGGGCGAGGGGGCGGGTAATTACTCGGAGATAAAAGCGTTTTATGAAGAAATCGATAAGTTGGAACGAATTTGTTTTCCAAGGGCGTTGTGGCATTTATGATGTTTACAAGACTCATTTTTGCAGAACAATCGAAAGCTCGAAATTTAGCGGAAATGATGTTTTTCTGGATTCAAATGAAGAGAGATAGTGTGCGTGTGTGTGTGTGTGTGTGTGTGTGTGTGTGTGTGTGTGTGTGTGTGTGTGTGTGTGTGTGTGTGTGTGTGTGTGTGTGTGTGTGTGTGTGTGTGTGTGTGTGTGTGTGTGTGTGTGTGTGTGTGTGTGTGTGTGTGTGTGTGTGTGTGTGTGTGTGTGTGTGTGTGTGTGTGTGTGTGTGTGTGTGTGTGTGTGTGTGTGTGTGTGTGTGTGTGTGTGTGTGTGTGTGTGTGTGTGTGTGTGTGTGTGTGTGTGTGTGTGCCTCATGTTGGACCACTTAACACCCCTTACATGTAAAAATAAAAATAAAATGTGTAATAAAATTGGATGGCATCGGTTTGAGGAGAGGATTTTGAGTTAATTGAAACTCAACTAAAATAAAGAACACATGCGAATATAAAACGATTTCTTCAACGGATTCTTCGTCGAGTTTCGATTATAAAAACTCTCATTGGGGCCCTTTAATAAGGAATACGATAGTTTCTTAAAAGACTTCTGAAACCCCACAACTTTTTAATAGAATTTACCGCGTTAACGTCGATTATCGATCATATCACCTTCACCCCCTGCGACAAAATTATTTTTTTTTATTTGTATTTGCTTATCCTTTTCGGGGATAGCAATTATAAAAATCGAGAAATGCAAAAAAATACAAAGAGTGACGCAGAAAGACGTGACATTTTGAGAGGGAAATGAAAAACGAAAAAAAGGAACCACAATGAAAGAATGAAATAAGAGAAAAGAAGAAACCAAAAAGAGAGCCGAAACGAAGGAATCTTTTATCTTTAAATAGATAATAACTAAACAGATAATTAATGTATAAACACTTAAATACAAAATAAATAAATTTACATTGAGTATAGATTTTGGGTATCTGTGACAAATACGGAGATTTTCCGGGCGGTGGCCCTCGGGGCTCCGGGGCCCCAATCACGTGACCTAATCGCAACCGATAAATACTCCCCGAGACGAGATAAATCAAAAGGTGGACGCCCCAAATTGCCTCGTGAGAACCAACAACTGAAATCCATAATTGAGTCATCTGTAAAGTCCTCGCAAATGTAAAACCTCCATTAACTCCTCATCACTCCGGAACCGAACAAATTGCTTCCCCCTCCCGCCCTCTCGCCCTCTCGCCCTATCCCCACCCCCCACCCCATCTCACCCCACCCCTCATAACTCACCTAATTAGCACTTCCGCCCACCGCACCCCCGCCCCCTCCTCGACACACGAATCACAAAACCAAACACAAACACGTCCCTCCAACAAAGGTCTGGCGTGGCCATCATCTACCTGAGATGCCCGGGGGAACTCGTAATCAATTCCCTGGGTGAAATGGGGAGGGGGATGCTGACGCCCGGCCCGCATTGTCCCGCCTCGCGATCCCGATTACTAATGAAGTGCCACGCTTGACACCCGGACCACGGTTAATTAATATTCACATGTGAATTGGAAAGAGGACATGAGGACACGTCCCGTCTCTTCCATTTTATATTAATCAATTTCTTTATAATCAAATTTGACTAATTAGTTCTGTCAGTTTGCTATCATCTGTAAAAAGAGTTCTTCTTTATTTTTAGGCAACAATCGAGTGGTGACGAAAGGAGAGCTTTGGCACCGAAGCGTTTTGCCTCGGGGTCGGTAACCTCTTTTCCTGAGCAGTCGGAGTGTCCCTCCCCTCAGCCCCTTCGAGGGGCGGAACCACCCTGGGCACAACGAATTAAGACCTGAAGAGAATGGCAAACTTCAAAATGAAATAATTAAAACTAATTAAAAGTAGAGTAAATAAAATAATATTAATTGAATTTAAATAAATAAACACATAAAGAAACCACTCTAATCTCCGTTATTATGTATATAGTCTTTATTACATTGTTTTATAGTTTTTCTCATTATTTTTACATTTTTTACTCATTCAATAATTAAATTCATAATATGTATTACCATCAAAGCACTTTTTTACTTTCTATAATATACAGTATTTGTTGTATTTATTCGGTTATTTAATTTATAATATTTTACAGTTTTTTTGATAGCATTTAACACGAGTATAACATTTTTATAGTGTCTATTTTATAGCATGTTTATATTGTTTTTAAATTTATGTCGCATAGTATTTTTTACATTTTAAAAGTAACATTTATTTTGGTATTTTTTTATTTATTTATGAGTACTAAAGTTGTCAGTGGGATATGTTTCAGAATGCGTTAGCTAAATAATACTTATACCGGTTATTATAAAATTATAGGTAATTGAAGGTCTTTAGTGTTATATAGTTGCATTTTATGTATTGATCCATAATTTATATTATCATCTCTGTGAAGTAAACACTCTGAAAAGGGCAAACATAAGAAATATATGTAAAGAAAAAAATAATAGGTTACACTGTTAAATGTGTTGCACCTATAAAAAGATCACTTTTGTTCAAATGAAGGAAATATTAAAAATGTTATTAATTCAAATGCGTAAATCCCATTTTTAATTATCATGTAATTAAGAAAATTAACGCCCAGTGACCCGTTCGCCCTCCTTCCAACCACCACAACGGACAAGAACCTGACTCATAAAAAGATGGCACAAGCAGAAGACGCGGTGCTTCCTCCGTGTCCTCGCCACTGTTAAATACATCGCGTCCAACTTTAAAATACAATCGAATAAACGCTCCCCCATAAATCACAATTTCAGATATAAAACAAATAAACACAGACTAATAAGTGAAAATCCTTAAAATAAAAATTTCGGTCGGGTTTTTACGACAATTCACTTCCAAGGCCGCGATTGAAAACGGTCTAACTCAATTTCGGGACTTGGGCGGGGCCCCTCCATGCACACCCGCCCCGTGCACACGGGGCCATCCCTGGGGCCCCGGGGCGCCGGGGGGCCACAGCGGCCGCGAGTGGAGATAGTCGGGGCTGCATCCGAGCGCTGGATTATTACATGCGAACGCCTAACCGCGAAATGAAAACATTTAATACGACAGCATCCAATAAAAACGGTCCCAAATGGCGCCACGTGTTTTCTTTTTTCCACGCAAGATTAAGTTTTTCTTTCAAAATTATTTTAATAGAGGTTCAATTCCTGCTATTAAAAAATGCTAAAGAACCAGCATCCTCCACACCGGCCTCCCACACGGAAGGAGTGCCCTTCGATGGCTGCCAGAGGCTGCAGATCCGCCGACAGCGCTGCAGACCTAATTAATATTAATACTCCCTTTTCTTATTAATAACGCTAATGATAATAAGTGCACTCCCACTCCGCCCGATTATAAAATAAATTTCATTGTCACTCCGCCTTTTCTCATGTCCTTAACCGTCACATTTTTCTTCGGGGCCCACCTGGCACGACTCTCCCATTCATTGCACCTTGGCTCCGCAGCGGACAGTGCGGCACATCCCCGACAGACGCCCCTCCACCCCTCCACCCCCGAGCGAACGCACGAATAAACCGATATAATTTAAATAATTGATTTCTCGGAATCTGTTTTCATGTCGGGCCTTCCGTTTAGTGGGCTTAATGACGATGTGTGGGGCGGAGTGGGGCAGAGGGCCCTCGAGGGCCCCTCGGGCGGAGGCCCTCCTGCGCGGAGGGGTGGCGGGGCCGGGCGAGGCAGCTTCCCTTCGCTTCATCCCTCTTGATTATGTACTTGACACATCTGTTTCCAATGCAGTCTTCGAAGGGTTCTGGCATTTGCTATTTATATCGCGCACCAATGAATGGACAGATCAGAAAAATCCTTTGCAGCGCAGTAATGACGAGCAAATGTGTTATTTATAACTTTCGGCTGTTTTTGTGTTCGCGTTGGGGTAGTTTCCCCTCATTCATCCGACTCTGTGCGCATTTCCCGCTTTCTTCGGAGACGCAGGCTTTTCTCCCCCTCCCCGCCCGTCCAGACTGAGCACCCCGTCAGGAATTCCTTCCGCCATTCATAAATTCACACTGCTCTTTTAATTAACGGCCCGAGATTTATCAAAGCACACAACTGTCACGCAAGGAGACCCTTTCAACGCCGCCTTTATATTAATATAATGTACCTTCTGAGCCCTTTGTCAGATTAATTCAGATTAATTCCTGTGACCGATGTCCCCGCACACCTATTCAGGGCTATTCAGGGCGCATCCCTTCCCCGAGACTGTACCTGACTCGCATCCGGATAGAAAGACTCATTAGGAAAAGGGCGGAAGTGAGGGGACGGCTTCGATTCGCGACTGGTTCATCCCTCGGGACCCAACTCGTTCTCACACCCCGGCGACGCACACGTGACGACGTGCCATTCCCGGGCCGCTCCCGTTGGGCCACCTCTGCACGTGCAATAACCGTGCACACGTCGCAGTTTGAATGAGCTCGCCGCATTGATAAGCGAGTTTGCCATCGAGTCACCTTACCTGTCACATTCCCCTTAATTATTACATTTTAATTTATTTTATTTGCTGTGAGGCAGTCGGATTGACGTTTTATACGTGAGAATTTGAATAACATGCAATATGGCCTGGCTGGGAGTTATGGTTGCGGTGTGCGAGAGCTGTTGGGAGAATTATGGGAAGCCTTGGCTGCGGTCGCGGGGGGAGGCACACCTTGGGCCACGGGGCACGCGGGGCACGCGGGGCACAAACAAAAGTGGAACGGTTGCCTACCTGACGCACCTGTTTGAACTGCTCCTCGAAGCTCCAGGTTTGTTGCTGAGAGGAGTTGGAGCTTTCGGAAGAGTGGGAGGAGGAGGAGGAGTTGTGGGGCGGCGGGGCGGGGTAGGGGGGGACGTGGGGGGCGGATACGGGGGGCAAGAAGGCGGCGGCGGCGGGGTGGGGGAAGGGGAAGGGGAGCGGGAGGGGGAACTGGTGGGGGAAGGGCGACAGGGGCGGAGGGTTGTCGTGGGGGGCGGGAGGGGTCTGGTTCTGTATGTGGTCGTCGTTCCGCTCCATGTTGCGCACCTGTTGCTTAAGTTTAGAAAGTATGTCTGCTTCGTTACCGTCTTCCTGAACACGTGACAGGTGGTCATCGCTGTCTTCATCGTGTATATCACTTAATTCTTCGTCATTGTTAGACTGAAACAAAGAATTAATGCATTAGTCGATGGAGATAAAACAAAATGAAACGGGATGTATATGTTGAATTATCAAAATGAAATTCACCCCTAGAGGAGGGCGGAAAGGCAGACGCGCGGGAATCCTCAGAGAAATAAAAATAACGACGAGGGAGGAAACGTTTCCTTGATTCACCCCCAAATGATTAACCTCCCTAATCTATTTTTACATTTTCGTCTTCGCCAACCGCGACCCTTCACCCTTCACCCCCGTGCCACCCCACCGCCCATTTGTCAATATCCACATCCGTCCAAGGCCACATACAACGCCAACCGAAACACAACCACTTGTCACGAACACCCCTCGACACGCCACCTCCTCCTTCCGGCCATCACGCACTCCGCTCCTCTATAAAATATTCCCTTAGATATCAAATGTGAAAACTAATTAATAATTAAAAATAATTGTAGTAATCTTCGGAGCTCCTCTCCGCATTCCTTCGGCCTTTGCCCTGCTACCTGTCCCGGGCGACCTCCTCGGGGCCGCTGTCCAGTGGCAGCCGGGGGGCGTTGGGGGCGGAGGGGCGGAGGGGCGGAAGGGATGAATGGGATGGAGGGGGCGCAGGAGGTGTCCCGCCCTTCCTGTCTCGATAGGGGCTCGACACCTAAAATTAACCCTTGGCCTCCCCGATCTCGTTTTATCTGCTCCTAATCGATTGACAGACAAACAGACCCTTTGCGCGATATTCCATCTTCTTTGTCACTTCCACTTTTCATATTTAAATTTCTTTTCACTGCTATTCAAATTAATTTCGGCTTAATAATATTCAGATTGTCTGCTTTAATTAATTCTGCTTCTTCCCGTCGTCCGACGGATCCAAACAACCGAGGAAGACTTCTGCGATCCCGTCACGAACAAAGCTTTGTCTCTCTGCGACGCAGGAGCGAATCAATCCGTGCAGACAGTCACTCGCTCATCAAAGGACAAATAAAAAGTGTGATTTTTCGCGAATTAAGGGGCTGATGAAGTGAGACGAGAAGGAAGACCCCGAGGGATCGAGGACTCCTTGTGCTGCCGAACCGTGCCGGATCACTTTCCGCAGAATTCGTGGATCGGCACGTATCGCTCCTTGCACGGTCATACTCAGTAATTCACCCGAGCGGGGTTTACATAAATGACTGCAGCCCCTCCCCGGGCCTCCCCCGGGCCTCCCCCGGGCTCGGAAGGGTCAGTCACCCCCCAAGGAGGGGTTGCTGGGAGATTCGTTCGTCCAGAGTTTGCGCTTAATTCATACTCCAACGAATGGAAGGGTTAAAATGACCGCTGTGTCATGTTTTGTTTCTCTAGTAACTCAGATATGTTTTCATAGTTGGAATAATGCACATAGTCGTACACTGAAATTAATGTAATTGTCATGTTAACATTGTATATTTCATGTGAGTGTCCAATTTTTCCTGCACTTTCGCTTTCTTTCGTTTTTACGTTCCATTCAATTGTTTTTCCTGTTTTTTTCCATTTTTATTATTTTTTCTCATTTGTCTCTTCTTTCGATTTTTCCTATTTCTCTTCTTATTCTTCACTTTACTCCTTTTTCTTATTTTTCTCTTTTTTTACCTCTTTTTTTCTTCTTTTTTCACTTTTACCCCTTCTTCTCTTTGCCTCTTTCTTTGCCCTCTCAGAAATAAGAAAGATCTGTAAAATCGCACAAAAGCTCATATAAAATGAGAATACAGGAAAAAAGCACGAAAGCCCGGGTCAATATGACCCCAGGGGCCAAACATCCCCCGAACAAAAGGGGGAGGAAGGAACACTTCGCGACGGCCCCGACGCAGACGTCCAAAATCGAACACAAAAGGGCGCTAAAAATAAACACCCCCTGCAACCCCAGTCAGACGGAATTAAATTTAAAAATTCACAGGGGTGGAAAGATAAACTGCCAATTAAAATAAGTCTCCATTAGAATAAATTTAAATGGGCTCCTTATTCGTGGAACCCGGCGAGGGGAGCCCATTATTTATTAAGGGTGTTAAAATTAAATTTCTTAAAACTTTTCTCCGCTCTCAACAATCATTGTATTAATACCTTTTGGCCATTCTCTCTCATTCGCTCGACCGCATTAAATAGCATTAAATAGCATTTTCTCTTTTTAAAAGAGTTTTTGCCCACAAATGAATTTATGTTAATTTAATAGATAATATGCGGGGGAGGGGGAATCGACGACGACCCTCACAAGGGCAGTTACCTCGAGGACGCGACCGAGAGCTGAGCCAATCGCAGAGGAGATTCGCCAAGGCGAAAGCCCTCGCCTTCGACTTTGCATAACCTCCGCCCAGGCACATAAATCTCTCTTAACCCGCTGTCACTTGCAGCGATACTTAAATAATCTAACAACATTAATAGCAATGGGATTAATGGCGGTCCCCGGGGGAGCCTAATTATTTCAAAAACAACAAAACGAATTGAACGACGACGAGGAAATGCCCCTCGAAAACAGTTTAATTATCGGACAACTCATTGATCGCGAATGAGGGAAACCGGAACAACGGCCGCCATCTTGCCTCTCCGGAGCTCAAAAGGAATTTCGCCCCCGTGAAAAATAATTAACATTGTCACACAAACGCGAGGCCTAATTGCTCCGAATTTAAATAATAATAGACGGCCGTTTGTTGCAGGCGAAGAACAGGAATTCGGACAAAAAGGAGTTGTTTTCGGGGTTCCCGGACGAAAGGAGGGATGAAGCAATTAGAAGCGAAGCCGTTCGCGAGGAAATTAGAGGAGAGGACACAAAGGGAGAGAGAGAGAGAGAGAGAGAGAGAGAGAGCAACGAGAGGAGAAACAATGGAACCAGTTGCGGAGAAGAGGGACGGGGATGCAAACAGAGCCATCAATAAGCCAAACACCGAGGACAAACATTAGCGGCATCAAAGCATCTTTTGTATATGTAGTGTTGATTTTATTGATTTAGTTCTAAATAGTCCAACGTTCAGGCGGCTCTTCAAGAAGATCAACGTTCATTATATCGGTGTCTTTTATCTGCGCCGAAGAATTAAACCCTGGGATGTGTTTCATGGCGGCGTTTGCGGAGACGAAGAGGCTGGGCCCCTCGGGGTGGCCTTGGGGGTGGCCCTGGGGGTGGCCCCTCAGGGCGGCCCTCGGGGGAAGCCACCCCGGTGGTCAGTCGGGGCGCAGAACCGGAGGCGAGGAAGGTTTTCATTCGGATTAGAGTCGGAGGGCGTTCGGCCATCAACCGAAGTCACAAAAGTCATCGTAACTCTAAATAAATGAAAAGCGCTTCTTAACTGAATGACTCAACGGATGCTTAACGACTTTCCAATTCTCCAATTTGAAACATTCTCGTGTTTTATAAACAATAAAAAAACAAAGAGCGGAATTATGAAAATTCGGCCGACCGAATGGGTTTCTATCAAAACTCCACTCCCAACGACAACAACAGCAACAAACAAACCGTCTTCTGCTACTTCAGCCACCCTATCAGGAGATGGCGAGCTGATTAAACAGCCAATGCAACAGCCCCGAAAATTACAATTAGTTCCAAAAAGACGATGCAGCAGTCCCTACAATAACAATAAATTGCAACAGCCCTGACTGCAAGGCCAACTGCAACAATTAATTGCAACAATCAACTATAAAAAACCCTAATATAGATATTAATTACAAGAGAGAATTACAAATCCGGATTACAACAATGAATTGGAACAGCCTTCGAGAGCAGAAACCTTTTCAAGCCTTTCCTGCGGAACCACTTCCGCGTGCGGACATTGTAGGAGTTGTTCGCGGGGGAGGGGGCGGAGGGGTGGAAAAATGACAAAGAATTAAGGACTTCTGGCATTGAGGAAGGCTGAAAAGATGAGGGAATTTAATTTGGGTGTTTGGGGTAAAGTCGAGGTATAAATCACTTGTCGAGGGAGAGCCCATTTGGAGACCACCCCTCGGAGGCCGTCGGGGGTGCGTCGGTCGTAGGCTAAGTGTGGGGGAGAGAGGAGAAAGCAGCCAACAAAAAATGGAATCCTTTTTTCAAATGATTTGGATTGACGGACGTAAAGATAATAAATCTCGGGTAGAATAGAAGCCCTCGTAAATAGTTGACGTCTTTTTCTGATACCACCGATTACTTTACAATGGTCAGAAAAAGGACATCGCCTAATCAATGTGACAACGATTCATCGCTCCGAAGGAAATTTATAATCCGTCCGAAAAACAAAATAACCGACTTTCAATGGAAATCAATTTTATTTGTGTTTCGCGTCCTTCGATGTGTTTTTCTCCATTTCCCACCCACCGGTAATTCTGCGTCCCTCGCCCGGAGGACTTCTGCAGGAGCGGAACCAGAAGGGCCCATGCTCGATTGATTGGGAAAGGCGATGCCAACAAAGGACAAAATCAGACTAAATAAATTGAAAAATACAAAAGCCGTTTTGATATGTAAAGCGAGGATTTTTTGGGATAAGAAAAAAGGCTGAGGTTCTGTCAACGACCTGCGGACAATACCTGCCATTGTCATTTCCCACTAAAAAGAAATTCAATGTCTGTAACGGTAAACTACGCAGCCTGCATTAATAATCCGAAGCAAGTGCAGAAATTCGGAGTCGGTGGGGACGCCACCTCTTCGGGGCCCTGCCGCCCTCTCGCCCACCCGAAACCCTCACACTCTCACCCCGAGAGCGATTAACATCAATGAAATGAACATAATGAATTAATGAAGGGCAGTCTGCCCCATTATTGGGTGTGTGCGCGCATTAGAATGATAATTCTTGTAATCACATCGGGCCTCCGATGTTCATCACGTTCCTCCCGATGGCCATCTGAAACGTGGCTTCCAAGATGGAGGCAGATGACAGCAGCGAAATGCTTATTCAATGGAAATGAGCTGATGAGGCCCGAGTCATTAAGTGATCGCCCGCAGAGGCCCAAATAAGCGAAGATGGCGGCAGGAGAGAGGGACACCGAGAGAAGGTGGCATATTGGAGGGAACAATAACTGGCGTCGGTTCGAGACATCCTAATTTGTTAAAAGTGACTTTTTACGGAATAAAAATTAATGGAAACGTTTTCAATTGATTTGTGAAATCATTAAACCCCAGGTTCGTGTTACACCCTCTTGGCATTTTCAAGGACAAACTATTTTTATACTAATTTTAAACTTCCTATTAACATATTTTTCTGTGCTGTTAACACCGTTTTCAATATCCCGATTAACATAGTTTTCCTCCGTTATTTAACATCGTGCTTCTGACTCCTTCTGATGAGAAAACAAAAACAAACATTCCCTCCCCGGCTTTGCCGGTCGCAGCACAAAAGACAGCCTTTGTTTACAGACGAAATCTCCTCGGGAGATGAGGGCGAAGGCTGTTATGCCACAAAGGACCGATAATGATCGGATGTTAAGAGAAAGACCAAAAAAGACTCCAAAAAAGAGCCTAAAAGAAAAATATTCCCATTCTCTCAGTTCTCATTTATAAAAATAGAAAACTGTATATATTTACGTGTTTATAAATTTGTAAGTCAAAAATGCAACAAATATCCACAGTAGCGCTCAAAACTATTTTTACAATACAATTACTTAATTATTTTACCATAAGATTTTAAGCATTGGTATTATTGTATAGTATTTTATAAATATAAATCATTTAGTTATATCTTATGTATTTTATATTTTATTTAGTTATTAAAATGTATTAAAATTAATTATAAATTTTATAGCTATATATTTTTTAGTATTGTATTTTATTATTTTATTAATATTATTTTTTAGTTATCAATACTATTAATAATATGTTTGCCGCATTAAAATAAAATAAAAATACAAAGAGTCTTCTGCCTTTTCTTGAAAATAAATGGATAAAAAAGCGCCGAAGAATAAATACAACTTATATCATAAAACAACTGCAAAACCAATCAAAAGACAGAAAATCGAGAAATTACATACAAAAAACGTATAAATACGAAATAATAGTTTAAAGAAATACAAAAACACAAAACAAACAGCAAAAAAAAAATTTCTCATCACGAAATAAAAGCTCCAAAAAAAGACAATAAAACATGAAATTCCCAAATCAATGAGGAAAAAATAACGAACAAATGAGAAAACCAAACAAAAACAAAATATCAACGCCGTGCATTTTCTATAAACACAAATTCATGTTTCGGCGTATTAATAACCGTCAGTCAGAGATTCAGCCAAAACAACACAAAATAAAATTTTCTAAAATGAAAATCTTTATTTATAAATATTTTCCCTCTCAAAACGGAAGAATAAAATAAAAACAAACGTCTGTCTCATCTGAAAAATCGCTTCCAAAGCCCAGAAAAGAACCGCAAACTTTGGCAGAACGGGAAATTCCGCATATTTATATTAAAATACACTTTGTATTTAATTGTAAATGCACGCCCTTTCACATTCGAGTTAATGGCAGAGGAAAACAGTTAAAAAATTATTAATAATTAATTGTTATTACATAAAATAAATTATCTATGCGTCGCGTCAGGATTATGTTTTTACAAAAAAAAATATTTAAATCAACACAAAATTAAGAAATGGATTTGAGAGCAGACGAACAAATCGTGAGCAAAGAAAGAAACCTAATCGAACACGTGCTCCCGATGATTATCGACACTTTCTTTCCGCCCTTCCGCCTCGCATCGCCCCTTGTGCGAACGAGAACAAGCTGTTTTCGGGTTTAGGGGCTGCCCCCTGCGCCCCCGCGCCTCCCGCCTCCCCGCCTCCCCTCATCCCCCTCATCTCCCCGCCCAGTGTCAACCCCGAGCGGCGCCGGGAGCTCTAAAGCGAAAATTTGAGAAAAAGCCCCAAAAATTAGATCAGCGACAAGTGATGAAGGTGAGCCTAAAAGACAATGAATCGATATTGAGTGAGCACAAAGGACGCCTTGTACGAACTTCTTAACACACCCAACTTTTTTCTTTTATCGTTCTCCTGTTATTGTTTTGTTAGGGTTATGTTTAATTTTACGTTCTTTTCCTTTTTATAGTTTATGTATAATATTAGTTTTTTTATTTCATTATTTACTTGCTTTCCGAGAACCGTTTGACGGTTGCATTATTAATATTTCCATTCCTCGTACACCCTTTCCGCACTTCACCGCTCCTCTCCTCATTCGACTGCAATCATATCACTATGTCCTGGGGCTTTTTATTAACTCCTCGTTACTCCGGAAAAAGAAAAAGACAACAACAAAGGAACTATAGAAAGATAACTGTGTCACTAAAGTGTAAATATTATACACAACTCAAAGAAAATTGAAAAAAGAGGATTTGAAGAAGAAGAAATAAGAGAAGAATATTTGGAAAAGGAGATATAAACACTATAATATTAAAGAAGAAGAGTGGTAAACTGATGAAAGATCTAAACAACGAAATACAGTGTGCACTGCGTGGAGTTGCGAGGAAAAGGGAAAATAGGGAGTTTGGAAGAAAACTCCAAAGGAGAAAACAGCAAAATAAGGAGATAAAGAGGATTTTTGGGCGATATAATGAGAAAATGAGACAGTCGGTTGTTTGGCAAAGAGGACTGTATATGTTGGAGGCCATGAATGCCAAAAGAGGAGACTCCTCCTCGTCACAAATTAAAATTTAAATGTTTAAAAGTGCAGAATTTAGGAAAAAATTAGCACAGCCGCGTTAAGTAAATTGACAATATTATGTAAATGCCGGGATTGAATAGACGGACTCAGAGCTCATTGAATGGCGGTTGTTGTTCGAAAGGCGGCCCAGAAACAACCACCGCTCAAAGAAGGCTTTGCCCCTCAATAAGTATAATAATCAATTTATATCAAAGACATGGGCATTCATTGAGCGAGCACTGAGCCGAATAAGCGAGGTTTTGGAAAGGTTTCGGGCGTGCGGGGGGCCCGGGGGGGGGGGGAAAGGGGGGAGGCAGAGCGGACAAAAGAACGAATCGGAGATAATTAAGGAGAGGAAGAAAAGAGAATGGGAGACGCCGGGACGGGAACGTTGATGCAATCAAATATAATTTGTAATAAAAATATAAAATAAAAAATATAATTTTTTTGTGTAACGTAAAAGAAAATGTTCTTTTAGGTCCTATGTGAATTTAATGGGATCCAAAATTTTTACGACTTTTTTATGTTCCCGGTCTATATATAAAATTGGATTTGGGCGAAATTTGATTGATCGCGTTTCGAATTCACAAAATGGCTCCCAGCTCAAAAAAATAATTGCTTTTTTATTTTACTCTTTTAGTACTCGATTAATTATTAATATTTCTGGGTTATTAATTCCTTTAATTACCTCCTCCGTCCTTGGAGTTCCCCCACCCCATCCACCACCGCCTCCATCCCCAACCCCCGCCACCCTCTCCCCGCCACCCTCACCCCCGCCTCCATAAATCCTCCGCCATGGATCGCCATTAACGTCGAAAGCCTCTTAATTCGAATCAGGTCGCCAGACATGTTCGCCGCCCGGTCAACGCCTTCTCGGAAGGGAACGCAAAACAAAGAAAGGAATTTGTCATGTGGCCCATAAATTTGATAAAAGCCGGGCCCTGAATGGGGCTCTCGGGGCCGCTTCTCGGAAGAGGACAATTGGAGGACAGTTGGGGGCCTCCGAGGGGCGGAGGCTCTGCTGTCGTCTGTGTGCCACCGACAGTTTCTTCAGCTTCCTTCTCTACAACATTCGTCGTTTTTCGTCGAATGCACACAAATTCCATCAACAGATTTGTGTATTAAAAAGCAATGCCGAACCACAAAGTTATTAAAAGTATTTAATTTGCAAATGAGAGAATCAAAGTATAAAAGTAAAAAAGTAAAAAAGGGGACATTTTAATTTCCTAAAACCTGAGTTTGAGGGCTCGTCAATGGAATCGACCGATAAAAGAGTACTAAAAGGTGGAATAAATTGATGACGGAATGTCCTTGTGAAGGGTTGAAGGAGGGACGGAGGGAAGGAGGGAGGGGGGGGGGTTGTAGGTGATATTTAAATTGCCTGCGTTACAGTCGATGAGAGCTTTCCTCTCCATTGGGCAAATGCGAGTTGGTAAGTGTTGCTCCGTGTTTTAGTCAAGGTTTTCTAAATTGAATTGCCGTTCGCTATTTTTATATTCAGAACCGATGACGATTAAGAGAAAAGGGAATAATTATTATCAGGAAAAAGGCCGCAGGCACGAATTACACGAATTGTGTAATTTGCACGGAGAGCACCACACGAATCCACGAATCCATTCTCGGAGCGTTTTCCTCTTGTTTGCTCTTCTCTTTGCTCTTCCCGTTTTGGGGGTGGAAAACCCCTCTGTGACTTTTGTCTGTTGGTGAGGGGTTGCGAAGTGCAAGGGCAGGCGGGGGTTTCGGGGAGGCGAGGACAGGAAAATGAGGATTCAATTTGCTAAATGGAGGCCATTATGAGGATAAATGCGTCGTAAAATTCTCCTAATCGGGGGAAATAAGAAAATAAAGTGAATGAAGGGTAGATAAGGGACACTACTGTTGGGTTAGGCTCGAGGTGAAAATGCAAATGAGGTCAATTTTTACGTCGTCTGCTCTAATAAACTCCTCGTTGGGAGACCCTCGCATGAAACATTTTCCTGCCTCGCTGCCCAGAAAAGCGCACGACTCGTTAAAACTTTTATTCATTCTACAAATGTTTCATATTAATGGGTTCTAATGAGGAAAACAAGTCCTCAAATTGGCGTTATTGTATCCGGTGAGGGAAAGGAGAGAAAGGAGAGAAAGGAGGGAAAGGACAGGCCTTTTCTAGAGACGATACAACGAAAGGAAGAGTGCACTAATTTGACAAAGAATCTGCCCTGGGGGAAAGCCACAATTTCTACAACACAATGCTAAAGATTTTATGTAATTATAAATAATAAATTCCGGCTTTGCCGTATTAATTAGAAACATTGGGTTCGACAAAAGAAGATAAGAAGACAAACAGTATAATTATACATTTAGTCAATGAAATGTTAGGAGTGAGAAAAAGTGCACGAGTTCATAAAAATTTGGGCTGAAAAACCACTCAAAGAAACTTTAAAAGAAGAAGAAACACAATTTAAGAAGTTTATGAAAAAAATCATATCACTAAAGTACAAAAATGACTGAAAATGATTGAAGAACAAAAAGAGAATAAGGAAACAAAGAGGAGATAAAGAGTTTGGAAGAAAACTTCAAAGAAGGAAAGGCCAAAATAAGGATTTCTCGTAAGTGCACTCACAACAGAAAATCCGTAAAAAAATTCAAATTCGTCAGTTAATTATTATCATAATTAATAAATGAATGAGAGTTAATTACAAAATGTTATGAAAAATAAAAAGTTACACTCGGACACGGAAATGATGGAGAAAAGCAAATTATTTTTAAATAATTAATTAAAGTACTTTCATAATTAAACACTAATTAAGGAGAGTCACTGCACTGAGTTTCATTTTGAGAGAGAGAGAGAGAGAGAGAGAGAGAGAGAGTGTGTGACAAGTGAGGATGGAAAAGAAGTTGTTGAGCATTTGGGGCGAATAAATTCCGATCGTGGAGGGCGGGGGGATGAAGGGGGGTGAAAGGGAGGGGAGGGCGACTTTAATGTCTCCTTTCAAGGAAGGATGATAAACAAATAAATTAGTTTTGGAACTGTTTCATTGTTAACTTGCGAACCTTTTAAAGAGCCAAGGACAGAATAAATATTAAAATTAGAAAGAAGAGTGTTTTTGTGTAAAAACGCCAAATGTGAGTTTTTAAAGAACTGCCAATTTAAGTAAAGAAAAATTCTCGCTGTCAATCCGACATTTTGCGAACCCTCCAAAAAAAAGAAAACTTTTCATTATAATCATTATTTATTTAAAGTGACTTTCCACGAAGTGAATGTCGAACGCTCTCACAAAGGCGAACATGTTTGACAAGTTATTAAAGTTCAATGAATTTTATTTCATCCACCCTCTTGCATTTATGGGGTGATTTCGTCCCTTTTCGCAGATTTACGACTCTCAAGACGAGGAACAAATAAATTAACGATACACTTTTCCCTTTTTCGAGCTCATACTTCCCCAGAATGTCAGCAGCTCTCGCCCCTTCGAACCCGAACACAAATGTTTACAACCGCAACAATGAAAAAGGGGTGCGAGCGAAGACGTTAATTAAAACCAAACACGCGCCCACCCGAGCCAAGAAATATTTCCAGAATTCCACACGAACGGGTAGCCAAATAAACCGCCCCTCGCCTCCCCCTCGCCTCCCCCACGAGGACCCCGAGGACCACAATGGACTGTTTTGGAACTGTTGCCCACCCCAAATGATACAAGAAGGACATAAAACCTCGTCGAGCTTTTCTGTGTCTGAAACGTTAATTAAAAGCACTTGGGATTGACACTTTTTGTAACTAATGAAAAAGATATTTGGGAGTTCCACATTAATACCGGGAAGAGGACAATTATTCGAAAAAAACACCAATTTAATCCTCGGGTTAATTATTTCAGACATTATTAACCAATTTGAGGGGCAAATTGTTAGGTCCGTATTTAAAGCGAGATGGCTAATTAAAGAGAAGTATTCGAGCGGAAATTGTGCTTGGAAAGACAATTGAGAGAGAGAGAGAGAGAGAGAGAGAGAGAGTTTTGCGGAAAGGATCGTGTGTATCGAAGATGATATCTCAGAACGGTAATTAAATGGAGTAAATTAAGGATGGGCGGAAAAGAAAGGGGAACGGAGAGTCCCGTGCATATAAGCGAACACGAAACGGGCAGCCAATCAAAGCGCCTCTATTAAAACTCGGCCCCAAAAATTTCAAACGAACAATGGGCCCCGAAGGTACTTAAAACTGAATTTGGTTAACTGCCTTTTTTATGCTCGTAATATTCTTTTACGACCTCTTTCTGGGTATTTTGCCCAAAATTAGGATCAAATTTAATTATAAATGAAATTGGAGGAATGAAAATGATTTCGTCGGCCGGCGAGAAATGTTGCATGTCTTCGCCGATGGAGTCGGAGGCCACCACAAAGACAACAGGAGTGCCAACCGCTGCGGCCGCAGATCAAAACCAACTTCTTTCCTCAACATTTCTCATTACAGTATAACGAGCACAAGCAAAATCCAAGAAAATACAAGAACTTCCTAGAAGAAAGACTCCCATTTTATCAGAGGAGATAATTTCTAGAAGAGACAGCGAATGAAGGTGGAAAATAGAAAAGGGAGAAAAGATAAGCAAAACAGCTGGAGAGAATGGGTGCAGAGGCCCAAAATAATAATAAATATAATATATTTTAAATATTTTTAAATTTTTTACAATTCCTGTAAATGGCTTCTCGCAAAAAGTAAATAGCAAAAAGCAATGATAAAAGAACTGTGAAAACTTCCTGGAAGCTTCCACTGTATATTCAGCTGAAAAGAGGAGGCAAAAAAATAAAAACTAAGGTGAGGGGAGGGCTTGTGAAGAAAGGGGATGAATGATTGTTTATGTATATGTAAAAGACTGTATACCGAAAGGCGAACGTCCGTTAAATATATAATATACTGTATAAAAAGTAAGTGTCCTTTACTCCCGTCTGTTTGCTTATCTGCCAATTTCCGAAAAAGCTTTTTTAAAACCACCCGTTATCTACATTTTTAATTTATTTATGTGAAATTACATCAAGTGTAATTAATTAAATCCTTCATTATGGGAAGACTTCTCTCCTTCTCCCCTTCTCCCCTTGTGCTCCCTCCCGCAACCCCCGCACCGCTCCACAACAGGCACCCTTCCTTCACCCCCACAACCCCCATCCCCTATTCGCCTCCCGATGCAATGCATACACAATGAGCCAAGTGCCGCCGGATCGGTGTTCGTATGGTTAACGCGTGCGTTGAGCGGCAGTGCTGCACTCGTTATTGCGCAGGGGCCGTCGCTTAGAGCCGCCCAGCCTCGATCGCTCCGCCCGCGTAGCTCCGTCCTTCTCTAGTGGATGTTGCTCTCGATCGGTGTCACCCCCGGGCAGGAGGGGTGACAGGGTGGGAAAGTGCACACCAGGTTTCCGTCCGGGTTCCATCTCCCTCCCGCTTCTACAAATAATTCCCCGAAT
This sequence comes from Brueelia nebulosa, assembly GCA_028293925.1. Taxonomy (NCBI): domain Eukaryota; kingdom Metazoa; phylum Arthropoda; class Insecta; order Psocodea; family Philopteridae; genus Brueelia; species Brueelia nebulosa. The sequence continues at coordinate 343,223 of JAQIBA010000036.1, forward strand.
CTCTCCGTTTCCAAATATAGAGTCATTAATAAGCATTTGATTTAATTATGACATTACCAGGTCTCATAATTAACGAAGCCGTCCACTCTGCTCGGAATAAAGGCTTGTTTATATCGAAATTTGTTTACGTGTGTTCGTGTGTATTTCCTCGTCTTAATTGTCCTCTCACAGACAACATTCACCCCTTCCCCGAGGGCAGACCTTCCCAGGGCGAGTCCTGTCCTCACCCCTCGCCTGCCCATTAACTCCTGCTCAAGCACACCCGGAATGTTTGCGGTGCCCATCAATTTATGATATTTAGATAATGTCTTCTGGCCGTTTTGGAATGCGCCTCGCCTTCCACTGCCACTTCTGCTCTTTTCTTCTGCCACTCACTACCGTCACCACAGATTGGGTGGAAAAAGAGTACCAGAAGAAAAAGAACAGGGAAGAATTCTTTTAATTCCAATCTGCATTGGAAATTCCAACGGGAGAGCAACAGACAAAATAATTAAAGATAAATAATCGCTTTCGCGCATTAATAAAAACAAAGAAAGAAAGTTTGTTATGTTTAAGAGCGGCAAAAACCATCGCCGACGAATATGTCACCTTCGGCTTCTCCAAAATGAAGAAATTAGTTGAATCCGTACCTGACGATTATTTTCCGAGCAAAAGGGTACTTTTTGTTGTTAACATTTGCCTTCGAACTAAAGGAGAAATTCAACGAAAGAGTAAAAAACCGACGTGGATTTGTTCAGGTACGGCGATGAGTCATTTTGGCGAATATTTAGCGGGCAAATGGAGGCGAAAAGGAATATGAGTTTGTTCAGCATTGAGAGGGGAATGTTGTGGAAGGACGGGGCTATTTTTAAATAAGAAACATCATTTCACCAGATTTGATGTGCCGCCGTCAGAGTCGAAATATTTTATCAAGTGATTTAATTTTTTTAATTAGCTCCATGGGACTAATGATGGTGCGCGATTCAAAAATAAAGTTTCCTTGCCACTTCTGAGATGCATCACCATTTTATTTATAAACTTCTATTTCATTTATTGCCGAATCGAGCTTTGATTTTAATTTATTCCTTTCCGACAGCCACAAATGTCGACAGGGCTCATTTTATCTCCTTCTCTGGTTCTTAACGCGTCAAAACCCTTTCGCCTCGTTTCAGCAGTGCTTTGAGCTTTGAGACACTGCGACAACACAAACACATTTGGGGGAAAGGACAGTTGACTTTTGACAGTTTCATGCTTAAGGTTCGACTTTTGACAAGTGCATTGAAAAAGTAAAGAAAAGAAGCGAAACTCACCACACTCCCGTCGAGATCACTTTCATGCCCGTCCATCTCCATAGTTTGGTGATAAACGGGTACGGGTTCTCTGTTTTTGACCCTAATTTTGATTGTTTGCGTCACAGAATGCAAATATGTCAATCGTGCACATCCAGTCACAACTCGAAAGACAAAATACTCCCTTCGGAGGAGCCCTCACTCCAGGACAGACCGTTTGCCGTGTCTCGCGCCCAAAAACAACAAAACGACCGACGATGCTCAGCAAAATAACAATTATAACAACACATGAACGGACCTGAAATCAATTGACAACCACACGTATTGCCATTGACAAGAGCACACGAGAGTCTAAATTACATTACTGAGCTCACCTCCTGTGCGCGCGCGCTCTCTGCACTCTTAATCGCTAACTTCGGAGGGGAAACCTTAGAAGGTTGGCCCTCGAGTGGCTGCCCGGAGCGAGCGCCCCTTTTCTTAGGAGTCCCTGTCGCCCACCGGCCAGGTTGAGCAGGAAAAGAGGTGAAGACAGGTAAGCGCAACACGGACTTTGGCGTCTTTTAAGGCTCCAACCTCGGATGAAAGCTGTCTGAAGATGATCTCGGTGAAGTGGTGGCGATGGAGAGAAGGGGCTTCTTATGTTCCCGCGTGCGAATTTTTAACCGTCGCATTGTCAGGTCTGCACCTATTTCCTCCTTTTTTATGCAAACATGGCGACACACATAACGATCCGACGCCCGGGAAGAGCTTGCAGGAGTATAAGCTTTTGGAGGTAATTCATTATCCCCTGAAATATCAAGAAAATTCGCAGCGGTTATGTTCAGATAAAATTTCCATTTTCCCATAATACGCGTCACATTTTAACTCTTTTTAACCGATATAATATTTTTATTAATAAAATGAGCGACTTTTTTGAAACTAAAACCATTTCATATACGTTCAAAAACTTCCAAGAAAACGGATGGATTGTCACTTACTTGATTTGGTGTGGCAGTAATTCTGCATTGTAAACAATACAAAAAAATACAATAATAGAAAAAAAGATTCAAAGTGGCAAATGCTGAGATGCAAATCGGGAAGGGAGAGAATTGAAGAAGTGAAAGCGTGAATGTTTGCAAATAAACTCGGAATTGGTTGTGCAAAAAGCTGTTTTCATTAATATTAATATTAAACTGCCACAATACATTTCACCCAATCAACAATGAAGGTCGGTTCTTCCAATTCTACCATTGCTGAACCGTAAATTTTTCTTCCTCTTTCTCGAACACCATTGCACTGAAGGGAAAATAAAAGTTCTTTTAATGTTCGACCGATTTGACGATCTTAATTTCCTCCATTTGCTCAAGTCATGTCCACAATATGACTCAAAGAAAACATCCTCACAATTTTAGAACTTTTATGGAATTCTGCTTTTTTTATATTTTCATAAAAAAAATTCACTTTTATGTTTCGGACGAAGATAAAAGTTTCATGGCCTTCCCTTGAAGGAGCACAAAAATATTTAATCATTACATTTGAAAATAATTCCAATGCAAAATCCATCAGATGTTTAATTTTCCTTGCTAGAGTATTTTTTTATGAATTTTTCCAACAATGAAATAAAGAAAGAGTGTATTTAAGATCATTCTTTGTAATTCATTACATCTGCAACACTAATTTCGTTGTTTCGATGCCCCCCAACCAATTTAAAATTCGATAACAACGAATTCGACTTTCAAAGTCTGACATGTTATATGAAAATAAATCGTCTTTGATTTGTTTATCCTGTGCAAAAATTGGCCACATTTATGATACAATGCCGCTATTTCTCATTTGTTGCCAGTTCCCTGAAAACCATTATTAAAATAGTCACGGCAAACATTAAAAAGGTATCACTGCCCCGAACTTCCAATGCATCACTATAACTATAATACGTTAACATTTCTTGCCATTATCTCCATTTGGGATCCTCTTATTTAAAACTGTCTAGAAATGCCCTTAACTGTCCCATTGAAAAAACATTTGAATATAATCTTGGTGGGTTGCCGGTTTCCTTTGGGAGACCATTCTTTACGTCAGACTTTTCACAACCGTTAGAGAACTGCTTATCGAATAATTTCTTTTTATTTCTCGTGTTTTCTCATTATTATTAGTTATGTAAATGCGCTTTTGAAGACAATTTATAGTTCTGACAGTCACAGCAGACCCAAATACGTCGATCCCCATTTGGAGATGAATTTCTCCGATTCCGTTATACAGGAAATAATACAGAAACAATACATGTTTCTTTCATTCAAAAAACCCTATATTGGGTCATTTTGCGAAGTGAAAGGACCCTTGTTCATTCAACAGACTGAATTCGAGGAAAATAACCAAATTTTGGGTGTATTCCGGAATGCCAACAGTTCAGTAACCATTGGAAGAGGACCAACAACATATAAAAGCCCCTCAACCCAACTGAGGCTGGAAAAAATATTTTTGTATAATTCTTACTCATGGGAATTCCTATTTCTCGTGGTAGGGACTATTTCCAGCGCCCTGACATGGGAAAGCAAAGAAAATGGCAGTCTGCAAAAGAAATGCGGGCAAACTGTGCAGTAAATGCAAAATGAGACTGTTGATTGTGGCATGAAAAGTAGTCGGCATCAGCCATGATCTCCATTTGGGTCCCATTTGGGGACCCATTTGGGGACCCATTTTTCCAAAAATAAGAGTCCCATGACTCCAATTATACTTGCACCAATTCATAAAAATAAAGTATAAATTTTTTTGCAAAATGAAAATTTGCAATTACTGATTTGACTTTTCATTTACGCGCTTCTCCGCCAGGTAATTTGCAATTAAAATGGGTTAAATTATAAATTAACACATAAGGAATGTAATTCGTTCGCGGACGCCATTTCCCATATTTTAATACTTCTATATGAAATCCATTTAATCCGAATTTCGAAGAAATGATACGCCCAAAAAGAATGGACATTTATTGCGTTACTTGTCGAGGGAGAAAGCATTAGAGTAATTTTTCCGAGAAAACTTGAAAACGTACATAAAATTAGTTCGGTATTGATGTATTAAAAACGAAGTCGTAATTGAATTTGAAAAGAATGTTTGAGGAATTCTAATAATAACGGGAATCGAGAGAATACTGCAAATAAATGCCAGTATTCGGAAATCATTAATCTTTGAACAGTCAACTGTATGAGTGGAAGCAAACGTGAATTCGAGGCTTCGTCTCTATGTAAGGCAAAGCACGTAACCAGCTTTTTTCCTTTTTCGCCTTTAACTTTTCTTTCTCAAAGGAAAATTTCCTTAAATTTAGATTATCGCTCGAGCGAGAACTCTTCATGACGCTGATAAAACTAATAAACTCATAGGAGACAATTCGCGCGAAAGGAAATCCCGATAAAAGCGCTTTCGCTGATGCAGAGAGTGGGGATTCGGAAAAAGTTCTTTGATTAGCACAGATTGTGCACTGAAAGCGTCTCGCTAAAGGGTTGAACCACTGTTCAGATGGATAAAAAGTCTAAAATTGTGCTAAAGAGATTGGCCCTGAGTCTGCCAAGTACAATTTCATGAATAAATATTAATGTGGAAGCGTTTAGTTTCTGATATGCAATAAATACAATTCAACATGGCCTTGAGATTGAGCGAAAACCCTGACAAAAGGCATAAATATAATTCACGCGTCATTTCTTCAATACTACAATATTTCACCAATTAAAATGCCTGCGACGTTGGAGGTTGCAGTAGCAATAAACCCTTTAATGCTTTACTTTACACTTTTCTCGCCATTTGTGCCAACTCTACAATTTACATAAACAAAGTGTAACAAAGCATTTGTTATTTTCTAAAAACAGGTCCGGTGCAACATTAAATCTGATTGCGGGCCGCAATTCAAATTTACGGGTTATATCTCATTTATTATGTTGCCCATTAAGCTCTGCATTATTTCGAAATTTTTTCTTGTTTTTTTCAAAACTGGACATGAAAACATTAACTGCAATGCAGAATTGTTTAGAGATAATTCATTTTTAAAAATTTAATAATTAGAAGTTCCTCGAAATGGGAAGTATAAATAATGTAGACCCCTACAAAACAGAAAGTTGGGAGTGCGCAAATCAGTTTGAATAATTTTGAAGAGGAAATCAAATCAGTTAAAATCGATGTATATAATACACAAAATGACATCATCATAATTTTCTGACTAAAGTGCGATTTCGGTTTACCGGATAATATCAGTAAAACGCCGTTATCTGATTAATTATCTACTAACGTTTATTCCTTAACTTAAGACCGCAGTTGAGGTTGGTTTGAAAAACAAATATGAATTTCGTTGAACTGGATTCTTTTAATGTTAAAAATTCGGTAAGTGAACTTAAAAAATATTTACCTTATTTTAACTTACCCTCGTCCTTTTGAAATTCTTGATGCTTCTAAAGACGACTCGAGTTTTAATTTATTTTATGCAGCCTTTCAAAGACGGAATTTTGTCTTATCAGTGAAATAAAAACAGATCCAAAGTGAATTCAGGCTCTCATTTTAAAAAGCTCAACGACGATTAATTTGAAATTTTGATGGGAAACGCAACCGTCGGTCGTCGTGGCAGAAGAAAGAGTAGTCACGTCAAGTTGAACTTCGCAACGATGAATTCCCTCGAATTTGATTTAGTCAATCAGAATCACTTATTCTAATGCTTTCTGTCTTAAAGCAGTATCTAACGATCAGTATTCAAACGTTTTAGTTTTCATAAGTCAATTTAAGATTTACAAGATTTTGCAATAATTGTTATAATGTTCGGATTTCCAACGTAACCTAATCTGGTTAGAAAATATATTCGTTTTCACAATAAAACTTAATTTACAATTTTCGCCATCGGGATTAATCATAATCGCTATGTTTTTCTTACAAGGGATATAATATATTACATAAATAAAACAAGTAAAAATAAAATATTTATATTAAAACAAAGGGTTCACATGAATTCACTGGAATGGCCGTTTGAAAATTAACAGGGCGCATGCGCCGCAAAGCAATTTCAACACCAACTGACATTTGGAGGAAAGTTTTATTAAAATTCTTTTTTATGGGGATAATTGCAGTTTTTTAGATTTTCCGAGTTTGGTTCTGGGAACAAGTTATTTGTTTTTGGTTTGACTGATTTTATAATTTCTTTTCCTTTTATCATTTTGTCATTCAGATGTTTCAGATTTATATAACCCTATTCAACTTGAATAAAAGGTTGTTAACAATAAAAAAGTCGAACTTATTAATATTTATACTTGATCCTCTTTGAAGGAAAGACTATATTGTGGTAAAATTTTTTAGTTGACTATAACATGTCGACAATCAGAAACAAAGTTAAGCCGCGAAAAAAAGAGACGACTAAAAGTAGTCCTGTCAAGCGCAAATGCAAATGGGACTCAGATAATTTAGCTAAAAAATTAAAAATCGAAGATGACCACGAAATAAAAGAGACCGAAAAAAGACCCTTAAAAGGTGTCAAATCAAGGAAGGTTAGAAAACCTCAGACAAAAGTAAAAACTGGTGAGCAAAAGAAAGGGCCAAAGAAATTACAAACTGAGGGTGTTGAAAATGCAAAAACAAGTGTAGGTACAATGAGGCCTTTTAAGCACAAAAGGCAAAATCATTAATTCAAATAATTAATGGGCAGTCCATTACTTATCTTTCTGTTTAATTTTCAGGAACTCTTGTGTCAGTGGAAAGATGAGGATTATTTGGCTGACTGTGAGAATTTACCTGTTTCAGTTGCAAAGAATATTATTGAACTGTTTGAGCAACAAAATACAATTCCTTTTATAGCTAGGTAATAAATTAAGTATTGAACATTCAGTTATTGAATTGATTTAAAGTTGAAAATTTGTCTTTTGAAACAATAATAAAATAAAGAATTTCATATTATATCTCAAAAAACAATAATATTTCTACAAAAAACATTTACATTTATGATTTGATGTTAAACTGTGTTCTTTTAAAACTGAGTACTTTGAAAAATGATGTTTTATTTATGAGAAATTTGTTTATACTGTTGTGATTGCAGTAAGACAATTTGTTAATCACCAATAAAATATTCAGTTTTCTTTTTGTAGTAATCAAATACAACTGTTAGAATTTATGTTTTGTAATTTACTGCTGTTTAATCTGCAAAGTAAAAAGTATTGCCCTGAGCTCATGAAATTCTAATGTATTGCTTATTTCTAAATAAAGGTACAGAGGCCATTTAACGGGCGAACTCGATCCTGACAAGCTGAGAAAAGTCAGAGAAACATATGAGTACATACAAAAGGTGCATGAGCAAGCAAGAAAGCTGCACAATCAATTCACTGCCAGCAACCTTTTGACTCCAGAGATCCTCCACTACATTCGGAACGCTCGCACTTTGGATGAACTCGACTTTGTAGTAAGTTACACTCTTGGAATGCCCACACTTGTTTTGATTATGACAATTCACTGTTGGAGGGGCCTAATTTCTGTGAGTTTAGGGCTCGCAATTGAAGAAGGGCGACAGGAGAACGTTGGCGGAGCGTGCGAGGCAATTGGGACTCGAGACTCCGGCGAAGTCTATTCTGGAGGGAACGGGAATTGTCAGTTTGGAGAGTTTGATAGAGCCGAATGTGGCCGAACTGAACGACGTTAAGAAAGTCAGGACGGGAATTCAGCACATCATTGCCGATGTCATAAGCAAAACTGCCGAAGTTCACTTCGAGTTGGAAAAGATGTGAGCCTTTGGTTCGATTTGCAGTTTTTATCGTTGCCTTCGACTAAAAGCGATTCATTTGTTTCAGTTACTCTTCAAATGAGATAATGCTCACGAGCACGATGAAGAAGCAGGAAGACGAAAATGCTTTCTCGAAATACGAGCTGTACAAAGACTTTTCGAGGCCGTTGCATGCGGTGAAACCCCATCAGATGCTGGCGATAAATCGGGGCGAGGCAGAGAAGGAACTCTCCGTCAAGATAACAATTCCCGATTATTTGTGGTTGCCTCTGAAAAGCTTTTGCAAGACGAAGTGGCTCAAAACCGGCCAGAAATACAATTTGAGAACGAGTTTATTCGCTGACAGTGTGGATGACGCTGTGAAAAGACTGCGTAAGATTGCGAATTGCTTGTGATTGGTGCTTTTAATTACTGAAAAGTGTCCCTTTTCAGTGGCCCCTTTGGCGGCGAGGCGGTTGAGGTCCAAGGCGAACTCCCTGGCCGAAAACGAAGCTCTGAGTGTGTTCGGGCACAACCTGAGACAGCTCCTGATGACGCCCCCCTGCCTCGGCTGCGTCGTCCTGGGCATCGATCCGGGCTTCGCCAGCGGGTGCAAAGTGGCCGTTGTGTCGCGCACGGGCAGCCTTCTCGGCCACGACAAGTTCTTTATTAAAAACCCGCTCGAGGCCATGAGGAAGTTACAAAGTTTGATTTTGAAGTTTAGGTGGGTGGACAGAGCAACATTTCAACCTGGGTTCTTGCTGATGTACGCCCAGGAGGGGTCAAAATGACCCTGAATGAGAGTTTTCCTCTGTCGATCTCTTCCCTTTTAGAAAGTGAATAAGTTTTGGGTAGTGTTAGGTAAAATAACGATAATTAAAGTCAAGGATACCAATAGAGATTAATAATGATAAAGTGATAATCCAGAGAGAAAACATTTTCAGTTGCAAAGTGATCGCTTTGGGGAATGGCTGCGCCTGTCGAGAAGTCGAAAGTCTGCTGAGCAAGTTCATCAATATAGGAGCTTTCAAACCTCTGGACGTCTCCTACACCATAATCAGCGAACAGGGCGCCTCCATCTACTCGTGCAGCCCCCTCGCCAAGGAAGAGTTCCCGCATCTGAGCCCCACCGTCGTGGGGGCGGGTGAGTGCCCACGAGCGCCACTCCTCGGCCCCAACGCTCACCTCTCCACTTTGCAGTGTCCCTCGCGAGGAGGCTCCAGAATCCCCTCAGCGAGTTGGTAAAAGTGGAGCCGAAGCACCTGGGAGTGGGCATGTATCAGCACGACGTGAGCGAGAGCAAGTTGGTCTCCACTCTGGACGAGGTGGTCTCCGAGTGCGTGAGCTTCGTGGGGGTCGACGTCAATTCGGCATCGTATTATTTGCTCAAGTGAATCCGGTTTCTGTTGTTTGTTGCCCTCCTCTGAAGGGAGGCCCTCATCGGGGGTTGTTCTTCCAGGCGCGTGGCTGGACTCTCAGCGTCGACAGCTCAGGAGATAATCAGGTACCGCAGCGAGGTGTGCACTTTCAAGCGCAGAGAAGACCTCATGAAGGTTAAGGGGATCAAAACGAGAACTTTTAATCAGTGCTCGGGATTCCTTCGGGTCCTTCCTTTAACGGCCAGGTACAGTTTCGCTTAGTGTGGAGACGAATTAGTTTCAGTATAAACTCAAGTTCCCACGTCCTACTCGTTGTCCCTCTTTTCTTTTCTTTTATTTCCAAGTGGATGCTGAGAATAAATGAGCGTTTCTGGCGGCTGTATCTAAATGTTTTAGTGATTGTTTCTCTTAAAATCGTTGGCGGGCTGCACATAAAATAACACTTTATTTATAATAAATATTAGAACGAAAAATATAAAATTTAATAAAAATTAAACATTTAATGCAAAATAAAAAAAATATGAGACTCAGAAAAATTAAAATTATTTTTACTTTTCTTTCTTTTTTATTTTCTAAATTCTTCTTTAATTTTTCTTTTGTTTCTTTCATATTTTCTTTCTTCCTTCAAAAAACTTAAAATTAGTGCGCTAAGTTTTTGACTGACATAGTCTGAGATTTTATATATATATAAAAGAAAGATTGGACTTTGTAAATATAATTATAAAAAAATTGGTGGATTTTTTAACGGGCCTGCCTTTGCCCACCCTTGGAATAACGGGACTAAAGGTTTATTTTGAAGGAAGATTGCTTCAAAGTGTTATTGCATACTTTCAGGTGCACAAAACACAGAGATTGTCAGGAAAAGTTCAACCCCCTGGACGAAACCTGCATCCACCCTGAGTCCTACGAGATGGCCCACAGGTGAGTGTGCTCGTGGTCGACCCGATCCAATTTGGCCATTTCCAAATCACTCTTCCACAGAATAATGCTGCTTTGCGGGGCGGAATCGGCCGATTTGGGCAGCGAGCGCTTCGTCCAGGCCATCAAGAGCTCCAAGTTGGACGTGGCCCAGTTGGCAAAGTCCGGCCAAGTCTCCGAGCTCTGCGTGTCTTTCATTCTGGACGTGCTCTCGAAGCCGAAGAACTTCGACTTGAGGACACAGTTTTCGGGGCCCATTTTCCGGAGGGGAGTAAAAACGCTGGAAGACTTGTGTCCCGGGCAGAGACTAGAAGGTAGTTTTTTCTGAACAGCGAAGGGGGACGACATAATGAGGGAGTTTGCTTTGCAGGCGTCGTGAGGAACACAGTGAGTTTTGGAGCTTTCGTCGATTTGGGAGTGGGCAACGATGGCCTTATCCACTCATCTCAAATGGGGAACAACACATTACAGCTCAACAACAGAGTGCATGTTGAAGTTATATCAGTTGAGAAGGCCACGGGAAGAATTAAATTGAAATTAATTTCTCTGATAGAATGTAATAATTTAAAATCTACACATACAAAAGATGCTTAACTTGTTACAATGAAAAAAAGCACAGCCACAGAGAACAAAGCTTTGCTGGTGATGCATTATTTAATGAAATAAATATGCTGGCCTCAGTTTTATTTTAAAACATTTATTTTTAGCATCACAGCTTTTGCATTTTGGGTGTGTTAGGGATAATGGGACAATTTACAAAGGCTTTGTATGGACATAGAAACCATTAAAATAATTGTTAAGTCATATGATTTGTTAACGTTATTCCATATTTTAAGTGTTGAGTGTTTTCGGCCCAACTGAAATAGGTCCATTCTCTGCTCCTGGCACTTCCACTGAACTGAACTTCTTTGTCCAGTCTCCCATTTCAATGTCCATTTTCATTTCTTCTTCCTCCTGAATTCAAACCATGACAAAAATTAAATTCCATTAATGGCAGTGCTCACTGCATGATGACAGACCAACCTCTTTCTTCAGCCTGTAGTACTCATTTAACTCAAACTGATACTTGGGAGTCGTTATGCCAAAAAACGAGGCCAAAGACTCTCCCAAATAGTCACACACCTCGAGTGCTTTTGAACCGGCCGATGCGGTCTGATACACCATCCAGGGGATCCATGTCAATTCTTGCTGCAAAAGAAGTCCGATACAGTGGACGAACTCAAAGCTGAGTCGAGGAAAATCATAATGGCACTCACAGGGTTTACTGCAGCAGACTTACAATCATAACTCACGGAGTTCAGGGTGGGATCCCCATCCAGGTCATCCACTTCTAAGGTTCCGTCCGAAAAATACAATACCTTTCTCTGACTGCTGGTCGAGAGGGTGTCATTCGTGCGCTCAGAAAGCTGCAATATTAACAACGGTTAATGCTTTGAAGAAACGTTGACAAACACCTCTCCAAGAACACCACCTTCACGTCTGAGAAGCCGTTCATTTTGGCCCGATTTTGACTAATTTCAACGACGGATTTTATCAACAAAATGAGTCATCGCTCGATTTGTGTTTATATGGCGACAATTATTGATTCCATGGATGTCCGCCAGATGTCAGGACACTAGCACTTCCGGGTAACGACTTTTCAAAACAGCAAAAGATTCACGATGTTTTTAAAAAAACACTCACAAAAATATAAGTATACGATAATTGTTGTTCAGAATTAACGTTCGACTTATCCTGTGTTTATACCTTGGGTATGAGGAATATAAATATATATTTTTTCTCAGGTGGGAGAACATTACTAAATTCTGTAGGTCAGTGTATTGTATTGTTGATTGTCTTTATTAGAAGAAATGCACAATACAAAGAATACTATTAAGTGGGAATAAAAAAAGACGAGGAAAATAAAATAGTTTTAATTCTATAAGTGATGATTTATTAAATTTCTTTACCTCTAAAGTATAAGCAAATTCAATTTTGATTCTTTTTAAAAATTATATTTAAAAATTTCCCGAAAACGAATAAAAAGGCGAAAATTTATAATTAAGAAGTCGACAAGAAAATAAAAGTTAGTATTAAACACATTTGCTTGCATTATTTATGGCCTAATCAACTTTTATGTTCGGGGGAGCGCCGTTGACGAACGCTCCATCGCCGCAAATAAGGCCGAGTGCTTTCTTTAACAATTTTAAGTGTTAGTACATTACGATAAAAATAACAAGGATAAACGTTTCCGCCTTTTCCCGATCCCTTAACTCCAATCATTAGATAAGTGAACAATTAATTTTTCTCAAAGAGGGGATCAGTTTGGCCGGAAAACTGCTCATTTATCATGAAAAGGTCTGAACCAAAAGGGGAATTGTACTGCGAATGATACAAAGATGGCCTGATCGGGAAAGGGGAGAAACGTTTAGAAGAATTAAGTGGACGAGAAACCGTTAAAGAAAACGACAAAAAAGTGTCCGCTTTTGTGAAAAAAAAAAATAATCCCCAAAAGCGGAAACATCCGTTTCGATTAACGGTTTCCGTGAAAGCCTTTGTACTTGTATTTGACTAAGTGAGATTCTTACAGCTCTTAAGAGAAAATAAAAAAAACGCTACACTACAATTTTGTTCATTACTTCAACTTAAGGGGTTTGGACCCTCGCCACCCGAGCGCCATCTTGCACAACCTCAACGCAGGTCGGGAGGATCCCTCTCTGACTTTGAATAAAAATAATCGAAAGTGCAAATCTTTGTCCGAGTGTCGCTGCTTAGCAAAGATACAACGTGCAATTTATCAAATGGTGAATCAAAATGGAAAGGGTCACGACTTACAACCTAAGTGGTATAAGACACATCATGTCGGGGCCGAGGCCCCTTGTTCCTAACCTAACTGGACGCGGAAGAGACAATTACAATCCAAACGGAGACAATCCGACTTGCCGAAGCAATGGAGGCCATTCGGGCGTGATCCTGATATGTTTGGGAGGAGCGTCAGTGGCGAATTGGCCTTCTCAAAGCCGAAGACAAGTGAGAATCAACCGCAAAGGTTTCGTTCCACGAGAACACTTATAAAATGCCAAAATCGGGCGAACCCGTCCAAAATGTATTTGGTTGTCGATGAGAAGATAACTGTCGGTTACACAAATAGAAAAGACAAACTGAAATTGCAAGTACAAACAACAAGACATGTTCTTAAAACGGATACAAAAGTTTCCCCATACTGAAATAAAAATGTCCCAAATATGACTGCCAACGCTTACGATCTGAATCACAATAAACAAAAGGGCGAACTTTAGATAAATCCAAAATAGAAAAAGCGAACTGCTGCGAAAACGCCCCGAATTGTCAGAACTGAATACGAAAATAAACGAAAATAGACCTTTTCCATTTATAAATCAAATGCCCAAAGCTTTTCCTACACCTTAACCACAACTTACTCATAAAACTTTCTTAAAGCGATTATTCTTATCAGATACGTTACTTCTAATGAGGAAATACACAAAAATTTCAACGGCAGTTCTGTTCACCAGCGGATTCCTCCTCCGCCTCCCATCCCTCCTCTCCCGCTCAGAACATCAGGCAAGAGTCCCTCTTCGGGTCGCCGTCCTGCGTCTCCTCGCTCCCCTCTCTCTCCCTCCTGTACGCAGAACTCGAGTACTGGATCCTCTGCCGGGACCTGCTCGCCACTTCCTGTGGGCACAAACACTCGTTAGTCGCCTCTCCTCCCTCTCCTCTCCCCTCCTTCCCTCCCTCCATCCCCACTCACCTCCCCTTCGTTGTTGATTAGCACGGTGGTCATGGAGTCCCCCATGAACCACTTCTGCTTCATGACGATGTGCTCGGGGGGGTTGTGGCTCCTCCCCGCGTCCGCCGACCACACGGTCACGTTGCCCTTCCCGTCGATCTTCACGGAGCGATGGAACTTGAACGTGGTCTCTGTGTCCTCGGAGCCTCCGGAGTGCTTGATCGACCACCCGCTGAGGGAGATTTCCTTGTCGCTCTTGTTGTGGAGCTGTATGAACTTGCCCTCCCTGTGGTCGACGTCGCTGATCTCGATCTCGCCCTTGGCCTCCCCCGAGACCTGGAAGCTGTCCGCCTCCTGGGCCTCCTCGAGGAAGATGCGGCGGCGCTTGGCGCCCCCCTTGACGAGGGGGGTGCGACGGATGGGGGTGCCCCGGCGAGTCATCTGGAGGGAGGAACTCGAGCTGGAGGCGGTGTTCACGCTCGCGGGCGTGATGTTCAGCCTGAAACAGAGAGTTGGTTAGCCCAACCGCGGAGGACAGTCAGTGACAGCCGTCTGTGAGGAACCCACCTGCTTTCTTCGATCTCCAGCAGTTTCCGGTAGGCGGAGATCTCCATGTCCAAGGCCACTTTAATGTCCATGAGGTCGTGGTAGTCCTTGAGTTGGTCCGCCATTTCCTGTCTCAGTCTGGCCAGTTCCGCTTCCATGAGGGACAACTGCTCCATCTTCCGGCTTCTCTCGGCCTCGAGCAGCTTCTCCAGCTCCTTGATTCGGATGTTGAGGGCCGCGTTCGCGGACTCCAGGCCGGCGATCTGCCCGTTCAAAGAGTGGTACTTGGCCTGCATGGCTTTGAGTTCCTCCGTCGAGGAGTGGGCCGCGGTCGCCATGAAATGGTCCTGCAGGTTCTTGATCTGGAAGAGAGCGTCGTCGTTAGTCACGTGCCTGGGGTGAGTGGAGGGAGGTGAATGGTGCAGGGCGTACCTTGCTTTCGTAGAGGGCCATGATCTCCTCCCTGTTGGCCAGCTGCTGCTGCTCGTGCTGCTCCCTGAGCTCCTGCAGTGCTGCCTGCAATTTGTCCTCGTACTCCACCGTCAGTCGTCCGTCTATCTCGCTGATCTCTTCGCTCTTCTTGATCCTGAGCTCGCTGATCTCCTTCTGGTACATCTGGTCCTTGAAGTTCATCTCCTCCTTGAGGCTCTGGAGTTTGTTCTCCAGCTCCACGCGCGCGAGCGTCTCGCCTTCGATGTATTTCTTCGTGAGCTCGTAGGACTTCCTCAGCTTATCCAACTCCTTGAGGGCGTCCTGGAGTTCGCCCTCCAGCTTCTTCTTGTCCGATATCGCCTGATTGTACTTCGACTGGAGGTCCGTCGCTCTGTGCTCGCAGATGCTCAAGCTCGCTTCCAAACTTCGACATTCTTTCGTCCGCTTCTCCAAACTGAAACCAAAACGAAGTGCTTTCACAGGGGAAATCTCGCATCGCGTGCCCCACACAACTTCGATATTTTCTGTATCCAGGAAACGACCTTCCGCGATACAGAACGCAGGGCGGCCTTCATTTCCTTTCGCCTTCGCCCTTTCTGCTTCACACGGCGCTCCCCTCTATCGATCCCACATCTCCTTATCGAGAACAACCCCTTTTTAATGTTATCTATCGCATAATCCAACTGCTCGGCAAAAGAGTTTACGTTAATTGCACATCTTTGTCCCGCATGAGTGAGTTCTGATGATTTCTTCCCACAAATGTAGGAAATACGAACGAGAACAAACTGCCAAAACAAAGGCAGGCCGAGTCGTCCGAATGGAACTTCTGCCCATGGCCTACATGGCCCACCTTCATCTCGGCAAGCGCTCCAGGGCATTTCTATCTAAAGTTTGTCCCGTTTACCGAAAGTGAGCCATGTGGGCGCCGCGGGAGAGCCGACTCGGAAATAGAGACAACTCTTATCCGAGTTAGTGAATTATTTTTGTAAACGACAGGTGCAGTGACAGGAACATCTGGATTTGCTGAAGGACCTGCATCTTGTGCGAGCACCGGCCCGTGACCCTTTAAAACCCGGATTTTTCGGACATGGGCCTCGACAATTAGATATACTATTTTTTTGAGATTTCAAACCGTGTAAATCGAGGGCCAATTCTATTTTATTTGCGCAAAAGGTCGCGACAAAATAATGAATGGAACGCGAAGAAAGCGGAAAAGCCGAGGAAAATATAAATAACTCCTTTGCATATCAGTGCCCCACCCACTACAATCAAACATGCGAGTGTCTGTGCTTATGAAAAGCCACAACCTCACGCACCACCGCATTGGCCCACGCTTTGCCAGCGATTCAATTCGTCCAATTCGTCGTCCCAGGTCCACTGCCTTGAGACACGTCCTGGCGGCCACGGCCAAAGTTATGGCTCGTCGCCAAGCGAAGGAGCGGAGCCTTCGGGGGCCACAATGGGCCAAAGGCCCCCAAAGGGACAGAAGCCGAGTAACGGTACCCGGAGATCTCCTTCGGCCGTGAGCGTCACAGAAATGAATGAAAGCAAAGCAACTCGGTCAGACATCCAGCGGTGTGAAAATAGACATTGCGTCACAAATATTTCGGTTAGACCTTGTTTGAGCCGAATGGCCGAATGTGCGGTGATATCATCGCACTGCCTTTGGGTTCTGCATGAAATCTTCTGCAGTGTGGCGGTGGAGGGAGGGGGAAGAATTTCCCCTTTAATTAATGCAATTGTTATTTTGTTTTTTTTTTTACATGAAAATATTAAAACCACCAAATGAGGAAATTCAATAAAATGATATTAAATTTATATGCAATTAATGAAACCAGAGGAAATTGATTTATTTTTGTTAATTATGAATTGTACTTAAAGTAACAGATTCAAACTGAACATCAATTTAAATCTGGAATTAATCATTCTTTGAATTCCCCAAAAATTCAGCACAACTAATAACCATAAAATATTAACCAATATTTGCTTTCCCTTTCCATCATCTTTGTTTACAACATTTTTATCATTCAATTTTTATTTTTGATTCCTTTTTTTATCTTTAGCATTTTTAAAATTAGGTCACTGACACTTTAAAAATGTATTTGTAGGACTTATAAAAAATTTAAAATATTAATGTTGAATATATAAAATCACTCAGTATTAAGAGTTATTTGTGAAAAAACAATTATTTAGCAAATACACTGTCTATTTTGCATGCCAGTGAAATCATTGCATGTAAATATTCATAATATAAATAATGAAACATGTCCAAACTTCTCCCAATCATGTTCTTCCTATCAAAGCAGATTTTCATACTTTTTGTCAGAAGTATATTTTATTTGATTAAACACAATTTTTGAATCTTTAATGAATATTTCACCCTAAAAACCTTAAGCCATGGGGTTGAGTAAATAGTGCGAGCCATTAGAAATTTTCCAGATAAAAATAACCAAATGGTAATGAAAAATGATTCTTTGACAAAATTATACCTAAAGGTTCAAAATAAATTCGTATTTCCGCGTTCGTTAAATGGCCCAGGTTCCCCATCTAAAAATTGCCATCTTTAAAAATATAACCTTGAACTTTACTGTTATTTACCTTAGGTTATTAGCTCGTAGTTTTTGACAATAACTCAACTAAAACGACTCAAGAAGAATAATAGTATTCGAAAATCGGTGAATCCACAAAACCGGGCTGTGCATTCTCACATTTGTTAGGTAACCTCGTTTGGCCACAAAAACGCTTACCTGGACTTCAAATCGTCATTTTCTTCGGCTAGTCGTTTATTATCGATTTCTGCTTGTGCTCTCTCTTTGGCGATGTCGTCCAATAACCTTCTGGCATCGGCAAGCTCTTGATCATACATAGACTTAAACGAGGAAACCTCGCGAGAAACTGTTTCCTGGGAGACCCTCACTTGTCGCGTTAATCGATTATTTTCCGCCTCGAGAGCACGAACTTTATCCATATAACACGCCAAACGATCATTTAAATTTTGTAATTCGGCTTTTTCTTGGAGCCGACTATACCGGGTTGGGCTAAGCGGGCTTCGAGGCCGTTGAGCTTGCCCTAGTGAACTGCTACTCCTTTCGATAGGAGAGGAGTACGCTGAGCCGCTGGAAGATGACGACGATGTCACCGTTGTCGATTTTCTAGTGGTTTTAGACATTTTAGAACAATAATAACTTGTACTTCACACAAATAATTAAAAAACGATCGGCGTCTACTCAGGTCCACACACACTCTTCAAAGTGACGCAACAATATAAAAATGACGTCACCATATCAAGAAAAGCATTTTTCGCAGGGCCGCCAACCGCTAAAAGCCACTTTTATTGATTGTTCTGAGTGCACGTTTTCAGTTAAACAAATGTTTTATTATTCTATGACAATGGGCCAATTTTATCCGTGGAAATAAAGAATTAAGTAGTTTTTAAGAAAAAAAGTCACTTTAAGATCACTTTTCTTCGCACGAATTTTACTCAAAACTTGAGTAAATGCACTATCTAGGTAAAACCCAGTAGTACGTCCATTTCTAACAAATAAATTTTATAGGATTCCTGTAAAACATTCAGGATTTTCATAAAATACGAACTAAAGTTTTAAATTATCTTTTTATTTCTTTGAATTAGGAATGTTCGTACAGCCGTCCCACGCGCCGTGGTCAATGGATTTGACCAATTTATAAGATTTATACAAGTTCTGAATTTATTCACCCATACATTATCTGGTTTTACATTGAAGATCCACTATTTAATTGTTATAGGATTACAGTAAAATGTTGAGATTTAGTGCAAACAAGTTTAAATATTTGTATAATTACAGATTTAAAAAAGTAATGAAGTAATTAATAAAATTAATCAATCATGACATAATGTTTTAAATAAAATATAGCTCATAGTTAATATATTTGTATAAACATAAAAATATAATTTATTATAAAAGTTTTGGCTTTTGGGACCTCCTCTCTTTTTCTTTAAATTCCAAAGCATTCCTTTAAGTATTTGCCACATTTACACTAAATTCCATTTAATGGAAAGTAAACAGAGAACTGGTAATTACCAAATTTAAATTTTTAAAATTAATTTCATATAACACACTTCTATGGAAATAATATCAAAGTACAAAATAATTAATTATTTAAATAAAACTTAATTTTTTTTGAAAAAACTTAATTTTAATTTGAAATTTATAATTCTTTCAAGGCACTAATATTAGTTCCCTTTTTTCTTTTTTCCCTGAACATTCTGAACCACAACTGGAACAGTATATACACTTTGTGATAACTTGTTCATAAAATAAAGTGAAGCCAAAGAAAATAATACACATGTTGTGATGCAGACCCTGTGAATCATACTTGCAGCAAAGAGAGCCATTATCATACAAGTGAACACTTCAGGAAAAAGTTTTGTCTGAAAAGCTTTTCCAAAAAGTGCTGTTTCTACATTTCCAACTGCCTGAAAAAATGTATTTAAGGAAAATATTTAATACTGTCTCAGAAAAAAATTAAGTGTATCACATTTTTAAATAAAATACTCAAAAAACATTGATAATAATCCATAAAAATGAAAATCCAATTTTAAACAAAGCTTAGGTAATATATCAAAAAACACACATTACATTTTTAATAACTTTAAGAAATAATTAATATTCAGTGAACCAAAGTCCGTCTTGTCTTCTTTCATTACTAAATGTGTGAGCAATAATATAAATTCCTTATTAAAATTACATTCAGATAATCAATCAGAAGCACTTGTGTTTTTATAAATTTTCCATAAAACTTTAAAAAGATACAGTCAAGATGAGGACAAATAATAACGACGACAAATATCCTCCAAATATCGTGTGAACTGCAGTGGACGACAGCCACGGCCGATAAATTTGCATGCCGCAAAATAAAACTATTGATAACACAGAAGAAAGGATGAATGAAGTTGTAATACCTACAGCTAAAAAAACATCAATTAGCGGTTAAGTATTTACTGTAACATTATACATTACATCAAAAACATCAGATAAGAGAGGAGTTAGCCACCGAATTAAAATTTAAAACCAAGGGAATTAAAAAAAAAAGAGAGGGCACCGTTCATTTGGCTGACTCGTCTTTTCTTTATTTTAAATATAATTACATGAAATAAACACTTACACATCTTGGGCAGTTGAAAATTTTTTAAAATTTAATAAATGCAATCAGAACCCCCAACTCGTCTCCGAATTTTTAATAATTTATTAATTTACTCCTACTCCGATTGAAACATAAGCACTTGCAAGTCATAGAGAAATAAAACATGACTGTTTTGACTCTATGAATTCTTGATGGGAAATTAATTTTCTTACTCCTTAATCTTGTATTTTTTTTTTAATCTCATTGATTAGAAGTTTCTCTAAATTTCTCAAGTTAATTTACATTTCAAACCTTGTCTTCAAAAACTTATATGTCTAATTCACTCCATCATATGAAAGTTAAAGGAAATTTATTCAACTGTTTCCATTTCAGAATTTTAAGGTTCATTTTTTTTCTTAACTATTATGAAATATCCTCCGAAGGATAAAAATTAAGAATTTTATTTTAAGATTAAAATTTAGTGTTTTGAGCTAGAATTGGCGGGATTTTTATCAACATTGCAGCAATGTTTCACACTTCAAGAAGGCCGTGGGCGATTTTAAGTCAAATCAAAGCAGCCATAATGGCGAATCCACGAAAATTTAGTGAGAAAATCGCTTTACACAATCAAAAGCAGGCAGAAGAGACTGCCCGCTTCGAACAAATTATGAGAGAAGTATCAGACGCAACAAACAAAGTAAGTTACGATTTTTCTTCGTTTTTGGCTCGGCATATTTTGTAATCTAAATAATTTTTTGCATATAATGCGTTCGTTACCACAAACAAATGTAAACATGGTCTGTGTGCTTTAATGAAGCCTATTTTCGCATCTTTAACCTGGTCGTTAAAATCCATTTTGGCTTTCTCAAACGATTTCGAATTTACATCCGCTCAGAGGTTGTTTTCTCGTTTTCATTTTTAATTTTTCAAAATAAGCTTTAATATTTTTCTTAGCAAAAAATGATTTTCCCATACTACGACCCAAAGACCTTGACATTAGGCAGTATGATTTTTACGTGCAATAGTTTTATTAAAAAAATAAAAACAGCCAATGCTTTTTTGCCCTGAGATGCAGGATTTTATTTTAATGTAGTGTAAACACTGGTTTACCTTTGCCATTGTTTTCATTTATGTTTCATACCTCTTCATTTAACTGTTTTCAATTATTACGATCTTAATGTTGATGGTTTCTGTGCTTGAACTTATTTAATTTATGGGTTCATTAGGGCTTTATGCATAAAAGAATTTTCAACACCATTTACTCATTAATTCCTCATGATTAACATTTTTTCTGCTCAAAGTGCTTTATTAACTGCAACTTTCATTTCAAAGAACATCACTGCTATTTGCTTAGCCATCATCTGGTGATTTGGCTCATTTTATCTGATAACAGCCTTCAATGACTTATTCTTGTCAATAAATTTCAATGCTTTTGCTGGTCTCTGGTGTGGACTCTCATTTCTGTTTTTCAGGTGAACAGTCTTGCTAAGCAACATCTTCGCATAAACCCCACCCTAGGCTCTTTCAGAGGGGGGTCACTGCCCAATGTTAATCATGTTGCTAGTAGCACTGTTGATAATAAGGTAGGCACTCTTAATTAAAACATTATTGGTTTGCTTAACCACATTGCACCATCTTGGGTGTAACAGGAACATTACTTTTCTCTTTCTTACTTTCTACCATTTTCACCCTCATTATCTGTGGTTAAAACATGTGTGTGCTTTGTTTATGCTTAGATAAATCCCTTTAAAACAAGCCTCAAAACAACTGCTATAACTGTTTATTATTAGAATCCAAAAACATAAAACCAGATATTGAAATACTGAAGCAGAAAGTTGGTTCTGCTAAATTAAAGTTTTGTCTAAGTGTGGCTCAGAGTCTCCTCAGGCAAAAAAACTGTGTAATAAACCTGGCCATTTTGACTGTTATTTATTATGCTCTCGACATTGGCCAATCTTAATAAAATGTTTCCTTTATATATTTAGCTTGAAGACCTTGATATTCTTTTTCCATTTTATTTCTGGTGGAGCCAACAATTATAAATAAAATGCTCAAACTGGAAGAACCAGAAAAAAAAATACTTGTTAACCTTCGCATTTCTTCCACATCCTGCGTTTTTCACGAGTACATTTTTACCCTTTTTTTGAAAAAAAAATTTCCGCATGCCGTTCCTCAATTCCTGTAATCTTATTCTCTCATCTTATTGATATTACAATATTTTGTGTTTTGAGAATGTGGCTAATTGTTTTTATGCATCGTGGCCATATTAAAAATGTGAAACGCATCTAACGCATCTAACATCTACTTGTGAATGTCCGT
Organism: Brueelia nebulosa; assembly: GCA_028293925.1. NCBI lineage: Eukaryota > Metazoa > Arthropoda > Insecta > Psocodea > Philopteridae > Brueelia > Brueelia nebulosa. Next base: position 365,609 of record JAQIBA010000036.1, read on the forward strand.
AGTGAAGATAGAAATTGTCTCATTTCAGACTGATCTCCAAAATACATTAAGTAATTTTGAAGAATTAAACAAAAGCGGTCGGACGGATGCCCAGGTCGTGTACAGGGAGCGGGGCCGGAGCGTCGGGGTGGGCCCCATGAGGTCCAGGCCCATCGAGAAGCGCATCGATACTTCCCCCTACGGAGGGGCCTACCTCTCTCCCCCACCAGACACCAACTGGCGACGTACAAACTCCGACAGCGCACTGCATCAAAGTACACAAGACGTCGGTCAAAGGCGTCAGCACCACGAAAGCCAAATATTAGGGATTAATTTTAATGATAAGTCCTCCGAGCAGAGGCCTAGGTCGTGTTACGAAGATTCAATTGTACCTGGGATAAAGTGGGTGTCGCTCACTGTGCACTCATGGGGGAGTGATCCCTTTCTTATAGAATTGTCTCTTTCAGTATTCACCCGTCTCATAACGAGCCCGGTACAATCCAGATACCGATAGGAAATAATACGGGATCTCTGCCGGATCTTACTAGTTTTCATTTTCCTTCTCCTTTGCCGACTCCCCTGGACCAAGAGGACCCCAGTAGTTCATTTAGTACAGTAAGTACATTTCCAGTTACCGGACATCGGAATTTGTTGGCAGAGGAAAATTCATATTTGCGTCATTGCCGCTCGTAAAAAATATTTTACTTAAATAAAATTAAGGCGTACGTCTTTGCTTCAGCCTTTTCCTATTCAGTTATCTGTGACAACTGTCTGACGTGAACAGTGTGTGAAATTATTTTTTGTCGATTGTATTTTTCATAAAAGTGAAACTCCCTTAATCGGGACAAAAAGCCTCGGTCCCGATGTGTCCCAATTAAGAGGAATCGACTGTATGAGAAAGTATAAGAAAGTATTGAACTTGCAGAGTCCGCAAGGTGCAGGTTCGTGCACCCTGTCGCCAAGCCTGCCTCTGCGATCCAGGGACGGTTTGCGCTCCCTGGGAAGGTTCCCATTCGACCCCAGTTCTCCCCAAGACTCCAGAGTCCCCAGCCCACATTCTAATGTTCATTCTCAGGTAAGAGTGCACGACGAGTGCCCGAGTGCACCTATTCTAACCATGTTTCATATTACTTATTTTACAGGTACAAAATCAACAAATTCATTCTCCGATTCAGCGACAGGGATTCTACCCCCATCGGGTGCAGAATTTAACAATCGGGCCGAGTTCCCCCGGGGGGCCCCACTCGCCGACACAGAATAGCTCTCTGCAGGTACGCCCTCCTCTCCCGAGGAGACTCTCGCTTGCTCGCATTTGATATTTGGTGTCGTAGTTTGCACTTTCACGTTTTTCGCTTTGTTTTTCTTTTTTTTTTTTTTTGATTTTTGTATAGTTTTGAATTGAGCGATTCGAGTTTTTTTTGTAGCTGTATTTTTTGTTTTGTTTTCTTTTGATGTTTTACAGAATCATTTAACGGTACCGACAATAATCACTTCGAGTTATCTTCACCAAAGCAAGGTTCGTTGCATAATTATGATTTCATCAGAATTATTATGATTGAATGAAAGGATTTGGCGGTGCATAAAATCACTGCTCAATTATTAATATATACATATATGAAAGGGAAAGTGTCTTTCGAGGCTCAGGAAACTTTGAAAACGAAATTTCCGAGTAAATTTAAAACTATTTTCACTAAGAAATTGATTTTATTTTTAAAATACAATACAGTATGATGGCACAGCAGAATCATTTTAAAGGATTTTACCATTCAGAATAATTCAGTTGTATAAATGTTAGAATTGAAAATAATTTAAGACTTTCTGCATTTTATTTTAAATATTTTTTCTGTTAGTTTTTATTTTTGTGAATGTTTACAGACAGTTGTGACTTTTCCTTGCATATATGTATTTTTTAAACGGTGCCTTTTTGAAATAAGCCTACATCAAATTATTCTCATTACTGATTGTTTTTAATTAATTTTTGCTCTTAAAAACTGCACAACTTCAGATTTGTAAGTGTTAGACGTTTTATCAATGGAGAACTAATTGAAAATGATTGCATAATATTTTTTCGTTTAAGTTTAAAAGTAATTTTGGAAAATTTAAACAATTTTAATAGTTTTTCGTGTTGTTTTTTAGGGTGTAACGCAGGATCACAGCGCCAGTGTTGCTGTCGAAGATTACTCCCAGCAAAAGTTCGTCTATCAGAACCCTCCTCTAAGTCCGTCGCTCGTCAATTGCTCTCTCTCCCCCCCCTCCGACCTCTCCCCGCAGCAGCAGTCGGCCCAGCAACAAATCAACACCCTCAACACCTACAGGAGTCCTCAGCCCAACAGGCCCAGCCCTCAGAGCTCTCCCGGCCTCTCCGTTCAGCAGGTAACCCCCGCCGGCCCCACCAACCCCCGCGCCACCCTCACGCCGTGCCTTCGCTTCCAGTACCGCAGCGCCAGTCCCGGGGACAGCCACAACAGCGCCCCTCCCAGTCCGGCCTCTCCTGCGGGTTCTCCAGGTGCCAACACTTTCTCGGAACCAAATTACTTCATTAGTCACGCTCAACAAGCCGCGGCGCTTCAGCAGCATTTTGAACAATTCAATATGGTAATTATCTGAGGCGTTTCGTTGAGTTTATTTGAGGAGTGACTGTCTAATTAACCGAGTGGTTTGTTTGTCTTTGCGAAAGGGCGTGGTGAGTACTCAAAGTACTACTTAGATTAACAGTACAAGCACTCGCTATTTATGTTGTCTCAAAGCACGTGGTCCTTTTCTTTCTGGAGCTTTCCTGTAATTTGACTTACATGAAATAAACACTAAACGAAGCTTCGAGAGGCGAATTGTTGTGCTCAGACGCACGAAAAGGTACTTGAGTCGAAGAAGAGTTACATACGACCGATTGACTCGGTCTTTACCATTCGAGCTCTGTCGTTCCCGTGCAGAGAAGTCAGCTCTGGCTGAAAATAGTTGAAAACTGTATTAAGTGTCCTGATGTTTTGTGTGCGCGTGCGCAGGACTGGTGCCAGCTGGTGCACAGCCTGGTGGAGTCCGGTAGCGGCTGGAGTGCACATTTGCAGGTGATTGTTGCACTTTGCATTTTCTTTTATTATTGAATGCGCTGCTTTACATTTGTGTAGTGGCTGTTTGTGCTCGTAGGCTTTTTAAGGCGTTTCGCTAACAATACAATCGCACTTGTGCCGCCTCATATTTAACAACCACGTCTTCAACTCGATTAAGTATGACTCGGCATAATTTTATTGTGGTGAATTGTAGTTCGTGGCTTGTAAATGTTGGAATTTGTAATGGCTTCCCTCAGTTTATTCTATGTCCAATAAAACCTTTAATTCGGTGAAATTATTAAAATGTTGTGGCCGTGCCAATTTTTAGGAGATTTGAACAGGATGTGTCCACGTTTAGAGTAAACTTAAAGGGATTGAATTTCTCTTCTTAAAATGTGGAATGTCAGCAATGCTGTATTAATTCTCTGTTATTAAGAGAGTCGTCCATAAGTTAAGTTTCTCCGGGCCGCAGTTTAATGCAGATATTATTAGGAGTTCTGGAGATTTGCTGTCTGCTGACCCTCGTGTGACACAATAAGACACAGCAGTGTTTCACGTCTCCAGCAAGGTCTGTCGGAACACTTTGCCCACTTGAATTTGGTCTTGCAGGGAGATCCGGTGGTTGTCCCAATGTGTGTTAATGTCGGTTGCTCGGACACCCTTTGGGGTGGTCCGCCTCGAGGGGGCGAAGTTGGGAAGCGGCCGCCCTCCAGAATGTCCCGCGTAAGTCCTTAAGGTCACTCACTGCTGATAATGCTGCACCAGCGACGCGTTTCCTGTGGGAAACTTAGTTCTGTGGACGACCCTCCAGCGAAAGGCCTTCTGGTCCTGAGTAGGTGCACTCGTTGTGCGTGGTTTGAGTTGGCCACTGTTGAGAACACCCGAGTGGAGGTTGAGTATTTGAGTATTTGAGTATTTGAGTATTTGAGCATGGTTCCATTTTCACTTTTTATTTTTTGTAAATATTCAATCGGAATTGTATTTCCTTTTGCACATGGCCTTTAAATATTTGGGAATGTTAAAACTTTTTTTTTATGTGTTTTCTTAATTTATGCCTGAGAAATTGAGTTCCTTTTTATAAAAACTATCGAAACTACAGCACCTGAGAAAATAAAATATTATGTATATGGTAAAGCAATTTCACATTCCCCAAATCGGTCTTTTTTGCGAAAGCTAATTAATTTTTTGTTGAATTCTTTTTAATTAATTGGTTTTAACTTATAGATGGACACTCCATCGTCTGCTAGCATTACTTACATTGCATCGCCGAACTCCACGACGACGACTCAGGTAATTGTTTTCATTTTTTGATATTTAACCATAAGTTGGTTCAACCTTCAATTGCCCCTTTGTCATCTTTGCCCCATTCTGTCAACCCTTAACCCGTTGTGCGTCCACAGGTGATGTCACCGGAAGAAGGCGCCGCCCAAGATTTGGCGACAGAGACTAGATACTACAGTACTTCCCCGTCACAACTCCAGTTCACCCGCACGGGAGGAACCTCCACGCAACAAACCACTCCACAGACGCCCAACACACCTTCTAGTATTCCCGACATCATTCTAACTGGTAACTTCCTCCCTTGCCCTTCCCCCCTCCCCCCTCCCTCCTGCGAGGGCAGTAACCGGACATCTCTTGCAGATTTCTCCTCGAGCACGAGCGACGACCTGACGAAGCCCAGTCTGGGGGCGGCCATTTCCGGCTCCTTTGACTCGGACCTGTTCCCCTCGGACGAAACCCTCCGGGCGGGCCTCGGACCCATCGACTTCGACGGATTCCAGATGCTCACCGACCCCGACATGAACGTGATTTCGGACCCCACGACGGAGGACCACTTCCGGTTGGATCGCATTGACGGTTTGTAGTACATGCTTTTGCTCGACGAGGCTTTAGACTCTCTCCCGGAGTGAGGGCGAGGTGGCGTGCGTGGCAGGAGGATTAAACATTCCATTATGTCGAGGGACGAGGAAGGAAATGTTTGGCTGGGCGGAGGTTGACCGGACGTAACGAAAGAATGCTATGAGCCCCATGAAATGTTGTAAGTGCAATAAATATTCGGAAACTTAAGTTAGATTTACAGTATTTCTCCGATACTTAGTTGTTTTATTTGTTTTGGAATTCTCTTCTTAAAAGCCAACTTAATTTTGTTTTTGTGTTTCGCCTTTGGGGCAGAGAACGTTTTCAAAGGGGACAACAATGTGCAATAGTGTGTTATAGTCACCGATCGGGAAGCAACGCACAATATGTTCAATTTATCAAACGTTAAAACTTTTCTCTTTATATTCACAACTAAAGCACGAGGCATATATTATCTTTTTCTATGTAAATTGTATATACCCAACCGAGAAATTATTCTTTCAGATATTTATGTAAAATATTGTTGTTTGGCGCTTCCCCGCGTCCCGAACGAGCTTCCCTCGCTTTCCATGACTCCGTCTCCCTCCCCCCCCCACTCGCAACCCCTCCCTCATGTCTTCCTTAGCTCCTTCTCCTGCGCTCGCGGGCGGGGGTGGCGACGGGGGTTCGTCGGGGCGCGGAAGCCGCCTTGCGCCCGCGGCTCCTGAGCAAAGATGACAACGAAGGGAGGGAGGCGGAAGGGGGCGAGGGCTTTATTATTATTAAGTACTTATGAACGAATCTGTTTAATGTGTTTTTATAAGTAAAAGATTTTAAAGTTCTCTGTTGACGGAATTTTCTATATCGAAATGAGTATTTGCCTTTTAGATTGTTTTGTTGGGGTGAAGAGGGGTAGAAGGGGTGAGAGGGTGTGAGAGGGTGTGAGAGGGTGTGCAGTCACCCCGGAGGAAGGTTCGGTTGCCGAGTTGAGGGCATCCATTGATGACGAAATATAAATTCAAAGAACATTCCCATTCGATGAGAATTCTCAATCATTTTTCACTTCCGCCATATTTGACGTTAGAACGGTCAAGGGGTCATTTTTTGATTTTTATTTTAACACAAAGGGTGTTTTCGTTTTTCCTGTCTTTTCCCCCCTTTTTTTGCAGACAGTCGGCGATTTGAACGGATACACTTAATTTGTTCAGTTAAGATGGTTTCGCCCAATACTCAGTGAATTATTTTCTGCTCTTCTGTACTTTCGGTTGCTCTCTTCTCTGGTCTTTACTCAAACTTCAGCGTGTTCTCCAAAGATTAGTCTTTGTTGCTTTTCATTTCATTGGCGTGTTTTCCCTTTTCGCCCCCCACAGACAGGAAACAAACGAGGGACAGTCGCCCAAGTGTCAAAATGACCTCTTTGCCCGTTGCGATGTCAGCGAAGTTTGCATTTTTTCTAAATAATTTAGGGCCCAAATCGGCCCATTAATCGAGGTTAAATTTTGGCCTAAAAATATGGTTGTGAATGTATTTAAAAAAAAAAAAAACATTTGTCGGAGCACTTTTTTTTTAGCATTTCTCCCCCAATTTTACAAAACAACGCTTTCACGTGTTCTCTTACTTTGAAAGGTTTTCGATGCAAACGATCGCTCAAAAAATGTACATAAAAGTGTTTTATGCCGAATTCGGCCAATGTTTATCCGTTTTCGTTTTGTATAAATGGATTTTGAACTGAAGAGGAATGGAGATTTCAATTCAGTGAATGCCCTTAATGCATTAATAAATTTTTATCGAACCCTTTTTTTGTAAAAAATTTTTAGCCTCCCATGAAACGACCGTGGCCAAATGGGCAGTACAGTTTTTCTCATTTTGTACCACAATTGCACGTCCGACTCAAGTATTGGTCTTTATTCTCGTGATTGACTGTATTTTTTAATTATTTTCTCGAGATGAATGTCTTTTTAAAAAAAAATATTCTTTCCAAGCTTTTTATAAATTGTCATTTTCGAAATTAGATATTTTTAAGTTTTTATAGTTTCGTACGGATTCCGTACGAATCCGATTTTTATTTTTAACATTGATTCGGTGTTTTATATAATTGTGTCAATTTTAGGGTTATAACTTTTTCAAAGTTGGGTGTTTTTCTTTTTTAACGGAAGAACCGAAAACCGACCTCACCTCGAGGTTGAACCGGTTACAAGTGCAACTGCATCAGATCGACCGAACAGATCGGATTCGTTTTCCCTTTTTCTTCCTGGGCAGAACCGAAAGAAAGGGTTACAGCCTGTTTTCGAAAAGACATTTGGGAGAAAGGTGATGTGAAAAGGCCAGCGGAAATCGATTCTTGAATGCATTTATCAATTCTAATCGTCTAGTCATTGGTTAGATAAAATATTTTGCTGCCGTGAATGATTGCTTAAGGGGGTGAGTGCCGCCCCAAAAAGACACACAGAACCTTCAAAAGCTCTTAAAAGCTCACTTTTTATAAACTGACGCGAAACGATTGATGGTTTTGTACGATCAAACCTGCTAAAGTCAGGTTCATTATTTTCCTTATAAATGTCTTTTATACTGAAATACAAACATACAAAACAAATATACATTTACTGAAATATACATATAAAAACCTATTTTGTTTTAGTTTGAACCTTTCCGTTACCTTTTTTCATATTTATTTTACACAATATATAATAATATAATAATAATAAGCTGTATTGATTCATCATTTTTTTACAAGAATACATACATGAAAATACATAATTAATAATTTCAGGAATCATAGCCAAACTGAGCAAAAGCCTCTCCTGCGCTTCTCCACCATTTCCGCCCAGCAAACATTATGAGCTCGTCCTCCCATCTCACTTCTTCTGCGTCCACAGAGTGGTTTCTTTGACCCATTTCCACTTGAACTGCATCTCGAGTGTCCATTTCTTCTCTGATTCATTGACTTTTATGTTCCTCTCCATCGCCCTTTGGATAGTTCTTATTTTATTCTCCATTTTTTTGGTCAGCGTTCAGGTTTGACATACATGAAAACACACATTTCTAGTATTTTCCCTCTTTTCTTTACTTTTAATAGCCCGGAACTTCCTCCAAGCCATTATAATAATATAATAATAATATATTTCCTTATTTCGCCCTGAGGTCATTAAGGTTACACACCAGCCACAAATGCTGGTTAGTCGAGTTTCAGGGCTTGCTATTGGCGGAGAGCAGGGGCATTCTGTGATGCAGTGTGGGAGGGTTTCTTCCACTCTTCAATTGCACCACCGGCAGAGAGGTTTTTGGTGGTGAGTTTCACGGATTCGGTACCGGAGACTCGTAGAAATTTACATTTTGGGAGCTGAGCTAATTTACACAATATAATACTTTTACTCATTGAATTGAAAACATATGAAAAGGCTGTTTGGTTAATGATAAGTTGAATCCGCCCAGGAATAACGAGGGAAAACCTTTCCTTTCCAAGGCACTCGCCTTGCGTGCCTTTTCCGTTGGAGTTCCAGGCGGGCGTCGTCAGCCAATTGGGCAGTTGGGGGATGCGGTGCGGGATGGGGGTGCGGTGCTGTCGACGCTCCGCCGGGCGTTGCTGAGATATCAGGAAGACTGAGAGCTCCTCTGGCGAGGAAACGAGCGGATCGGTCTTCGGGACGCACAGACTAGTCCAGTGAAATATTACCAAAAATTGTTTATACCTTAATACGTGAATGTGTGTGTTTTGTACGCCTTACCTTCGTAGTCTCTCTACGCTGTACTTAAAACAAGTTTTCAAGTTGTAAACAATTAAAAGACAAACTTTGTCGTTTTAAGGGGACAATTATATGTATATATCCTTGTCATGTTTTTTACATTTTCTTCTGCTTTTAATCCTTTCTTCCTCCTGCTGTTGTTTCCGTTAAATACGTCCGTACGTCCGTCCGCGAAATTTTCACAAATCACCGTATCGCCTTTGGTTAACAAAAAACCCTCAATTGAGGGCGCATTTTAATCGACTTTGTTTCGTCCACCGTTCCAGGATTGCCAACTTAAGGGGTTTACCCCAAAAATTAGGGGTTTAAAGAGCCCAATGAAATATTTTTAGCGTTTTTTTAACCCTTTTAAATTAACCCTTAACGCTCGATAAAAATTCTTATGCTGCATACCAAAAGATGGACGTATTTCGGTCAAATTATTGCATTTAACTCAAACTCAACAAATTTCATTCTCAGTGCTATTAATGCACTACACTAGAGCTTTATGTTCGTCAAATTGAAATATTACTTTGATTAGAGGGACACAACAGAACTGATTATTTGAAATAACAGAATATCCCCTAAGCGCAGCTTTTCGAGCGTTAAGGGTTGAAAATATGAAGATGTGATTTATGATTATGTAATTCTTGAAATAATAATAATTTTCCAGTAATTGTAGGTTTTGGTTGAAGCGTTAGGGAGAAAATTATTACTGGATTATTTCATTTCTTAAATTAACAGTAGATTTAATTTTTTTGGATATTTCTAATTTTATTGAGTAAATTTTTGAGCGCGAGATTGTTATAAATCGACTCATTAAGACAATTTTACGAAAACATCACATATGGCCTTTATTTCCACCTTCTCGCTCCTTTGTTCCTCCACTTGAGCTATGTAACACTTCACTGTTTGAGGTCAAAAGATGTCCTTTCGTTCCTCCCGAGACTTCTTTTCGCCTCCACTGATTATGCAAAATTTTTCCAAGAACAAACAAGTAAGTGGCTCACTAAACACATCGAAACACATCGAAACACATCGACGTTGAACTGAAAAGGTGGCCAATTTTCTCAAAGTGAGCGCTCCTTTGATGAGTGGAGAATTTCCCCCTCTTGTTTGAACATTTGGACCGGCCAAACATTTCGAAAGTTTTTTCCAAACAAAAGAAAAATTAAGAAGGCCATGAAAAACAAATAAAATGGCTAAAATTAAAGATGACCAAGTTTTTTTATTATTTTCTATTGAATTTAGCACTTTTGAGCCCGGGACACCACTTCGATGCTCGTTTGTTACACCCTCCACCTGCGGACACGTGAGTAACCCCCGATTTGCGCCCAACCGCCCTCTTCATCTCACCCACATCACCCCCATTTCCAGGACTCCTTCTCAAACTGACCCCCTTCACCCCGACGACGTCGCAAACCCCCCCGGCCGCCACAGAAGGGGCCTCGACGACGCGCAACCCTCGGACCGAGCCAGAGGAAGCCTCCCCTTCCACGGCCCCCCCGCTCCCCTCCTCCTCTCCCCCCGCGCACTCAGATGCCCCTGCGGGGGCCCCACCCGGGACACGCCCCCGAGGAAGAAGAGGCTCGCCGCCCGCCGGAGGTCCACCAGGTACCTGGATTACACCAACAGCCAGATGCCCTTCAACGAGGGGAAGACCAGGAAGAGCTTCCGGACCAGCAACTCCAAGGTGAGGTTAGCAATTATCGTTTTGGTTGGAACGTGGATTGAAAATGGGGCGTTCAGATTGCAGGGGAGAGTTTGGGTGACGGGAAGTTGTATTTGAATTTGGAGAAGTGGTTCGAGTCGGAAAGGAAGCAGAAAAGGGGCGGAAGGTGGAGGAGGTCGGAGGAGGGTTATGAGCAGGAGGACCCCCTGTTGGAGTACTCGAGGGTGAGGCGGTTCTTGGACGAGGAGAGAGCCGAGCAGAGGGTGATGTCGACGACGCTGGAGGACAAGGAGGCCGCCATGTCGACGGTTCTCGACCCGAACTTGAATTCGGACGGTATTTTGGAGCCCCACGTGAGGAAGAGACGAGGCAAGACCATTTTAGCCTTTTCTCACCCCATAGAGCATAATTAAAGTGAGCACTGGTGTTGGGATAAAACATTCGACACTATTCGAGAGCAGCTTTTGTTGAGCGCCACGCCCTTGCGAATTCGTTCCAATTCAATCAACATAATAAGTTTCCATTTAAAAAAGCCAAATAAGAGGGTCGAGGGTTAACTGTATTTAATGTTTTTTAAACCGAATTTGTAATAAGTTGAAAAAGAATCACAAAATCGATGTCGGCGGTTTGGCCAAATTTTAGCCCAATAAAAAAAGAGAAAATTGACTGGTGCAAGGGTTGTAGTGTTGCCCTGAATTTGGAAAAAGCCCCATAATGGAAAATCTCTTTGAAAAGCACGCTTTGAATGATTTTCCACATTTTCTGAGGGAAAGAAGCTATCTTTGTCGATTAGCCGGGAAAGTATCATTTGTTTTCCCTTTATTTTCCAGGAAAGCAGTCAAAAAAAGGCGAGGTGAGCTTCTCCCAGCCAAGACACCGATTTAAGCGAAAAACGGGGAAACCTCTGCGCCATCCCTGATCGCCCCGAACGCTTTGCTAACCTTTGCTGCTGCCTCCACGCCGATCGAAGCCCTCTCCCTCCACCCCCAAATTAAGTTACCCCCAACAAAAAAAGATTACTGCCCCGATATTGATACCGGAATTATTGAATCAAGTGGTAAAAGCCCTGGCCGGGGCGCTAAGCTAAGCATGGGCGCCGCGTGAGCTTTGTTACCGCCATATCGATCTTGTGTGCTTCTGACTCAATAGTCCAGCTGAGCCCGCAAATTCCTCCCTTCGCCCTGCATCCCCACGCTTTCCCTTCATCCCTTCAAATCACTCCCTTACTGCTGCTTCTTCTTTCTCTTTTTTTAATTTTTTTTCAAATGCCGCACAAAGAACCGTTCCTCAGCGGATTCGGATGTTTCGTTATCTCTCGAGTGAGAGTTAAGGGTTGATGGGAAGAGCTGTCTTCTCTCTCGGTTGGGGGTTGAGGGGAGTTGTTTGGGCAGCGGGCAAAAAGGCCCGCGAGGGAGAGTGAAAAACGAGAGGGATTAAAATGGAGGGCTGCAGCAAACGGGAAAACTGCAAGTGCAAATAAACGTTTTGTAATTGATATAAAATCTTGATTTGGGTTTACAAAAGTAATTAGAATGCATTAATTAATATAATCCGTATTCGGCTCATTATAAACTGTTTTATTTCGTTTGCTTTGTTCCCCATGCATTTGTAATCGTTTTTTGTGCGGATCCGCCGTCATTTCCGTTTTTGTTTCGCCTCACAGATTCTGCTTCGCCGTTCCCCATTTCCATTCAGACGACCTTTTAAGGGAAAGTGCGCTCCATCCTGTGAGAAGCACCAGAGAAGTAATAACTGAGGCTCAGCAGGGAGAATTAAAAGGGGTGCGGGAAAAAATGAACCCTCGAATGCCTTCTTGAAATTTCGCTTTGACGTGGAATCAGAATTTTCTTCGTTACGAAACTGTCATAGAGATGATAGATAACCCCGGGATCTTTTCTAAATTAACCACATGCAGCTGCGAGGCTTCGATACAACACCTGCAAAACCTGACATTTTGCTGCCGTATTTGCAATTTGCGTTAGAAAATCTTCTGCTGTAAATATGAAAGCTCAGATTACGTCCGTAAGTCCGTCCGCGACTTCGGTTCAACTCTTAATTTTTCGGAAGTCATCGAATCGTCATTAGCCAACGAAAAACTATACACAGATGGCGCAGTTGACCGTTGACCATTCCAGGGTTGCCAACTTAAAGGTTCAAAACCTAAATTTAGAGGTTCAAAGAGTTCAGTTGGATTTTTAGAGATGTTTTTTGGGTTTTTGACTTAAAAACAGGAAAATGTAGTTTATGATTGATTATGTCATTCATTATTTAATGTAATTTATTATTTACTTTAATGGTTTTAATAATTTTAGGAGAATTTTCCAGCAATTGTAGGCATTTTAAGGATTTTTGTTTGGAGAATTAGGGAGAAAATTATTGAGAGTTGGCAACACTGGGCCATTCCTTTGCGTCTCAGGAGTTTATATTATTGCTAACCGTTTGGGTTTAATTTTTTAATTAGAGGGGGGTAGAAAGGATTATTAATTTTAATTTAATAAATAGTCATTAATAAGCTCCATTAATGGAAGAAAAAGAAAGCATTCGAGACCGCACCAAAAAGGGTGATTGGCGACGGTCAAACAAATTGAACGCAAAATGGAGAGTTGAAAGGAAGAATAAGATATTAAAATCGAGAGAAGAATAAAAGCGTGTAAGCAATGGAAGCTGTCAGCGAACGGTTCGCCGAGAGAGGGAAGAAAGGAGTTTGCCCCACGGGGGGCTCAGGTTATCTTGACAGGGCTTAACCTCGGGACACAATTCACTCCCTTTGTCTGCTCTCTTTTTATTTCCCGATAAACTAAATTTAATTAAAAGTTTGAGCTCCCGATCGCTTTCCCCGGCAAAGGCTTCCTTTACCGCCATCTTGAATTTTCATTTCCCCTTTTCCAGGTTACGCCGCTCGCGAGGGCATCGCCACGAAACGGCGAACCAGTTCAGGTGGAAGCATTCAAAGGAGGACTCCTTTATGTAATTATTATTAGGCGTGGGGAAACGCGAGTTAGTTTTGATTTTTGTCAAACTCAATGTAATGCGTGAGGTTGTCAGAAGCACATGAACGTCACATCAATTTGCACGCATGTTGTCTGCCTGGAGGCACTTCATTCCACCCCATTTTCCCTGCTCATCCCGTTTCCTTCGCACTCCATCCGACCATTAACTCCCTGACTCCTGAGCACGCTCTCCCCTTTTATCGATTTACCCCTCCTCGGCCCCTCTCCTCTCCCTCTCCTCCCCCTCTCCTCCCCCGAGAGAACCCCGAGCCTGATGACTTATGGAAAGGTTAAGTGCTGACAAGGGAGGAGAGGAGCTGAGCTGGTTTGTGAGAGCGAACCCAATCATGTGAACTGAATTTGGTTGGTTTTTAGCTTGTTTGTTTGTAGTTTGCGTTTAGGGAAAGACTTCAAGGCCTTTTAGTATCGCCAGTTTGTATTTGTGCACTGCTCCTCCTGTACTTCGATCAGTGCTTATTCACTTAATTCTAATTCAAATGACTTAAATGTATTCAAATTAAGAATTACTCAACATAAAGTACACAGACGAAGAGATGCAAAGCCATATATTTTCCTATTCTTTATTAATTGAAAAATTAATAATAAGAATATGACATTAACAAATTAGAAACCGTCTTCGAAATCCCCAAAAATTTTAAATGAAATAGCTGAAGAGTCCCAAATTTGAAAAATTTAAATCTTCGCTTGTGAAACAATTCAAATACCAAGTTTTATCCTTAACCGTTATTTTTACTTAAGAATAACATTTTTATTTTATTTCTTTTTATTATGTATTTAATATCTTTAAACATTTTTATTGTTGTTATTTATTAAGTGTTGTTTTAGTCATTGTTTTAATTATCGTTTCCCTTTTGTCTATGGGATTTATTTAACTTAATGCCTTTTATTTAATAAATCGTTTGTATTTGTTTGTATTTAAACATATTAAATCGAGTTTTAATTAGTGTTTTTATTCATTTATGTGCATGAGTTATTTAATTATATTTATTCAAAGCCTCTTGGACAAAAGAATTCCCTTTGATAAATTTAAATTACTGTGATGAGTGTTGTGATGTTCATGTTAAACCCATTGTGCTGTGTAATTAATGTAATGTGTAATTATTTTGTTTATTGTAATTGTATTGTGTAAATATTGTAATTATTGCATTATTCTCTGTGTAAAAACTGTGAGTGTAAATATTGTATGTGTAGTTTCCTGGACGTAATTTTGTTTTTTTTTTTATTTATTTCTAATATTTGTAATTGTAGTCACTCATCTTTTATGCCCAAGGGCGAATAAAGATTATAAAAATAAATAAATAAATAAATAAAATATTGTATGTGTAATTATTGCATTATTGTCTGTGTAATAATTGTTATGTATAAAACTCTAATAGCCTAATTTAATAAATATCATTTAGGGCGAAGGGAATATTGGTCGCCTTAACAAATTATGCTCCCAGGCACACACACAGGCACACACACAGGCACATGCACTCGAAATGGCACAGCATTGAACGCCATTCCCAGAGGAGTCTTCGTGGCATCATTCCCTCCTCGAGGAGACAAAGACAGGGATTTCCATCTCTGTCTGTAACTGAACGTTGATTTTTCCAAGTAAGGGAGCTGGCACTTCCTCCCCGTGCGAGAAAGGGGTGAAGGAATTATCCAATGCGCATCAAGCGTCACGACGTGGGGGCGGCGTCACGGGGTTCGCGCATGGGATCTCCCGCAGCCAATGGCAGCCGATTTTTCCCTGCCGTTGATAAACTGATGCCATGATTTCTTACGTCTTCTAATCGGAGGCATTTTTCCGTCGTTTCAGGTCAAAGAGCGAGCAGGCAGCGGCACGGAGCTCCAAAGCCACGCCTTTCCTTCGCTTCCCTGCACCATGGCCAACATCCCGCGGGACTCGCCTAACTGAGCCAGGAGGGAGACACCCGCGGATTGTGCGCCTTTTCCCACCTTTCGGCCTTTCCGTTCGCGTTCAAGTGAGAGTGCTCTCGGACAATGACAGTTAATCGGCCCACGCGAATGACAGTTAATCGGGGGAGTGCAGCCATTGTGGGAGTGCGATATTGACTGAAAAGGAGAAATCGAAATGGAAAGTTCATCGGGATCCTCTCAGACACCGCAGCAACAGCAGCAGCAGCAGCCTTTGCCTTTGGTCACAGACATGGAGAATCGGGGTAAGGATTTTGCACTTTGACTCACTTTATTTCCTTTTGTGTACTGTTTGTAACCAACGAATAATTTCCAAAAAGGGTTGAGTTAGGTTGGAACTCCAATTTGGATCGCAAAGAGAATTTTATACTTAAAACTAACTTAAATTAAAATTGGCACTTGTGAATGCGAAAAGTCGAAAAAACGTACGAAACACCAAAAAAAGAATCGAACACAACAGAAACATCCGAATGCAATTAAACTGTATAAAGTTCTCTCATTTCATGTGAACACTCATAAAAAATAGTAACACAATTTTTGGGGATTTTTTTGTTATAAGCAGTGAACCTGAACTTTGTAAAGAGAATTACAGTAATAATGGTCAGATGATTTGGGAGAGAGTTATGTTACAGAGAGAGAGAGAGAGAGAGAGAGAGAGTATAATTTTGAAAAGGCACTAATTTTCCTTCCGAAAGGGAGTTTTAAAGGAAAGTGAGAAAATGTTGTAAAGGAAAGAAATAACCGTTAAAGTTGAGGGATGGCGGGGGTTTGGAGGGGTAAAATTTATTACAAAATTAGGTTTCGAAAGAAGAAAAAACGAAAATGAGAAATGTAAAAAGAGTAAAAGTAGGAGAAAGAGAGATTGACGACTCATTAAAAAAGAAAGGAATGGTGGAATTAATTAAAAATAAGAGAGAATTTTTTGTTTTCTATCGGTTTATTCTCTTTTTTTTTCTATTTTCTTTCTCTCTTCTTTGCTCAATATTTTCTCTATGTGGTCTCATTTTGTCTCTATGCTCTTTTATTTCATTTTCCTTTTTCTTCTTTTCTCTTTGTACGGCTCATTTTGTGAGTCACCTTACTATGTTCTTTTTTCTTCTGAGCTGTTCCTTTTCTTTGAGTTCTGTTTTGTGCTGAGGTATTCTCTCACGTCCGTCTATGTCTTTTTCTATTCAGAATATATAACGACAGGATTGCGATAATGTTGGGGGGATGAATTGGGCAGAATATAAAAGGGAATTTGCCTTTGTCCACTGCTGAGGATGGAATTAAGCCTAATTTGAGTCTGGTTTGGGACAATGTCCTGCCAAAGTCTTTCTGAGGGGCGGACGAAAGGGGTAAAGTGTGGTGGGCGTTTGTATTCAGAAGGGGAGAACTTGGGGATTAAGTCAGTGAAAGATCCTCTGGGTGAGATTTTCGTGTGAGGACTGTGGATGTATAAAATTCACGGGAAATTTGATCCCCCGTGATCCGGAGCTTGGGCGGTAACGAGAGAATGATGAGGAAAGCCTTTCCCGAGCCGTACGTGCTTGGAATTCGCCCAAGGAAAATTTCCCTGCATTAACCGCGAATATTATCGTTATTTCGCCTGAATTCCGACAAAACCCAATTAAACCTGTTTTTTTCTTTAAACTTTTGTTTCCACTCCCCAACAGCAAAAAATCTTTTGTTCCCCTAATTGGTCCAAATGCGCTCTGCACAAAACTGCACTGTCTCTAACCGACGGCCGGACATCTTTCCATATCGCCCATCACATAACACACTAACAAAATTATTCAATTGGGACTTGACACTCTATATCTATACTTTAATATCAGATACAATAATGTATTTCCTCAAAAACTGAATGACTATTATCCCTTCTAAATGGTTCTCCCTTTGGTCTGCAATCTCTTAATTGCGACTCAAACTTCCATCTCTTCTTCAACGCCAAAAGAGTGGACTTTTTCGTATTTTATTTTTTATTTCAAACTTTAGATATCAAATTCTCTGAAAATCTTAAAAACTATTAACCCTAAATCCACTTTAATTACTATTAAATCTAAAAACAATTCCCTGAAAACTATATGAAAATTCTGAGGAATATTTAATTGACATAGTATATAACCATGAGCAAAGTGGAGCAACGTTCAGTATTTCAGTAATAATAATATCGAATGTGGAACCTCCGAATACTTTAATTCGCCACTTTGCCCACTGCACTCAAAGTCAACCCTTTAACACCAGAAAGGAATTCATAAAGTTATCTAAACCTAAACAGGTTTTCTATTGGTTATTTTAGAGAGCAGATAATTCTTTGGAAATCGGTTCAGTGGTTGTTTAGATTTTAGCTAACAAAGAACGGTGTGCACACACACACAAATTCATTCAACAGATTTATATATTAGCATAGTATGACATTCATTTGTTAAGGATACTTTAGTATATACTTAATTTGAATGAATCTGTATATTTGTCAGAAAATGACTGACTATAAAAACACAAAACAGAGCCTTTTATAGGAGGGTGAGCGACGGAGCGATCAACCAATCAGAGGACAGGTTTCGCTCCCCGAATGAGCCTGTTCTGACTGTCCTGGGACAGGTATTGTGGCCTCACGACCGCCACAATCCCTCACAAGCGAACCTTTGGGGGGCGTTCAATGACAAGGCGTTCTCACCCCCATTCAGCCTTCACCAAAATCAATAAAAGATCAAAAAGGCCGCCCTTGATTGAGGAGCTGTTCTTATAACTCTTCTTCTTTTAGACAAAGGCCTGAAATCTCTTATGTTAATTAGTCGAAGACCTCTTTTGCCAGGTATTTGTTTCATTCAAAACAGTCCCCTATAAAAGCCCAAATCGCTGTCAGTCGTCAAATGTAGAAGTGATGGCGTGTGATTTCATTCACATTGTGTCATTCATTTTTTAACTTTTATTCGTAAGTAAATAAAGCGGATTTTCCTTTCATTTCGTCAAACCACCACTTTCTCTCGTAAATATTTAAATATTATTGGCAGAAGGACAGAATGGCGAATGGGGGAAGCGAATAATGATTTGGAAGTTGAGAGGAGCAGAAGAGGGCGAAGCAAAAGTAATGAGGACCTGTTGTTTTCGTTAACAAATAAAAAGCTAACGAAGTTTGTCGACTGCTGTTTGAAAGCTTTTGCAGAGAGAGGAAAAGATGGAGGTTTTCCAAAGATGGAGGAGAGGGGAGAGGGCGAAGGGGTTCGCGTGATTTTACTCCATAATGTCATTATCACTTCCCGACGGCTTTATCAAATTTTCTTTCATTTTATTAAATCTCGACAGTTATTTACGAATCAACAATATTTTCCTTTTCCAGCGACTGCTTTTAATCTCCTCCATTTTTCCTTTGTCTTTTGCCCTGCCACCGCCTCCTCTTCCCCGAAGACGACCCGACTCTCCAACCCTCACCAACCCTCAATTCCCTCCCAATCACCGAATATCTCCCACGCCAACAGGAAACTTTCCTCGCATTCCTTCTGCTCTCGCAACCAACCACCTCACCTCACATGCACATGTGTGCATACTGTGTGTGGAAGTTACTTATGAGTCAACCCACAAAACATTGTTAGCTTTCTCTCTGAAACATCATTGCCCATTTTCAAATCCTCATTCACTTTAATTTATTTCTTTTTAAAATGACAACACGAGTTTGATCATACGAAGACAACAGCATTATATGAGAATTTATATAAAATATTTGTTTAAATAACAGAATTAATTTTAGACATAGATTCGATGTTTGCAGTAATTTTCGACTATTTGGGCTTTTTAGTCCCTCACTCCTTGTATTGTCCTTTGTCCCTGTTGTCTTGGGCCTTCATTCCGGCCTTCCATAATCTTCTCTCCCATGCCTGGACTGCTTACAGTAACTCTCGTCAGCAGTGGCATCATCTCCCGAGGGCGGATGAGGAGAGAGATTTATCTATTGGGGCAGTGGCGACACATATTATTCATGTAAAAACGTGTGAATTCCTGAGCGAGAGAAAGAGAAGGAAGTTTTATGGGAAACGGGGAGGGAAATGTGGACGTAAAAATGGGGCGGGTGCGAGGGGGGAGGGAGAGAGAGAAAAGAGAGAGAGAGAGAGAGAGCGAAAAGTGAAAGCGAAGAAGGAGTCGAGGAAGATCCGGGTAAAGATCTGCGCAAACGGGTTGTTCGCTCGCCCCCGGAGCTTCCACCCTCTTTCGGGGGTGTCAATAGAATTAAGTGCGTAGCAATCTTTTCTCACCCCTTCCGTTAAGTTTATTTGCGGTGCAGAGTGCCAACCGGTGGAAGGCAATCGAAAATTAATTATCCCCAATGGAGACTCCGTCGTTTAATCAAGCTAGAAGCCCGGGGGTGGCGGGGAGGGCGGAAGAAAGAGAGAGGCAATAGATATGCTAATGAAATTTCACAAATTGATTCTACTTGTAACACGGCTTTGACATCTCGGCGCTCGCTCCCTTGACGCCGCCGCCACCTTTATTTCCCTCCCCCCAAATTTCCCTTCTTCCCAAATACAGCTCTGCCTTGCTCTTCCAGGCTCCCACGTGGGCGACGCCCAGCTGAGGATGCCCTCCTCCCCGGAATGCTGCTCGGCGGGCTCCAGCCCCGTCCACCCCCTGCCCCTGTGCCTGGGGCCCTGCACCCCGCACCACCAGACGGTCGTCCAGGCCCAGCGGTCGCCCCCGAGCCCCTTCCTCCTGGGCCACCTGCCCATCAACAAGGGGAAGATCCTCGGGCTCTCCTGCGTGGTCTGCGGGGACACCAGCTCGGGGAAGCACTACGGCATCCTGGCGTGCAATGGCTGCAGCGGCTTCTTCAAGAGGAGCGTTCGCCGCAAGCTGATCTACAGGTACGTGTGGAGGGGTTGGAGATGGGCAACAGTTGGCAGAGGGCCCCTGAGAGCACTTATGCGACTGTCGCCTATTGTGCGTCCTTTGGACCACTGCTGATTGTTAACTAATTGGAGTTTTAATCTGTTGCTGGAGGGGAAAATCATTCATTTTCTGTTAATAAATTGAAAGAAGCAGTTAAATGTGATAAAAATGGAAAGCGAAGAGTATACAAAACCATTTTATAAAATCTATGTTTAAATACATAAATACATACAATTTATTCTTTTTATAAATGAATTAGAATAGGATTTTTCTTAGAATTTCTTTCCGTTATTTTCTCTTTTTTCCATCAGAATTGAGAAAATCGCATTCATTTTTTTCTATTTTCATTCTTCTACCCCATATAATAACACTCTATTAAATAAACAAACAAATAATAATCTGTAAACCTTTCATTTATTTACTCATTTCGAATTTATAATATAATTTACATTATTTATTCGTAAACTCTATTATTTTTTTTTTCTGTTCAGTCGTTCAAAAACTGTTCGAATTCGCGGGCAAAACAAAACCTTTTGCAACAGTTAGTAAAAAAGCACAACTTAAAATAATTTAAATAACACACAAATAGGGGTGGAAACGAGCGAGGGGGTGAGATCGCATAAAAGGGATATCAGTGCAATTTATGCGGAGGCTGTTGCATAAAAGAACATTCGGTGACCCACCCCTTCACAAATGGTGCGCTCTTCGGGGAAAACCCCTAATTCCTCTCCTCAGAGAATTCGATTGCTTTAAGAATATGTTAAATGATTTTTTACGCTGAATTAAGTGCCGTCGGGGTGGGGGAGGGGAAACTCTCACACTCGTGCACCCGTGGGAGTCGGGGGCGCAGGGAGCGCTCGTGGAAGTCCATGAACCCTTTAAAAGAGTATTTTCCCAGTCGGGGTGGGCGGGCAAGAAGGGCGCGAGCGAAGGGCGGACGGGGGCGGAAAGCGCCCTCTTCCTCTCGCGCGAGGACCACTTCATCCCGCAGAGCACAAACCCCAAATCAATTAGTTTGACCCTTGTTAGAACACATGGGACCTGCCTCCCCCCGCTAATCCTTCTTCTGCCGAGACCAATCCTCTTATCTTGATTTCATCTTCATGACTTGAAATCATCCTCTGGTTCTCTATCTGATTTCTCTAAATGAGTTTTCTAATGAAATCATTTGAGCACCGTCGCCGATGGGATCCGTTTCCGCTTTTCCTCTGCTCTCGGGATTTCTGCCTCAGAGTGTTTCAGTGTTTCCTCATTGAATTCACACTGAATTAAACTGAGAGAACAATTCAAATCAATTAATTGCTTACAATTAAGCGAAACAAGAAAAAAAACTGTATCATGTTAATTTCCTGCTATTATACCCTTTTAATTATTGCCAGTAAAAATGCCTTTCTTTTTTCCTTTTTATTTTATTTTATCTCTTTTTTCTCTTTTTATCTGTTTTTCATTTCTCTTTTATTTATTTATTATTTCTTTATCTTTGTTATAAGAATGGCAAGTTGAAAAACATAAAAAGAATTAGAAAGAAAACTATAAAGGAAGAAAAGGAGATAAAGAACAAAATAAGAAGATAATAAATTAGGAAAAAGACCATAAAAGAATAAAGAATAGAAGAAAATTATAAAATAAGAAAGGATAGAATAAGGAAATAGAGTTTGTATGAAAAGCAAAAAGACAAAATAAGGAAACAAAAACAATTTATTACAATTGTATTTCCAATACAAATTAGTATAAAATTAAAATGAAATGAATGTATTTATTGACATAATCAAATTTGTTCCTAATTTGTACCATTTGGCGTCTAATTGCTAAAGAGAGTACAGAAAACGCTTCTGGAGGAAGTCAGTTTTCATCCCTTGCCAGCTTTCACCCCCACGAGAGGATCTGCTCGGGGTGGCCGACATTTTGGCCACTCTCCTCACGTTTGCTTTCACGTGTTACAAACTGAGGAAGAATCCAATGAAAAGAAATCTCCGGGAAGAATAAACAATAATCCGGAGATCGGAGGGATTTAGGGAGATAGGAGATTGTGATGTGAAATTCTCTCGGAAGGGGAGGAATGAGGCGAGGGGGTGGAATTGTACCTGTTCCCCCACAGTGACTCGCTCTGTTGTCTCTCGCAGGTGCCAGGCAGGCACCGGGAGGTGCGTCGTCGACAAGGCACACAGGAATCAGTGCCAGGCTTGCCGACTCAAGAAATGTCTGCAGATGGGGATGAACAAAGACGGTAAGCATCGCTGACATTTACCTCCCTCCCTGCTTCGGCCCTGGAAGAAATGAGCTTTACATCCTCAATCAAAACTTTTTCTTTCAAAGTTGCCAGCGCTTTTATCCGGATCGCTTTCTTCTTTTTTTCTATTACGTTTGATCGAAAAAGTTTTTTTTCTACTGCTTCTCTCGAAAGCCTTTCCTTCCCCCCCCCCCATCTCCCCTCTCTCCTCCTCCTCCCCTCTCTCTCTCTCTCTCTCTTTTTTAATATCAATTCCTATTTCATTCCAAACTAAAAGAAAAACTGTATAAATCAGTGTAATCATTTTTAATGGATTTTCCTTTCTCTTTCCCCTCGGGGTAAACGACGTTCGTCTTTTTGTGGTTTTATTTGAATAACCTTTTGTTCCGACGGATCTTACACTTATTCCGCTTCATTGCTACACAAAGCACTTTGCTCTCATTCCGCCATGCCTCGCAGAAACCTTCCCTCGGGGACCTTTCCTCCACCTTTCCTCCACCTTTTCCGCCCTTTTCCTCACGTCGGTGCTGCACCCGACAGAAAGCAGCTCTGTCATGAGAATGTTGCCTCTGTGGTTCAGAAGAAAATGTTCTCCTGCAGAAAGCAGCTAACAAAACAAGTGTACCTCTGTGGTCGGGGCAAAGGAAAATTCCTTTGAAAGTGAGCAATGGCGGAATTCCGGTTTCTAAAGCGAAGCAATCGGTGAATTGTGTTTGGTAGAAAAAATCGTCCATTTTTTACTGGCGAAGGGAAACTCGATTAAATCGTTTGACATCCCTTTTTTGAAATTCTCAGAGTTTATTTCACAGTTTTTTATTTATCATTTTCTATCTCTTTTTTTTGTTTCATGGAACTTTTTTTAACTGAAATCTTTTCATACTTGGATTGATTATTTCCTTTTGCCATTAGAATAAAACGGATTTTGTTATTAAATTACCAAAGCAGAAGATACGGCTTTGAAAAATGTTTACTTCTCAGTGTTAACATTAGAAACACTTTTTGGAAGACAAAGTGTTCTTTGGAATACATTTTCAGCCATTCTGGTGCTTTTACCAAAAACCTTTTACATCGCGCAAATGTTGGCAGTGCTTACAAGGACAATCATGAGTTAAACTTTGTCGAGTTTGGCAGCCTTTTGTTAAACATTTCTCCACCTCTTTGGAAAAAATAATGTCGGAGGAAAAGGAAAAATAATCTCTACAGGTAGCAAAGTCTGGAGCTGACGTGCATTTCACGACCGCAACAAATTTTCATCCATGGATGAATTTGAATTCTCTGCTTTGTGCTCGGTTGATTTTAACAAGTAAAACATCCCTTCTGTCATTCTTCAGCCCTTCGCCATTTCTCTTCCGCTTAATTTTCCTTAATGTTTCCTCCGTCGCAAACAAACCTGCCTTTCCTTTCCTCCCCTTTCCTCCCCTTTCCTCCCCTCTCCCACCCCTAAACTCCTCACTTCGAAAGTCCTTCCGCTGTCCATCCCTTCAACCTCAAGGTCACTCTTCTGCTTCTAAAACTCACCTTGTCTTTGCTTCTGCTCTCAACTTTGCGTTATGCTTCGTTGTTATCGAACTTCCTTCTTTAGGTTTCTTCAGGTTTTCACCTCCTTTTTCACTATTTTTACACTATTTCATTAACTTTGTCTTTGTCGGGTACTCTGTGGTCATTTTAACCCATTTCCTGCGAACTGATTTCTTCCAAATTATGCACAAACGTCTGTATTCGATGGCAACACAATATTCTGCGATTACAGTTTTCTCAAACGCATTTCAGAATAAATTCATGACAGTTTTCGATGGCTGTTTGCTTGCCTTGGCCTAATACGTGAGTCCCCTTTGGTTGTATCTGACCTGCGAACTGATTCAGCATTCGAGCTTTTCTTTTTCTTTTCCTAAATTCCCCACCTTTTCAAACCTTGTGAAAACCTCTTCGGGCATTTCAAAGGAAAACCTTTTGAGAAAAGTTCATTCGTTACGAACTTGATAAAAAAAAATGTTAATATTTTCGTACATCATTAAAAATTTTTAATTTCGAACTTCCAGAGAAAAAAGTTTCCCACCGTTATTAGTTCGTTATAAATTTTTTAAAGTTTGCGTTGAAAGTGGTGACGAACTTTTTCTAAATAATTTTCAGAAAGTGATTGAGTCAGTTGAACTTGTGCGAAATGCGGCTCGATAAGGGCGGCAGCTTCGGGGGATGATTGCGAGTGTAAATGTAAAAGATGAGTCTCTGGCTTTTGTAACTCATGAGTAACCGCATGCAAATGGTGTGATAATTATCGGGCAAAGGAAAGAAGCGAAAAAGGAAAGGGGCGGTGGAGGGGTGGCGAGGGGGCGAACGACGTCGGGGGTGGCGTCGATTGGCCTCGTTTGGCCGCATTTGAGGAAACGCGCGTAGCTTTTCCTCGCATTTGCATCCCTTCTAACTCATTATGTCAACCCTTACGTGCATAGCGTTTGTTTTTTATCTTTCATTTGCCTGGAACAATGCTTTTGTCTCTCCAGAACAAATTACGTGCGCTTTTTGTCCGCTGTTGTCTCTTTCTGAGACCGCAACCCGTATTTGCATGCGTGAAGGCTTCGCTGCTCGCCAACCCCGAGTGAGTGCTCAAGGGGTTATTTTTACAACACTAATAACTTCTCATTTTAAAAAAGAACCGCCGTCGGCTTTCTTTCATTTAATCCGGGACTTTTTGGTTGCGACGGAAACCGATTTCCTTTGATTTTCATCTGATAATACAATAATACGTAATTGTATTTTGAGTTAATACAACCTTTTTGAGGGATAGAGTTCGTTTTGGCATTCTGATCAGACGCCCACGCGGAAAGTTGAAGAAAAAAGCTTAGAGTGAACTTTGTATTTTTGCTTACTTTGTATTTACTCAAATACAACGCTGGTTGTATTTGGTTCGTCAGCTATATTGTATTCATCTAAATTTTTTCACTTATCGAATTGAAAAATGTAACAATTGATTATTTATGTATATTAATACCATATTTTTTTTCTATTATTTAAATGGAGCCAAAAATTAATTAGCTTTTTAATTAATATTGTAATTATAAAGGTAAACACTGTTGTAATGCATTTCAATATTCCTCTTCAGCAAAACATTGTTCTTAGTCTTCTCTTACTTAGTTCTATTATTAGTATTGATTCTAAAGATAAACTCTTTGTTTCTTCTGTTACTTAATTAATATTATATTTATAAATGTTGTAAAGAATTTTAATGAAATGTCACTTCGTAACTTTTACGGATGGAAAAATAAAAATTTTCTATTGACAAAATATTGTATATTACTTAAAATAAATATTGTATATTATAAATGTGTAAGAGTAAATATTGTATTCAGTCGGGGAATCGATGCGAATTGCAATAAAAGCAAAAAACAACAATTAAAGGAAAGCAACCGATATTCACAATCGACGAGAGGAAGGATTCATGAGCAGCGCACTTCTGCCTTCCCTTAGGCTCTTCACCGATAGTTTCACTCAGCGAACTCAGATTATTCGGCAGGGTTGTTCCCGGGCAGGACAAAGGGTTGTTCCCGGGGCTAACGGAATATTGACTGTTTCAGCCGTTCAGAACGAGAGGCAGCCCCGCAACACGGCGACCATAAGGCCGGAGGCGCTGGTGGAGATGGACCAGGAGAGGGCGTTGAGGGAGGCGGCGGTGGCGGTGGGGGTGTTCGGGTGAGTGGCAGACAGCGAACAATGCTGACGGAATGGCAAACTAAAATATTGAAACAGGTGGGAGTTGATCGAATCAAAGTCAAAGCACCAAAGGTAAATCCATCAAGCGTGAGGAGCCCTGCCATATTTTCATTGGCACTCACTAACTGGAAAATAATTCCTTTATTGAGCAAGTGACCCAAAAATAATCCAAGTCAGGCTTCCACTTTGACAAGCTCTCGTCAACGTCGCGTGTGAGGGCCGGGAGTACCTGGGGGCGGTGGGGGGCGAAGGGGTGGCGAAGGGGCGGCGAAGGGGCGGTCCTCGGGGAACGCCAGTTGGCTCGTGAAAATTAGCATGAGAAAAGAAAGCGAGTTTTGGCGGGATTTCACTGAATAAGCTAATGTAATCCCCTGCATTGAATTGGGTATCCGCCGTTTAGAAACGGGAAGATTAACGGGATCATCCGGACTTAGATTGATTAAAAGAGAAAAACACTCACTGATTTTGACTTTGGACACCCCCATTTTAATTTGTCATTACTTGCCATGTTATTCCTGATGGCGGACCGCTGCACTCATCTCCTGTTGGAGAATCCATGCTAATAGTAGCTGACACTCGCCCCTCGATTTACACGGTAGATTGCCTCCAGGAGAAACCGTGTAAACTGAGGGACAAGTGTTTTTACACCTTTTTCTCTTCATTTTCCACATAAGCCATTTGCAGAAGTAACGTTGAACATCTCTTCCAGGCCGCCGGTCAGTTTGGCCGTGGGATTCTCTCCCATCAGATACCCGCCGAACCTCACGTCGCCCACGGAAGTCAACTCCTCCAAGCAAGAGCCGGACGAAGGTTTCATTTTGATCATAGTTGTCACGAAGGACTCCCGAGAACGGTGCCATGACGCTTTCTCTCTCTTTCAGAGGACAGCATAGACGTGACCAATGAAGAGACCCTCCCGCCCACTCCCACCTCCCGATCCCTCCCCTGCACGGTCACCACCCCCACCACCCACATCCCTCCGCCCCCCATGTACACCACCGCCCAGGAGACCATCTACGAGACCTCAGCCAGGCTCCTCTTCATGGCAGTCAAGTGGGCCAAGAACCTCCCCTCTTTCGCCAGCCTCCCTTTCCGAGATCAGGTGAATATTCATCCCTTCGCTCACTCACCTCAAATCGACCATGCCGTCATGAGTGCATTCCCGTTGAAGGTGATTCTTCTGGAGGAGTGCTGGTCGGAGCTGTTCCTGCTGAACGCAGTGCAGTGGTGTCTCCCAGTGGAAGGCAGTCCCCTGTTCTCGGTGAACGAGCACGCGGCCACGGTGCCCAACGGGAAGTCCAGCCAGACGGCAGCTGACGTCAGGAGTCTCAACGACATGTTGCTGCGGTACAAGGCGGTGGGAGTGGATCCGGCAGAGTTCGCCTGCCTGAAAGCAATTGTTTTGTTCAAGTCAGGTGGGTGGAGAGGGGGGAGAGAGGGGGAGGTGATAGACGACTCATGTGGGGTCTTTTCAGAGACGAGAGGGCTGAAGGACCCTCTTCAGGTGGAGAACCTGCAGGACCAGGCGCAGGTGATGCTGGGTCAGCACGCGAGGGGTCAGCACCCCACTCAGCCTGCCCGGTTCGGGAGGCTGTTGCTGATGATCCCCCTGCTGAGACTCGTTCCGACGCAGAGGGTGGAGCACATTTTCTTCCAGCGAACGATCGGGAACACTCCAATGGAGAAAGTTCTGTGTGATATGTACAAAAATTAGGAGAGCGGAGCAGTCAGGATCAACGATAAATGTGGAGTTAGGGAGAGTAAAAACTAGAAAAGTTATTCCGGTAGAAAGTTGGTGCACGTAAATGTCGAAGAGGAGAAAAATAAAGAAAGACAAGCCATTGTTTTCTCACCTGAGAGCGTCTTTAGGGCTTTGCAATATGCAGTACATTAAAGTAATTTTGCGCGTTCTTATATAATTTAAACACAGCAAGAATGAACTTTGGCTCGATTCCACCGATGAGTAATTTCTGTAAAAACGTTTAAAAATATTACCAAAGTAGGAGTCTATGTGGTTACAGTAATTGACTTCATGTTTTCCGGTACTTTATATATTGTCAATAAATGTCTTCTTGTTTTTATTCATAAAACTTCCTCCATTTTTATTTTCATTTACTTCCTCGTACAAGGATTGATTAAAAAAGTAAATCTAAAGAAAGTTTACTCTTTAAAATTAGAATACAAAATTTAAATCTTTAGTTCAAAGTAGTAAAATAAATTGTACTACAGACTCTCATCAATATTCTAACCAAACCCATAAAATCTCTACAATTACTAAAAAAGATATGGCTATAATTGAACTATACAATTAATTATTATTACATGAATTACATAATCAATTTAAAACCCCTAAAAACTTTTTGGTCTCTTTGAGTCCTTAAATTTGGGAGAAAATGCTAAGTTGGCAACCCTGGAATTGTCAACGGTCGACTGCGCCCTTTATAGTTTTTTGTCGACCAACGAACGACTGTCTCTTTTATGATTGTTATAACTATACCATCGTTGGAAACCAAAAGTTAGCAAGAATACTCTTTATTAAATTTCTTTAAATTCCTCTCATTCTCTCATTAAATCTTCCTTTAATTATTCTCATTAAAATCTCCTCAACAAACAATTCACAACTTCGACGTATTTTGCCTCCATGGTCGACTTTTCCATACTGTCGACAACAGTCCTGTACTCTTTCTGGGAATCACTCCGAATGCTTCTGGATGCCCTGTCTCGGGTCAGGAAGCAAGAATTGAATTCATAGTTTATTTTGTCGAGGCTGTCTCCATTTTGAGACACAGTTTACGATAAAAACCACAGACTGGGCGTTTTGAATTGCCTTCGTCTTCTGCAGGTGTGAGAATGGAAAATTTTCTGTCTTTTGGGCTGTTTTTTATTGGTGTTTCGATCACAGAAAATGAATGATGGTTTCTTGCTGATTCTGCTAATACTTCAGCCAAGGAGATTCGGAAAAGAATGTTCGGTTCGAAAATTATGGCGCCAAAGGACGGCGATTGTAGCAACAAAGGAATACTTCGCCACTCTGATTCTTAGTTTCCGCATGCAGACGATGTTTGCTTTTATCGATTTTTGAAATTATCATTTAAATTCCTTAATGTGAACTTTTCTCAGTCTTCTGAAATCCCCCAAAAAAATGGCAAAGTGCAATGTTCAAGCAAAAAAGAACATTAAATTTTAAATAAGCGTTTGCAAGGTAAAAATACATTTACCTTTTATTTTCAATGTCGCAGTCTTTTATTCGACATTAAATGGTAATTAAAACCGTTTTCCCTTTATTCTTTAATGAAACTCATGGAATAGCCACTGTCGGCCTTCGATTCCCATCACTTTTGCACAGCTTGAGGTCGCACAGTTGCCCCAGTTCACGAGTTTGGGGTAGTTAATCCCGGCGTGGGGGTGTTTACATCTGTGGCTATTTTAATATCACACTTGTTTTTGTTGCTCGCCAGGAGATGTTTGGCATCGGCGATCACCGGTGAAAACGTTTTAATTGTGTGGAATCATTCAAGTGATTTTCATGAAATTCATTTCAGCAATGTTGAGCAAATCGGTATAAGAATAAAGCTGATATTTAATGATGACAAAGGTTTCCTCAAGATTCCATCAGTATGACCCTTTTTAAAATTTTGTCAAAGGTGAGTTTTTAAGCTTTTACATAATGAAAAAGTTAAGAAATTTGAATTGTTTTTGTTTGCAATCAGTCCAAATAAAGTTTTTGCTGACCTGCATTCAATGCATGAGGTTTTTTTATTGTTCAGCAAACCAGAGTTCATTTTTAAGAAAGAGAAAATTGTAATTCTTGATATTTTGCATTTGCAGAGTTTGGGATCATCCATGAAAGGATTAGAAATGTCTCAAGGGAAATTGTTTAGGCTTCCTCAGTTTTTCAGAACAAATCCGGAAGGCATAAAGAAAAATTGTTTGAGGAATTGTGAATTCTTAGTCGCCTACAAACTTAGGAGAGGTCAGCAGATATTCAGTCTTTACAAGAAACTGTGGGGAGAGGCCAGACTAAAGAGGATATTTGATCAGATAAGGCAGAAGATATATGGGCAGTTTGTTTCCAAAAGCAAGTACCTAATGTTTGCTGGAAGTGTTGTCATGTTTGATTGGAACAAAAACAGAATAGATGAGAAGTACATGAGATCTCATTACCTTGACCTGGATTACATCACCTATCTGACAAAGCTGACTCTCACCTGCAATGTGTGCCAGAAGAGGTTGGTCATAGACACCAAGAGTTCCAATGTGGATTATTGCAGTTGCTCTGGTTCACAGCCTGTTTACAATAAAAAGTTTGGCACCTGTCCCTGGCGTCCATTCATTGAGAGGCAGGATCTTCTCATATGGAGAAGAGAACAGGAGCACAATCCAGGTTTATATGAGTATAAAGTGTATGGGTTTTACAAGGAAATCAGAGCTGACATGTTCCTGCAAGTTCAGCTGGACATAGAGTACAGGAAAAAGTGGGATTTAACCGCAGTAGAAATAAAACTTGTGGATTCTGATCCTTACTCAAACAGCAATGTTGTGTACTGGGAAATGCAGTGGCCAAAGTTCTTCCTGAATAGAGATTATGTGTTCAACAGGCGCTACATTATAGACCCAGTGGAAAAAGTTATAGTTATAACGAATCACATAACGGAACACCCGAACGCTCCGGAGACGCCGCACAAGTTCAGAGTGAAGGATTACAAGTGCACGATGGTGATCAGACCGGTGACGACTTTCGATCAGCCCGGGGTCAAGTTCTGCATGACGTACTACGACAACCCGGGGCTGTCGATCCCCGGCCCCGTCCAGACCTGGGTGGCCACCTCCGCCATGCCCGACTTCCTCACCCGGCTGCGGTCGGCATCGCTGAGCTACGCCAACAGCCCCGAGGGGTCGTCCAGCAGCGAGGAGCCTTGCAAGGGCGGCTTCTTCAAGAACTTCTGCGTCGCGTATCGCCTCCGAAACAAACTTGAGGATTCTCATTTGATTGGCGTTTTCAAAAACTACTTTCTGCCATCTTGACTGTCTCCTTGTGTTTGTTTGACTGCAACTTTCGAAGGAATACACGAATATATTTTCAGGTCGAGAGGTGGCAAAAGCATATTCAGCATTTATTCTTAAAAGTTTTTATAATAAAATTCTAACTGCTTTTTTTTTAATGAAATGTTTGAACATTTTCTAGCCAATAAAAACTGGAGCTTGCTATTTGTTGTTTTCAAGTCTTTTAGGCTGTTCAACAGCTGCTGTTGTTTCTTTTTTAACTTATCAGCATCAGCACTGCCACTTGTCATTGGATGCAGTGTGAGTGCTTTTCATTGAAAGCCACTCCTTTTGCTCAACAGTGAATTTTAACTTATCTGTTATGAAATACTGTAAGCGCCATAAAAAGCTGAAATACTTTGAAAGCTGAACATGGTAGTGACTGATTAGAAGAAAAGTTATTTGTACAGAAGAAGAAAGTGTTAATAAAAAATTTGTTATTCAAAAAATAACGCAGAGAGTTTTCATTGAAAGGCAAAGAACCTTTTAATTCATGTCTGACCTGGAAATCTGATAATTTCCTTTGACTGAGTAAATTTTTACATAAAGAAGAACATGTTAGATAAATTGGGCTAAGGGTTAAGATATTTATAATAAAATAGCAAGCAAAAATATAAAATGCTTCCGTCATTCAATAGAGCACCTGGAAATTGAATAAACCAACAGCTTTTGGAACAAACTTGGATGTTAATATGGAGAGAGGGAGTACTTTAGGGAATCGCTCAAATAAATCGACACGAATTAAAACCCGTGCCTGAGCCGGTCAGCCATTGATTTCCAAAGACGGGCAATGCGTGAAGGGCCCCGGATAAACGGCGGTTAGGCCCCCGCAGGGTTCCGCGGAGGGCCCCGGATCTCCCTGCCTAGGGCCCTGAATGCGTGACATCCTCTCATATTTGAACGGCCGTTACTTTTCAAATTGATATGAATTAGAACGAATCAGATGTTTCGATTACGTCATCACCTGCACTAATTCTGTGACCAGGTACAGAAGGGCGGACTCCACGTTTTTAGGTTTGTAATCTTTTAATGCCGACACATTTTACGAATTATCTGAGGTTCGTGCAATCTCATTACAGAGATGGACGATAAAATTGAGGAGCTGGTTCTCGGCCTGTACGATATAAACGTCTTAAAATTCGGCAATTTCATACTTAAAAGTTCCATACCGTCTCCTGTTTATGTCGATCTCCGAATGACTGTCTCCTATCCCAAAGTGATGGTAAGTCCATTTCCTCTCCTTCCGTTTCACTCCCGGGGGAATCTCAAAAAGTTATTTTGCTCAGGATTTAATGACAAACCTCATGGTTGACGTGATGAAGAGCTCTCGAGAAGAGCCTTGCCAGTGCATTTGTGGGGTTCCCTACACCGCCCTTCCCATCGCCACTCTCGTGTCAGCAAAGACAGGAATCGCCATGGTGATACGGAGGAAGGAGGTGAAAGGCCATGGGACTGGGAAGGTGATTGAGGGTGTGTACAGGGAGGGAGATGAGTGCATTGTCATTGAAGATATTGTCAGCAGTGGGTCCAGCATTCTGGAAACAGTTAAGGCAAGTTCAGTTCCTCTAAAATAAGAGATAAATCCACAAAGTTATAATGTAAAACAACAATAATTAACAATATTTTAATACATTCTCATGTTGTGTTGTAATATTTCAGGATTTGGAAAATGCAGGATTGAGAGTGAAGAGAGCCATTGTTGTATTAGACAGGGAACAAGGAGGGATTCAAAATCTGGAGAAAAAGGGAATAAAAGTCCATGTGCTTGTGCAATTCAGAAGATTATTGAAAATCTTGCTTAAATACGACAAAATCACAACCAAAATTGTATCAGAGGTGGAAAAATATATTTCAGACAATACAATAACAATGGTTGATGACAAACTCCATGTTGGAGATGGTGAGCAGGAAATTTATAGATTTGCAGAGATGCCAAAAAAAAGTAACTCCAAAGTAACAGTAACCAAAAGGTTACTTTGGCCATTGTATTACTCTAGATTAAATATTACTGTTGGGTAACATAACTTTAGTGTAACTGTATCTTAACTCCTTTTTTTTGGGAGGGTAAAAGCAGCCAGTATCTCAGATACAAAAGTGTTAAGATGAATCTGAACATCTGATCATCACAGAATCAATAAACAAAAAAGAAAAAAGACAGAAAATGTCTGACCAAAATATTCTTTTTTAATTAACCATGTAAAGTAAATTTTTAACTATGTTAAAAAGAATCTCTGAAAGCAAGTGTTGCAAATGGACTAATGTCTTCGAAATGTCTTCATTTGGTTGTTTCAGGTGTAATTAAAAGCAGACTGACAATGCCATTTGAGGAGAGAGCCAAACAGGCAAAGAACAAACTCTCAGCAAAGCTTTTCCACATTATGGACGCGAAGAAGACTCTTCTGTGTTTGGCCGCGGATGTGAGCGAAGCCTCCGACCTCCTTCGTTTGGCGACCCAAGTTGGGCCCCACATTTGCATACTTAAAACGCACTTCGACGGCGTCGAGAACTTTTCAAATGAGACATACACCCAACTGCTGACGATAGCGAACAAGTGCAATTTCCTCATAATGGAGGACAGGAAGTTCTCGGACATAGGCAACACCGTCCGCCTTCAGTACGGCCAAGTGAAGCCTTGGGCGGACCTCGTCACTGTCCACTCCATATCGGGGGAGAGCGTTCTCACGGCCTTGAAGGCCTGCGTGGGAGGGGGTGAGGACAAGGGATGCTTTCTCGTGGCCGAACTCAGTTGCGAGGGGAACCTCATCAGCAAAGAGTACACACAAAGTAGGCAGATTGAATTTGCCTCCCAGCGATGCACCTGCTCACATTATCGTTGCTTTTGCAGGTACTCTGAGAATGGCGGAGAGTCATGGCGACTTTGTTGTGGGGTTGGTGTGTCAGTCGCCTGGGCTGGTGAAGAGCCCTTCAATGATCCAGCTGACGCCGGGGGTGAGAATGGGAAAGGGTTCGGATGACCTGGGCCAGAATTACAATGAGCCCGAGTCGGTGGTGCTGGAGAGAGGAGCTGACATAGCAGTGGTCGGGAGAGGAATCACTTCGTCTTCAGATCCAGAAAAAGTAGCCATTTCTTACAAAGAAAAGTTATGGGAGGCCTATCGGAGAAGAATCGCGTGATTGAGATCGATAGGAAATGGCCACACAAATGGAGGAATCATTCCATTGACTGCAATTTGGGCGGTTATCCTCAGAAAACTTCTCCAAAGAGGCGTTTTCTGCAATTATTTGCTCCACAAATGAATCGATGTATATTTTTAAACGGATTTAGACTTTTAGAAGTAAATCTAAATAAAAAGTTTACATTTGTTACAATGCTTTGTATTTCTTTATACTCACATTATGCCCCAATGCCAACTCTTGAGAACCGTTGGAAGACTTCAAAATAGCTGAAGAAAAACTAAAAGTCTTGTTATCATACCTGAATATAAAAATAATATAAAATAATATAAAAAAACATAAATTTATAAATGAGAAAAGCCTTGAAAGTAGAGAGCATCATAATCAGCGAATATGTAGGCCTATATTTTTGAAATTTTAACTGAATTTTAATTTGTTTAAATTTAACAGATTTTTAATTTGTTTAAATTTAACATATTTTTAGGAACTCAGTTCAATCCAGAGCGCACCCTGAGAAGAATGAATGAAGTCAAAAGGAGGCGATATCACACCCATTAAAGTTTTACAATTGTAGTTTACTTTTTTGTATATAGTGTAAAATTTTCCAAAGCCAAAGTCGAGAAAACACGTTTTGTTTCGAACGTTAAATAGTGGCAATTGTCACTTACTGAATTTAAACTAAACGAAATGAATTTACAATTTACAAATCTCCGTATAATACATTTCTAATTGAATGGGAGTTGGAGGACATTAAAGTGTTTCAGCAGAAAAGACACTGAGGACGAGTGATTAACACAGGAAATTTTAAAACAACTTATTTTATTATCACATATACAACTGACTACATTGTTATTTAGGCATATTATAATGCTTCGGAATGCTTGCGAGACGAGAGTTTCATCGATTTTGAGAAAAGCACAAATCAAAATTCAATGATAAAGAAAAAAGTGCAAACTGAAGCTGCGATACACTTTGGACATTTGTCTGTACAAAATTTACACTCTTCAGCCCTTTCATAATCAATTGGCTTTGACTTCTTTTATCAATAAATTATCAAAGTTTACCGATAAACTAAAACCCATTGACGACCATTTTCAAATTCGAAAAATGGTTAATTTCCAAAAATTGCATTACCAAACTTCGTAAACATCGCTCATTTTAATGTCAACAATTTAAAGCCCAACTAATGTAAAAACCTATGCACTTATCGGCTTAAAAGCAGTTATTTCATCAACAAATAATAAAAAATGCTATAATTCTTTTTAACCGAAAGCCACTCGAATGAAGAACACAAATTTCTATTGACAGCTACACCCAACACCATTATAAAGAATGCTCGTGTTCGGTTAAACACGAGTCCACAACGAATACAATCAGATGAGGGAAATGAACCTCTAAAGAAGATTTCATACGTATTTTAAAACGATCCTATTCACAATTAAACATAACTAAAACTTTGCTTTCAACAAATATTTATTAATTTAATAATTTTCAACAAATTGGGAATCAACAAAATAAAAACCTCTCATCCCCTAAAATAACTTTAATAAATAAATATATACTTTTTTATGGTTAATATACAGTGGATCGGCCATTTTGCAACAACAATTCAAGGACTAATTCAAACTCCCGAGTTAAAATCTAAAAATATTCGATAATTATTCGACCCCGGCCTTTCCTCGAGGGAAACTCCGCTTCAGGCTGCAATACTGAACGGCCTCACTTCGACCTCTCTTCCTTCCGATTCTCTAAGCCTTAGAGTCTATCATGTCTATGTTTATTTTGTAGTAGACGTATGGAAAGTAATCCGCTTGTCCGAAACCTAGCCCGGGTATGTCGACGCTCTGAAAGGGATGAAAGAAGTCAGCATTTTCAGCATTTTGTCAAGGTTACACTTCACAACAGGAAATAAAGGCACTCACGTCCTGGTGGCCGGAGCCCTGGAATGCGCTGCTGTCCAAATGCCCGTACAGCTGATTAAGCACTTCCCTCAGCCTCTTCGTGTTCTTCTTGTTCGGGTGCAGGA
Organism: Brueelia nebulosa; assembly: GCA_028293925.1. Classification (NCBI taxonomy): domain Eukaryota; kingdom Metazoa; phylum Arthropoda; class Insecta; order Psocodea; family Philopteridae; genus Brueelia; species Brueelia nebulosa. The sequence goes on from JAQIBA010000036.1 coordinate 401,804, forward strand.
GCATGGCCTGGAAGTTGACGGGAAGCCCGTACCGCAACACCGACTCGACGAACACCCGAAGGGCTTTCACGTGGATCCACGCGCAGAAACACTCGCTGAAGTTGACTTTCAGCCAACGAACCAAAGGGCCCTGAAAGTCACATTCGATCAGTCGTCGTCTGCTGCTTACGGCCAGAACTCTCAGATAATCTCAGTTACTTTTTTTTGTATTATAATTTATTAAATTATAATACAAACACGAAAAGAACAAAAACGAAAAGCTCTGCCTTAACTCTTTTAACAGTCTATTTTATTTATAAAAACAGCAGAAACGGTGAAAAAAACTTTTCTTCACTTAAACCCAACCGCCATTTAAAGGTGCTTACGAATTTTTTTTTTAATTCTCCACACAAAACTTACAAACTGTTTCTTTTTATCCAAAACTAATTTGGTGATTTCGTTTTTACCAGCAGCCAATTCTTCTTCGTTATAAGTGAATTCTCTAACGACGAATCTGAAAAAAAAAAAACGTCTCACATCACCATTGAGGCCATTTTCAGAAAGATGTGAGCAATGGGACCCCTCTCTCTCTCTCTCAAATGTACCCACTTTTTTTCTCTGGCGTGAAGCTTAAACTCTTCGACGACCTTTTTGAACAAAGTGACCGTGAACAGTCCGTAGTCGTTGTCCTGCGTTATGAGCTGACTCGACCGCGGGACGATCATGTCCGTCAGCTTTTCGTAGCCGCTTTGCCAATCCACGAAATTGTTTCTGTAAAGAGCGACACGTTCGATTGGCTGTCCCTTCGAGAGAGCCTCCATTTTGCCCTCTTCCTACTCACTTTGGCACTATGACAAGCAGAGTGGTGAGGTATTCCGAATCTAAAATAAAGTGCTCTTTCTTTACGAGATCGGCCAGGTTTCGAGTGAGCAAACTTCCCCTGGAAATGAAGCGGAAACATTTTAGAAAATATGGCGCCGACGCCCGCCGACGACCGCCGACTCCCCTCTCGACCGCTTACGTCTGCTTCTTCTCGATGCTCTGAAGGTTGTTTTTCAGCTGATTATACGCGTTGGATTTCGTTTTGAGATCAGCGTCGATCTGGCCGATTTGCTTGCTGATTATGTCGGCGATGTTCCGGAGCGACTGCTTAATCGGGTACTTGGCCATGTCCCACTGGAAACGAGTAATGTAGCTGGGCAAGTCACCTTACGAACAAAAGAAACAATTCTGCTCACTCTGAGTTGGTGCAAACCGTCACTGGTGACGCAGTGCTCAGCTTAAGCACTCTGCCCTCTGAGGACTGAAGGAGATTCTCTGTGGAATGACGAGGGCAAAGAAGACAGAATGTGATCGGTGTGGTTACATCAAAACAGTGCGACAATAACTAAAAGCAATTAGACTCGGCCCTCGATTCACACGGTACCAGGAGAAACCGTGTAAAAGGACGGATTTTTGAACCCATAAATTTCGGGGAAAACCGTTAAGTTGGCAACCTTGGAATTGTCAACGGTCATTTTTTATGCCCTCCATTTTTTTTTTAGTTTTTTGTTGTCTAATCAACGACTGTCTTTTTTAAAGAAGATTTTAAGACAAATTACATATTTAAAAGTAGACGAAGCCCTCGATTTACACGGCAGATTGTTTCCAGGAGAAACCGCGTAAAAAAAGACAGAATATGTTCATTGAAACCTTTTAAAATGAAAGAAAGGATTGAAGAATAAGTGAATTGTATTTATTAGACTGTCCGGAAAATGTTATAGTGATCGTATTTGCATTTCAATTAATTTGGGTTCTGAAAAAAAAAACTAAGTTTGATTGGTCCGTAACGAGAAGAGGTATTTTGAATGCACACATACAGGAAAAACACAAGTTTGTGACTTTTGAAAAGCTTTAACTCATTAATCCTGGCTACTCATACAAAAGTATTTATTCATACATAAAAAATCAGAGTCAAAAAAGTAACAATTTAGAATTAAAAACTGACTGAAATTACACACAGTGAAATTTTCCTTTTGTTTGTTTAGTTGGGAAAAACATTATCATGAAAAAATCCAGGGTTTAATGAGTTAATGAGAGAAAGAAAATAAAAAGGTCAGTGTGCAGAAGGAGAGAAAAAAATCATGTGTTTCAGGTTCTACTGACAGTAGTAAGCAGACAGTAGTTTGACACATCACATGATTTTAATCCTTACTTATGACTCTTCCGTTAGTATGCCTTGAAAACCCACTTTTGGGTTCTACTCCAGTTATATTAGATGTGTTTAATACATGATAGGCATCTAAATGCAGAAAATCTGTTATCACAATTTGAAAAAACCAAACACCTTTACTTGTTCCCATTTAATGATTTAATTACTTCTTCCCTCTCCACTTACTGTTATTGGCCATTAGGTTCTCATGCAGTTTGTCTCTCTGATCCTCCAGGACTTCTCCCAGGTAGGCAGCCACCTTCCTGGTGATGGAATCCACAAAAGAATCCAACTTGCCCAGGTCATCTGACAGACCCACCAGCTGATCTAAGGTGCCCACCTTCAAAGCAAAATTATATTGTTGCATTCATTCTTACATCTATCCATTTTACTCTCTGTTTCTTTTTTTCTTTTTATTCTTATTTCTCCCTCCCTTTCACCTCATCCTAAAACTACACAAACCTCAAATCTATCTATAATTCAAGAGAGAGAGCTGACTCAAACCCTCAATTAGTTTTATTTCCCAACTTATATATCAATTTTCAAACACATACATATAAATATATTTTTTACATATTTAATTTACCTTTAGATCCGGAATGTGAAACTTGTAATTCACTGATAAATTGTTCTGTTTGCTTGTTAAATTATTCATAGTTTCCCATGTTTGCTGACATGTCTTTTCACCTGGTGCAGATATCAGCCAGTATTCTGTCATGGCCAACCTGGAAATGTAAAATGAGTGAAAATTTCAATCCACGAAATTATAATTTACACAGTGCGGGTGACTTGAAACCTTATAGGACGTATCGTTTTGATTCAGCAAACATTGAACGTGCTCCAATGTCTCAAAATAAGCAAAATTAATGCGCATTTCCTGAAAACTGTGGAATATTGGTGGAACTGGAGAATATTTGTGAAGGAATCAAAGTAAGTGATAGACATTACAGCTGGAAATCGAGGTGCAGCGAATCCAAGCGAACTTTATTCTTTTTTACTTTTGCCCTACTTGCTCAAGGCTGCTAAAACATTAGAGAGCCACTCGAAAATCGCAGCAAAGATAAAAATTACAAGTTTAGAAATGAAAATTTTATTTTTACCCCCAAAAGTGTTTGACAAAGTATGTGAAGGTTAGATTTATCTAACTCGCGGAAACGACAGAACCGTTTATGTTGTAATTATATTTAAATCAAAGCATAATACTTGCCCGACTGATTTCCTTGCTAAAAAAGTATAAAAGAAAAGGGAATAAAGAAATATTTGAATAATTAGACAGAAGATCCCACTGTTTGAAAGGCTACCATAACGATTCACGTGATTATGTGCTGCCTCTGGCGGAGATTTTCCTAACTAACTCTAGGACTTTGTCGACCAATGGCGTAGTTTTGACCGAATTTTGGGATTTCGGTGCTTTCGGTTATTAACTTCGTTCGTGAAACGATGAGCGCCTCAGATAAACTTGAATTAGTAAAGCAAAATATTAAAAGCTATCCAGATTTTCCCAAACCGGGAATATTATTTAGGTATTTCAAGTTCAAATTTGATAACTAATATTACGTTCACTTTGGGGTTGAAGTTCAGCTTTGAAATTAATGTTTTTTGGCAAATGTCTTAATTTACTTATCACGTGGAGCTGCTTTTTAAAGATTAATTATCTTTGGCTTTTATAAATTAAATGCAATATGTTTACACTGAAAACACTACAAGACGTGAATGATTAATATTGCATTTAATACTTTTAGGGATGTTTTTTCCGTTATGAAAAACCCCGAAGCCTCAAAGGCTTTATATGACCTTTTAATTGCTCATTGCGCCCCACACATTCCTAACATTGAGGCGGTCTGCGCTTTGGAGTCCAGAGGTTTCCTTTTTGGAACTCTCATATCAGTTTATTTTCACATTCCGTTTGTGCCAATTAGAAAAAAGTGCAAATTGCCCGGATCCGTTAAAAGTGTTTCATATACTTTAGAGTATGGCTCAGTAAGTTGTTGGATTTTATATTTTTTTTTTTATTTAAATAATAGATACCTTTTGGTGCTGACTCTCCTTTCAGGAAACATTTGAAATTCAGACTGATGCTTTAAAACCAGGTTCAAATGTTATAATAGTCGATGATCTACTGGCAACTGGTGGTGAGTATTTGAAAAAGTAACAAAATTTTATTTACATTTCAGTTTAGACATTCTTACTGGAAAAATACAGAATATTTATTCTTTAAAATGATCTGAGGACTTTCTGCTAAAAGGCTATGTTTGAGGGAAAACTTAGTTACAAAATATTTGACATTGAAAAAATAAGAAAATGTATGAATGTTTTCAAAGTCAAATAAATGAGAACAGTTTCTATGAGGAAATGTTTTCTTTCAAAAACAATCAGAAAATGACATTATAAATGTGGCTGAAAGTTTGAAATCATTAAGGGAATATTAGAAAAACAAGGCAAGAGGGATGTGTTTCCTATAAGAGGAATCAGATTAATGCTTCTGCTACAAGGACACTGAGATTAAAAAAGAATGACATGGGAAGGATGTCCTCATTCAATAACTGTCATTTTTCAAGTGTTAAAGCATAGTAGATGCAGAAGAATAGTGTCTGCAGAATATTGAAAGAGATAAGAGAACAGCAGAAAGAGGTTGCCAGAGATAGAAGACAAAAGAGGATGCAGAACAGCTGATTCAGTAGATTAAGAAAAAATAAAATCCAGGCAGAGACTAAATGGGATTGGGCTGCCTGAAGATGTTAGGGAATGTCATTTAGTTTTTGATCTTATCTAAAAGAAAAATGAATGTATTAAACATATTGGGGATCTCATCTCTTGCATTTGGCAATAGAATAAAACCCTGGAAAAAATAATAGTTACAAGCAAAGTTATAATTAAAATGAGAGGTTAATTTTAGTAATGATTTCTTTTTTTTCAAAGTTTAATAAATAAATTTTGTAATTTGTGAAAAGGGAGTCTTGCTGCTGGATGTAAGCTCATCAGTTCAGTTGGATGCAAAGTGGATCACTGTCTTGTGGTGATAGAATTAGAGGAACTCAATGGCAGAAATCAAGTTCCCTCTCCTGTTCATTCCATGATTAAATTGTGAAATATAAAATGCTGATATGCTCACTTGTTGAAAATCAAACTGATTTATTATGAAAAGACCCTCACAATCATTTTCAGAGCTCTCTGTCATTCATTTGTACTCAGAAAACAAATGAAACCCTCCTGAGCCAAACAGGGCCAAATCAGGCCAAAAAATGGCATAATCTCCTCCTTAACTATTCCTTAGCTTTTCCATAAGCAGTGCTCTACCATAACTTAAAATAAAGCCCTTTTTAAGCCTTTCAAAGAAGGTTCATTTAAAGGTTTACAGAAAACCTGACTGAACTATTTCTGTTTTTCCATTCAGTTTTAATGTAAATATAACGCTGCATTATATTTTACAGTAATTTGATTCATTTATTGATTTAATTTCTGTCTTAATAAACTTCATTAAAAACCCGTAACGTATTATTTAAAGATAACTTACTGATGATTAAAAAAAAAAAAAAAAAACAAGAATTAACAAACACAGCGTTTTTAAATAAAAATAAAATTGAACCGATTCTCGCATTAAAATAATTATGCGTTTTAGGATTAAAAATAAATATTTTTGGATGTAATACTGATTCTGTTGTGTCATGCAGAGGGAACTTGCCTGAAGTTTCCTTATTTTTCTGTCCTCCAAACAAAAGGATTTTTCATTTTCATTGAAACATTTGACGCCTTTTTGCTTTTTCGACAATTTCGTTTCTGGTGTTTAAAGCTGCCCTTATGATATCTCCTCCGCAGTCACTTAGAGAAGCATCTGAAAAAAATTATAATGTTGCATTTTTAAGCTGCAGAAAAAATCGAAAGCTTAACATTTGCTCTATAAAAATAATCCTCACCTTTTCTTATTGTAAATTTTGATACTTTTCCTTTTTTATTGTTTTTAAAATTCGTTTGAACGTTTAAAAATTTCCCTTCGGGTGAACAATCCCCTCGCGGCTGTTGGTGAACTCTTTTCGCGGCCAAATTTTCCCAATCGCTCTCTTTAGCGCAGTCCTCAGAGTTGTCCACACATTCCCGCCGATCTGCACTCGACTGTTGTGCTTCGCTCGCACACGTGAACTTCGACCTCAAACAAGAACCGCGATTGGCCTTTCCCTGTCGCCTGCCCCCCACGCGCTCCTCCTTTTCTTGCGTCTCGTTCGCAGATGATTCGTGTTCGTCTTTGGGGACTCGAGTGCGAATCGTCGTGATTTTCCTCATATTTAACGAGCTTTTCGGGGCAACACTTTTCGTCATGTATTTTATAGTCCGAGCTTTCGTCTTAGTCGCATTTTTAGTCTTACTTTTCCTGTAAACGTTAACATCTGATTAAAGAGAAAAAACTCCGTAAAAGTTTTCTCATGAGTGGGAGTGTACCCGAGCAAATCCGGTTTTGCTGGAAAATTACGATTTACAGTTTTCTGCCGCTGTTTTTCATTTTGTAATTTATTGAGATTTTCCTTTATTAGAGTTTCAACTTCATTTTCCAGTGAGTTGACTTTTCTCTTGAGCTCTTCCACGAAAGCCGTGTCGTCCTTTGATCCTTTTTTGCTCCTTTTGTCCCTCATTTCCTTTGAGAGCTCCACTTCGACGCTGCTTATCAAATCCTTTATGGCGTCTATTTTGTTACTCAAATCGGCTCCTTTGCTGCGGCGAAGATTGTCCCATTCGCAGGGCAACTGGAAAGAGATTGTAAAAAGGAATCAAGTCATTACCAGGTGAGCGTTGCAGGGTTTCATATTGATCAAAACGAAAAAATTACTTTATTTGTTAATAAATGCAACCATCCCACTGGTTAAGCGGGAGGGAAAAACTTACTTGTGGAAAATCACTATTTAATTTTTCCTCCTTCGCTTGGAAATTTTCGACTGTGTCGTCTGCTACACCATCAAGGCCGAGTTCCATTTCCAGTTTGCATTTTCGCAATAAAAGATCTGAGTAATAATTCCTTATTTCTTTTTCGAGTAATTCCGCGCCCGCTTCTTCGCGAAGTCTCTGGAAAAAATAATTCTCCTTTAGACGAGTAAAAGTGACAACTTTTCTGACAACTCCGGTTGCTACTAACGTGTTAACCTTGATTTTACTACACTAGAAAGCTGCAGATATTGTAGTGCTTTTGAACGCTCAATGAGCGCACGTACCCGCTTCGAAATGTCTTGCAGCACCCGTTCCAACTCCATTTCTTTTTCCATGATTTTTTCGTCCAAAACTTTGTCCCTGGTCGACTCCAAAACCTGGAGTTCTTTCAGTTTCAACTCCTGCCTCAAATTCTCCAGTTTTTTTCGTTCGATTAAAACCCTGTTTTCTTCCTCCTCGACGGTTTCCCTTATTTTCTCTTCGAGCTCTGAAAAGTTGTTCAGCGATGAGCATTCACTTCGACCGAATATAAACGCAGCCAAGAACTCACCTCTGTATATTCTTTTCTTGTCTTGGAGCTTGTCGTCTTGCGCTAACTTTTTTTCTAGAACTTTCTTCATGCTGAGGGCTTTGAACTGCTCCTCGAGGACTGAGTCCTGCTCTTGGCGGATGCACTGAAGTTTTTCCGCGCTCGCATCCACGATGAGTTTTGGGTAGGCGAGAAAGGAAATGTAGGTGCCCCGAGTGCCGAGACAGCGAAAGGGCGAGAAAAACTGGCGAGTGTGAATGTCCTCCGGAGTCTCTTTCAGGTAGTGGTATGCTTTGTGTATGACCATTTTCAGATCAACGGGGTTTTGTGTGTGAAAAAATTTCTGCGCGGGCAAAACAAAAGCACACGTGAAATGAGACTGAGACTGACTTTTGCCATTTTCTGTTACCTCGATCTCCTCAACGCCCCGCAGATTCCTGATGGCACCTTGACAGACTACATTGTAAGCAATGATGGCCATGAAAAGAAATGAAGGTTCGTTGGATAAAACGTGGTCCCATAATTTGAGCCAGTCAGTTTTTGACAACACCTGCACGATTAAAAATCGGCGATAATTGTTCATTTTTCATGTGCCACAATAAAATATCAATTAATTGACTAATTACTTCTGAAAAAGCTGTGTGGAACAACGGGCAGACAGAAACACTCGACGTGACGTTATTTTTCATGTAAAACTCGAGAAGATTTGGATCGTAATGTCCTAATATACTTTCCAACACGGAAAGCATATTGATAGGTGGGAACGGGTAAAACTCGAACCAATTTTGGCACCAATTAACTGAAAAAAATCTATTTTTAACTTGTCACAATATTTTTTTTCGCCGTTTCACTTACCGATTATAGTGGCGACGACTTCGAAGCAGACCAATGGATTCGAATGAAATAATTTGACGAAAGGGAACACAAATTCAGGGAGAAAGTCTACCTCTCCAAACAGTGGGCACCAGTGGGATATATTTGACAATAACCTGAAATAAAAACCTTTTTATGAGCTTTATTAAATATTGGGGGGGGGGGGGGGGGGGAAACCGCACAATCCGATCAGAAAAAAGTACCTTTTTAGAGAATTACACAAAGCTTTATTGGCTAAAGGATACTTCAAATCCAATTCACTGTAAGAGGGGTGACACTTTTTTAAAGACAAACTAACAAATGATTCTTTATTTTCTGGCAGTTTTAAAAGTGTCTTCCAAATTAATGTTCTGTATGACTCTGGATATTCACCAAACTGTTTGAGTATTGGTAATAACTTTTTAACACTTAGGGTGTTCTTTATCTAAAAATAAATAGTTTAACAAATAAACAAATTGTTCAACAATAAAATAAGTCTAATAATTTGAGATTTAATAAAATTCTCACTTCCTTCTGAACGCTGCTGAGGGATTCATAAGATCTTTGAGTCCTCCTACTGCTGCTTGAGTGGTATCTATTGCTTAAATCCTCATTCAAGGTGCCCAACTCCTCTAAATCTTTAGGGAAATCCTTATTAGAAAGTATTCTCTCAATTGTGTAAATGTTAATCTCTCCTGTTGTGAGAATACTGGCTATATATTTCCCATTGGGGCTGAGTGAAAACTTGGCTGCAAATTGACAGCTTTTATGTTTCATTCATTACAAAAAATTGGCCTCATTGATAAAATACAAAATCTACCTGTAACTCCATTGTTTTGATGCACCCATTTCAAGAAAACCAATGTTTCTATATCAAAAAAAACCAACTCTTGTGACATTGTGAGCATAATGAGAATTTTGTTGGCACCTCCATCAAAAACTTGGGAAAGGAATTCCATTTGCTTCACACCAGAAATGTTCTCAGGAAATTCAACTACATTTTTAATGACCCAGGTATCCAGGCAAAAAATGACCAGGTTTGTACTGTGCCCTCCTATCACCATTGCCCTGCCATTTTTTGTGATGGCTATTGCCTTCAAGTGATGAGTTTTCCATGTTTCAGGAACAATTTGTTTAATGCATTCAAAACTCTTAAATTTCCATATGTGCATTGTATCATCTTGAAAACAGGCAAGAATGTGATTGCTTACTGGCATAAAAAGCACCTAAAATGTATTATTTTCACAACTGTCATATCATTCAGCAGCTCCTTCACAAATGCTCTCACAACAACAGAAAGCTGACCACTAAATTTCACCTTTTTTAATGAAACTTCCAACTTAAGTGAAAGTCTATGAATCTGTGTGAAAGTTGATAAGTCCCACACAATTGCTTCAGGACTGCATGAAGTCAGGCAATAATAGCCATCATCTGAATATGAGACCTCAGCAACAGGAACTGAGTGACCCTGAAGTACACCAGTCACATTTCCAGTCTCTGCAATTATCAGTTGCAAATTTTCCACCAAGAATGAGCAACTTTGTAAGTAAACATAAGACTTACCTATGTTAATGAATAACACAGAAGTATTACTTAAGCCTATTAACAGTTCTTGTTTCCTTAAAACAGGAAAAGAAATAACAGTCAGAAGACCAACTTGTGGTAACTGCCAATACCTACAATGAGAGGGTAAAATAAGTTTCTTATCAAAGCAAATCTTCACATTTCACAATCTTTTCGCAAGTTACCTTTCCATTTCTAGGTTGATAATAAAAACATGACCTTTATGATCTGAAACAGCTAAGTGACTCCCCGTGTCATTAAATGAAGCATGAATAAATCTATATCTTTTATTTTCTCCCAGAGAATCTGAGTAAGAATGATGAATCTGAAGGATGAGCCTGTAATAATTTCAATGAATGAAATTTTTAAATTTAATAAAAGTAATTCAAAATGGAATTTCAGAACTGAAAAAATTAAATATTGCGCTTTTGCAAAGAACGACTATAGATTTTATCCTAAAGGTTTGAAATTTCAATCATAAAAAAAATTTGTTCACCCATCGTTTCGTTGAGTTTTTAAATTAAATAAAATTTTTTTTAACTGATAATCTTGCGAACTTAAACCCAACTCCATTATCGTAAAAAGAATAAAATTTCTTAAGAACTACGCATTGTTTATGAACTAAATCCGTTGAAACAGTACACATTTAGAATTTGAAAAAGTGCGACAAAATTCTCTGAGATTATGTTGGTTATCCTGTTTTACTGTGGTTATGATGAATCGTCAGTGATCGAGTTCTTTGGGTTCCTGTTTAACTTTGATAGCAAGGTTTTCAACGCAGTTTGACGTTTTCCCGTTCCGTGCACTAGTAAATTCCCAAAATGAGTTTTTTCGGAAAGATGTTTGGTGGGAAAAAGGGTGACAAGGCACCCACCACCGGGGAAGCGATTCAGAAACTCCGAGAAACTGAAGATATGCTAATAAAAAAGCAAGAATTTTTAGAGTCTAAGATCGAACAGGAACTGCAAATTGCAAAAGCAAATGGAGTTAAAAATAAAAGAGGTGTGCGCAATTTTATTTTTACTTATTTTCCTGCTGCTTAAGGTGCCTAACACTTGCTGAGAAATGAGTTAAGCCTAGCCGTGAATATTTAGTCCCAGACTTTTTGCGTCACTCCAAAAATATTCACAGGCATATCGCTTTGACCAAATGAGGTTAAAGGAAAAAGTTTGACATATTCTTTTTTGAAGTCTTTTTCCTGAATGAAATGACTTTATCGGTATTAATTCAAGCAGAGATTTACGAACAGCGGCATATTAAGAATTTTTTAAAGTGGTACACGATTCTTTTTTACACCTGTACTTGTTAATTAATGATAGTTTTTTTTCCTCATGCTTAGCTGCGTTGCAAGCCCTTAAAAGGAAGAAGCGATATGAAAAACAACTCCAACAGATTGATGGTACTCTTTCCACCATTGAAATGCAAAGGGAGGCATTGGAGGGTGCAAATACCAATACAGCTGTACTTCAAACAATGAAAAATGCAGCTGATGCTCTGAAAGCTGCTCACAAGCATATGTAAGACAGATTTTTTTGTACAAAAGTTTTAGATTTATAATTGTGATATTCACAAGAGTTTTGTTTGATTGTGCAGGGATGTCGATCAAGTTCATGACATGATGGATGACATTGCTGAACAGCAGGATGTAGCCAGGGAGATCTCAGATGCCATTTCTAATCCTGTGGCATTTGGCCAGGATGTGGATGAAGATGAACTTATGAAAGAATTAGAAGAGCTTGAACAGGAGGAATTAGATAAGGAATTATTGGGTGTGGCTACTCCAACACCTGAATTGCCTAATGTGCCTGTAGGGGAGCCATCAAAGGCAAAAGCAAAGGCCAGTAAGTACATTTCTTCTGCTTGAGTTCAAAATCTGGATGATTAAAAACCAGATTTGTGTAATGAAACAAGAGCACTCTTTTATTATTGTGGTGACTCAGATAAACCTTGAACCCAATAATCAATCAGCCTTTGACCTCACTTTCTAAAGAAAAATCATAACATTTTCTTTGAAAGGAGGCCATTTTTGAATTCTGTACAACTTTAGAAGGGGTGTCAAACTCATATAAACATGGGTGAATTAATTTCAATGTTTAGAGAAACAAATATTTTCTTTTGAATATTACATTGTAAAAAACACATATAAAATTATTTATACTGTACATCTCTTTTCTACTATCTTTTCTATTTGGGAGGGAAATTTTATTGTCCAAAATCACTTTCAAAATTGACAGACAGTAAAGTAAAATGATCCATACAGTTTGTGAATTATTTTATATTCTGCTTTCATTTCAAGTGTATTTTTACTTTGTATTGGATGTATTGATTGGGCTGCACCAATAAGTTTAACACTCCTTATGTGAAGTGTATTTTGGAGAATTGACATTTCCTAAATTTAATTGAAATTTTTGTGAAGAAAATATTTTTGTGTGCATTTAATAAGATTTCATTGGAGTGAATTTTAAGCAATTGACCTTTGAATGTTTTTAATTGAAAAAGGGAGTCCCAGTGGGAGATGTTATAAGAAAATATTGAAAGCATTAAATAAGAGAACATTGAAGACACATTTCTGTCTGTTACTTGAAGAATGTTATTATTTTTTATATGATTTATCAAAAGTCATTCTCAATGTTTTTCCCCCATTTTTCCAGGTTCTTCCAGAAAAACAAATCCTTCACCCAAAACCAGTAAGTCAACAATTCCTTCACCCTAATTCCTTAATAATTAAATTATCACATCTGTAAAGCTCACTTTTCACCACTGCTTTTAAACAACTGCTCTAACAACTGCAGAAAAAAGTTTCGACGGTCGAATATTCATATTATTATTTCGTTTGAATGAATTCGGTGTCGGTGCATTTAATATTTACATTTCGTTTACGTAATGCGATGGCGGATTGATTGTCTGTGTGTTCGTTTCAGAAAAAGCAGACGACGACGACGACATGAAGGAACTGGAAGCCTGGGCCTCGTAAAGGTCCGGATGATGTCAAACTGTGAGGAAACCGTGGAGAGAAGAAGGAAGCGGCAACGACTGAGACTTTGATATATTATATTAAAAGCATGTAAATTTAAGAGCGCACCCTTTCTTTTTCCATCGAGATGTAATCTCAATGTTTCTTATTTTTCAAGTACATTTACACTAAAGATTTTGAAGTTTCTCGCGCGAAAACGAACGCAAACGATACCGCATCAGTTATTTTTTTATAGAGTTTAGCCGCATATCTTAGATTAAGTAATATTCACAATTCTTCCATCGCTATTAAAAATGATTAACCCATACAAATTATTTACACTCAAGAGTATTGATCTGCTGCTTTAAGGGATTGTTTTGTAATTATTTTTTTATTTTGTGCTCTTAAATTCAACATTTATTGTAAATATTGTTGTTATCGTTGCTTTCAGCCCAAAATTTTAACGCTTTTTCAATTGAGACAAAGGAAATAACTCAATAAATAACATCTTTTCAAGTTTTTACATTCTTTGTACTTCCTTATTAATAATTTACAAAACTGTAATGATGATAAAAAATATAAAATTTAAAAACAATTAAAGAATTCATGTACAGTTTTGCTCGGCCACTAATTCCAGAACAAAAACAACAGAAAAACGCGCTTTTAGATCTGTTAATTCTAAAGGTAACCCAAATCTTGAAGTTGTTTTTTTGACAGTCCTTTCCCATAGGCCTCCACCAGAAGTCGCCCCTCAATTCCGTATGTCTTTTTAAATAATTCTCGGTTGACTTCTCCCTGGTTTTGGTCGAATATAATCGCCGTCGAATATTTCAAATCGTCTGGGGCGAAGAATGATTTCCTCAGGAACGTTAAATATCGGCCCAAAGTCGGTTCCCCCGCGGCCAACATTCCCATTCCTCCAATCAGTGTGAAAAACTAAAACCAGTATAGATAATATAACTTTAGTTGATGTATCTCTCTCAATCGGTAACATCTGCCTCAATGTATTAATTTTTTTTAATTATATTTCTCCCCTATATCGGCCTATATAACGTCGTCAAGGGATTCAGTTCAAAAAATGAAATTACTTACAGCGATAATTTTCATTATATTCTGAACAATTCCCCGACGATAATTGATACACTGACGAATTCATATTTACTTTGAGGAATTAATCAGTGAAAGGTGTAACTGTATTCGCATACCAATAAACTTTGATTTTATACACATGCTCTCGTTAATATTAATGAAGGAGATTTGGACAATGGAAGGGTTACATAATGGCGAAGAGCAGAAGTTTGAAAATCCTGGCAAACATTTGCAAAACTATTCCATTCATTAAAAGAAGTACAGCGGTGCCTCACAATTTGACCAAAGCGCAAAACATGACAAATTAAGTGTCGTAAATACAGTGCATTTTTGGGTGCTTATTTCATTTACATTATACTGCTGTTTGAGCAATTAAATGTGAGTATAACACTTATATATATAATATGTAAGGTTTACAGTTGAGTTCAAAGTATTTTCAGGTTAAAATATTTTACTTTGGTATATTTTAGCGATTAGTTAATTGAATTTACATTGATTTATATGGAAAATTGTGTCTCGCAATTCGATCAAAATCCTGACACGAATTAAATTCAAATTAGCCATCATCAGAAGTCCAGAAATTTTTTTCAAAGAAAATAATTATAGATTTGAGTGGAAAAGTATAAACGAGGTAATTTCCTCATGGCGACCGCATCTCTCAACGCCCTCGAAAGGGCCATTTTGCAGGTGACGTAACGGCACAACAAAATGTGCCAAAATACTGCTTTCGAAATCCCCGAAAAGTATTTAAGTGTTTCACTCGCAGATTTCGTTTGCTTTGTGACCGCCGAATTGAGAAATGAGCGGTGGATGAAAAGTCAAACAAAAGTTGAAGAAGATGTCGCCGCCATGGAAGTTTGCGATTAACTGAAAACACCGAAATGGGACAGCGAAGAAGTGGTTGGCCATGAACGCGTAAATCTATTTTTATAGTACTCTCTGGATGTTAACAAATACAATCACAAAACCCTTGCTCAACCGGCATCCTCGGTTAAATCTCCTTTTGCGGTGTCACTTCTTTTGTAAGACTTTCTTTGAACAGTTTGTTTTTGAGTGAGTCGAAATGAATTTAAAGACATTTCCAAGGGTAAGTTCAGCATTTCGTTCGTCCCGTAAGGCGGTTTTCGCATGCATTTTGAGTTTTCTTAAACTTTCAGATTATTTTTCTGACGTTGTTCTTACTGGCAAAAAACTGTTACGGTCTCACCGGGATAATAAAAGATCTTCTTCGGAATAACGTGGCGGGTCCTGCTGTGAACTTTCAGGTAATTATTACGTGAATGACTTCACGTGATTGACTTGGATGTGATACTGAATCTGATAATGACTGTTGGCAGACTGTGTCTTGGCCAATCGACCCGGACGCCGGTCTGAGAAGAAGAACAGAGTATGAAGCAATCAATGGCAGGTACGGGTACAAACACGTGGAAAGACTGGGATTGGGGGAAGACGGGAGGACAGAGGAGAGGCGACTTCAGCAGCGGTTGAGGGACGAAGCAGGAGCTCTCGCATATACGCCATCTTTACAGAGGGGTTATTAATTGTAGATAAATTATGAAGAAAAGTGGAAACAATCTAAAAAAGTGTCAGTATTCTCTCCAGAGACTTATGTAATCCCAGTGAGGCAGTCAGCCTTGGGATCCGAATGAATGTGTATTTCTGTTGAAATATTAATTAAAATAGAATGATTCTTAAAATGTTTCGTACTTTGTACTTAATAATAACACTTTGTTTCCTCTTGTGTGAATTTCCCCGGTTCGCATAAATGAATCATTTTCATCCGTATATTCTTCATTGATTTTTCATCTTTATTAAAATTTAATCGATGAGAAAAGCTACAGCCGCCTCTAATGTCTTCCATCTGAAAGTATAATTCCATTTTTAAGTCTTACTTTTATTTTTTTTGAAAAGACAAAACAAATTATTTTGGTAAATTGCAGGAAAGCCAAAAATTATGAGAATCTTTAAAAACATTATACACTGTATAATGTTTTATTCCTACTTTTCAATTAGCCACGGAGTTTTAAGGACAACTATCCGTATTTTTTCGTCATAATTATTTTAATTTTTTATAGTACATTTCAGTGCAAAATAAGCTCGACAGAAAATTTTAAAACTTTTTTTTACATTTCTTTGTTCTTTACGGTTGTCATTCAAAGATTTCAAATTTTCGATTTCCTTTTCGAAATGTTTAATGCCTCTGTATATCGAGAAAAAGTATAGCTCGAATTAAATACGAGGTTCAGTGGATTTACTCACTAACTTACTTAATCAATTTATTTTTGGTTTTTTCGGTAAAAGCCCGCGATTTTTGAACTCAGTTTGAAAATGGCGAAACCGTTGGAAGTTGAAAACATGGTTGCCAATTAGACTGTGGCCAAGTAGATTCATCCTGTTTTGAGTTAGGAAATTCTAAATCGCCGTTAAATGTTAACAATTTTGTAATAAATGTTTGCTCGATTTATTTTTTTAATGTTCAAGACATTTTATCATATTATATAGTATGTAGTATAGATAAAAATCTCACTCTAGTAAAATATTACTAAATGTAGGCATCCCGGCTTCTTCAGTTTTTGAAGAAATGAAATGGATTTGAAATGTTTGAAGAAAATTAATTGTGATCAAGGAGCTGTTAGGGCTGTCAGGTTTAATGGTACGTCCTTTTCTTTTTAACTTATATAATTTGATGTTTTTCAATAACGACTCCTTTTTTTTTATTAGTTGATGGATGTTACTGCTTGACTTGTGGCTCAGACAAAAAAATAAAATTATGGAATCCGTATAAAGGTCTGCATTTAAAAACATACGGTGGACATGGAAGTGACGTGACAGATGCATGCGGGTCTTGTGACAGCAGGTGAGTTGACGTTGCATACATTTTACTTTATTTATTCCTGAATAGATAAAAGATCTCAGTTATCCCTTCAGGCTAATATCTTTCCAGTCAGATAATATCATCAGGTGCTGACAAGTCTGTGATTTTGTGGGATGTTGCCACTGGACAAGTAGTGAAAAGGTTTCGTGGCCATGCTGGTAAAGTTACTTGTGTTAAATTCAATGAAGAATCAACAGTGGCTGTGTCTGGTTCTCAGGACAATACAGTTCTAATATGGGATATCAAGAGTAAAAGGAATGACCCCATACAGGTAATGTCTTATAGCTTGAAAGTTATTCATGTTGCTGTTTTTTTTCCTCAAAATTCACTATTTGAAATATTCTTTAGATTCTTAAAGATGCCAAAGATTGTATAACATCTCTTCAAATAACAGATCATGAGATTTTGGTTGGCTCATTGGACTGCTCAGTTCGGCAGTATGACATCAGGGCAGGACAGCTCGTTACAGATTTTATTGGAGGTAATTTTCTTTTTCCTATTTTATTCTAACATTTTTTAAAGTGATTGAGTACTTACTCTTTTTACTTTTAGATCCAGTGACCCACTGCAGCTTCACAAAAGATTCACAGTGCACTTTGGTGAGCTCAGAAAATATAATTCGGTTAATGGATAAGCAAACAGGGGAACTCCTTTCGGACTACAAAGGTCACACAAGCAAAGATTACCTTATTGAAAGTTGTGTGAGTGTGAAAGATAGTTATGTATTATCAGGCTCTTCAGATGGTTGTGTCTGGTGCTGGGAATTAATTTCTGGTAAATGTGAAAAGAAACTGGATCATGCTCCTGATAGAGTTGTGCACTCCATTGCATCACATCCAACTAAAGATACTTATTTGACAGCAACAGGAGGAAAGTTTTGTCTTTGGGGTGAAAAAGAGGAAGAAGATGAGGGAACTCAACCCACACAATGATTTTAAACACAATTCTTTTTGATGAAATTGTATTATAAAAAAAAATAAGTGGTTGATAAGACAGATAATGATTTGCATATTAAATGTACACAATATAATTATAACATGTGTATCTATTCAGGTGGAAAAATGCTAGAATTAGACTGAATCAGGTTCCTAAGGTATTCACCAATGTGTTAAACCTAAGTTACCTGATTTACATCAACTTTATATATGATTAATAATAGGGTCTACAATTTCAAAAAGCTTAGCATATTTCCCAGATCTCTGAGCTATGTCAAGTGCAGTTTCATCATTGTCATTTTTTAAGTTTGAGTCTAAATTTGGATTCATTAACAGCAGTTGCAGTGTCTCTTTGGCATCTCCATTAGATGCTGCTAAATGAAGTGGTGTTTGTCCTGTCATTGTAAAAATGGAAGTATTAAAAAAAGTTTATTTAAATAATACAATTTAAATTGTTAGTTACCTCCCATGCTTTTGCAGTTTATATCTGCTCCAATATCAAGAAGTTTTGCAGCACTTGAAGCACTGTTCCACCTACAGGCAGAATGAAGAGGCTGCCACAGGTCAACTGTTTTGGCAGAGAAGTCAGCTCCAGATGTTAATAAGAACTGGAAGAAAAAGCAAATTTAAACTTTTCTCCTCTTTCTCTTTCTGTGTTCTGTAATAAAATGGTTACCAATATTGAACTATGACCATAATAAATTTAACTTTATCAACATTTAATATAATAACCTCAACAACTTGACTGTGATCATTGTAACAGGCTCTGTGTAGAGGAGTATAGCCATCTTTGTCTTTTATTGTAAGCAGTTCTTTATTCAAAGTCACCAAATTTTTAACCAAATCCAGTTCTCCATTTTCAGCAGCCCATAAAATTTCAGTCTCTGGTTTAGCTGAAAGGAAAAGCAATTTAATTAACCCCAGGAGCTGAATTCAAAGTGCAAAACAAAAATCCATGCAAACCATGTGGATTCTGTTCTTCTTCAATGCCTTCTGTGTCATCCTCCCATCCACTGACCAGGAATTTCTCTGAAAGTTCCTTCTTTTTCAAGTTTGAGATTCTTTTGATTTCTTTAACCTGTTCTTCATTAAATTGATCTTCCTCTTCTGAAGATGACATTGTTTTTGTTGAATGTACTTAGATAAAAACATAACAAAACTGAAAAATATTACAAAAGCTTTTAAGCTATACTTTTTTTATATTTTTGTATGGTTATGAGGATTACTATGAATTGGAAGGGTAAGCAATGTTGTATTTAAATAAATAAAACCATGTAATAAAAAACCGAAAATTTCTAATGATTCATTAAAACATTATGATAAAAATACATATAAACAAAAAATTGTTAAAAACTTGTAGAATAATAACTAAGAGGGACAGAAGAATTTATATTTCAATTTAATCCGAAGAAACTTTTTTAATACTTACTTGATTTCACCTAAATATTAAAGAGTGTAATCGGTTTAATTTTAACTCAATATTTTCGATTAAATTACTCTATACAAACTTTTGTAATCCGCATTTTATCGACAACTCCATGACAGATTTATGCACTCTATGGAAATAAGACGACCGGCCACATATTAATTTTTGAAGCTGAAGTTTATTATTTTTTAGGTTTTTTAGCTGGCGGATTTGTAGTAATTTGTACAACCTGGGTTGATTCTCACTTTCTTAGTAGTTTTCATGTAATTTGAAGTTTGTTTGCATTCAAAGTAAGTTTTATTCGGAAAAGTATGACATACAGTCAATTTCGTTAAAAGTGTAGGTTAAAATTTCAATTTTTAATTTTCTGAATCAACTTTTTTTTTAGAATGATTACGGACATACAGCTCGCCGTTTTTGCGAATGCTTTGGGAATCGCATTGTTCTTATTAGTGGTTCTCTACCACTACATCACTGCCAACTACAGCAAGTAGAGACTATGATATCTGTCTTCAAGGACAGTGCTCACATCCGTAACATGCACAAAAGATTGTGTGCAGTTGCTTGGCGACTGTTGTGCACATTGATGTCGTAAGCCTTCCAGTTGTCACGGTCTTAAATTGTAATAGGCATTATAATTTGCAAATGCAGTCAGAATTTGTCTGGAGATTTTTTATGAGAATATAAAAAGTTTTTGGAAAACTGTAACATTTTTATTCATTGGAGGACAAAATGAAGCCTGCCTGGAAAGAAGCCTCAACAGTAATATTGACTGCTCTCAAAAAGTCTTCAGTTAATTCAAATTGGAATTACAACCTCTTAACCCTTAAGAGAAGCTCACAGAGTAGTTTCATGCCAAGTGGCCATGTTTTTCCTGGAGGGACAACAGAACCTTATGACAGTGATAAAGAGTGGTTAAACTTTTTTTCAAATTTTAATTTGAGTTTGAATAATCTGTCTGGAAAAGTTACAGGAAAAATACCTCCAATTTTAGAGAAAGAAGATTTGCAAATCCCAAAGTTATTGTCATTAAAAATAGCAGCAATAAGAGAAACCTTTGAAGAAACAGGCATTTTACTGTGCTCATGTAAAGATACAAAATCAGCACATAAATGGGTTTCCCATAATGCTTTTGAAGGGTTGGATTTATGGAGGACAAAAGTTCAAAAAGATCCATCTGAGTTCTTTAAAATGTGCCAGAGTTATAACTGTTTTCCAGATGTGGGCAATTTACATTTATGGAGTAACTGGTTGACTCCCACCAGCAAAGGGAAGAAACGTTTTGATGCTGCTTTTTTTATTGCATGCTTAAATGAAAGTCCAGTTGCAGTTGCTGACAATGCAGAAGTTGAAAAGTTAAGTTGGCTTTCACCAGAGAAGGTGATGGAGTTAAACAAGGCCAAAGAGATTTGGCTTCCACCTCCTCAGTTTTATGAAACTGGGAGACTCCTCCAGTTCAAAGACATTGAATCATTAAATTCTTTTGCCTCAGACAGAAGTGCCAAAGGTTGTGAAAGATGGATGCCAGTCAGAGTGAAAACTTCCAATGGTATGGTGTCATTTTTACCTGGTGATGATGCTTATGGGGTTCCAGACTATGTCACAGCCACAGAGCTTGCTCAAGTTGAAATGTCCAATGAGGAGCTTAGAAGTGAGCACAAAGTACTTCACAGGATGGAGTTTATGAATGTGATTGAAACCAAAGTTGTAGTCAGGAATTATAATCCTAGTTGTGGTCATGTGCTGCCTGTTGGACTTAATTGAAATTTATTTTTAATGGGTTTTATGGGATTAAATAAATGTTTTCAAAGTTTATTTAAAAAATATAGGAAAAATATTTAATTATGAGATAAAATTTTTTTTTTTAAGATAAAAGTAAAATTTATAAGTACATACACAGCCTGATCATTATCATTTATTTCAAAAATTCTAATTTTATAAATGGGTCTAAAATAATTGGAAAATGATTTGAACTCGGAATCAAATAAAACCAAATTTTGTCAAAAATTATTTTATTAAATATAATAAAAATTCCAACTTCGTACGCTAAATATTGTGTTTGTAAAATAACACTATCTCATTTAGTCTAAAATAAAACAGTAACAAAAATCTTTAGACACGAATATCAATTATAAATAGTTTTTATGTCTGTGGGAACTTTGTAATCCCTAAAATATCCACTCGCGACTCTGCAATAAATACAGGATGATCAAATTGTTTTTAAAGCGATGCACAATTTAACAGGAAACAGTGCAACAAAAGATATATAATGAACTTGTGGAATTGCATCATTTATAATCGCATAATTTGAGCACCAGTGACCTTCCACACTCATGTGAAATCATTTCTGTTTCTCCAAAGTTTTCGAGAAAATTTGTTCGAATGATCACGACCTGCATTCCATAATTGAAAAGTAAATAATGATAGCTATCCTTTGGTTTGTGCATAACCCCCATCAACTGCTTTTCTTTGATATTTTAGATAAATGCACTTCATTTTCGCAACTGATAAAATTTACCCATCTTTGGCAATAAATAACAAGTCTTTGTGAAATTAAGTCTCTTCGATTGTAAATGAATATTTCGTTACTGAAAGCGAACACTTACTCCATTTCAACTACTTTTTACTGCAATAATCCGAAAATGATTCGGATTATTGACGACAATTAACCGATTAAATTTTCAATAATTTCGGTTTTTCTTAGAATAGCGGCCAATAGTTAATTCATTGTGGAGGTGCAGTCATTCACACGGCCGGTATTCGACCGGGATTAATAACGGATAACATTTTCTTTAATCGCGGCTTTCTCTTCCTCGGCCGCGTTCTGTACCTGTAGAACCTGCAAGCGGAAAACACAACGACGAGGAGCAGCAAAAGCAGAGCGAGTGCCGGATAAGACGTGAGGTTCTTCTCGGTCTCTCCCTCTTCATCCCTCCACATCCAAACGTCGTTGCCCGCGTCGTCCAGTGCGTTGTCTTTGAGCACGGGGAACTGCCAGACGGGGAGTTGTGCCTCGATGCCCACTGAGAGGAGCTTTTGAGACTTGTACAGGTTTCTGAAAAGAGCATTGCTTTTGAGAGGAAATACACGAGAGAGTTTTCAATGACCGTTGTAATCTCTCGTTCTGAAAAGTCAAGTGAATTAACGTTGCGTTACGTACTCTGTGAGGGGACGTTGAAGAATCTTAAAAAGAGAACTGATCAACTTACTTACGTGGGAGCTGACTTATTTAGAGGAACGGGTTGAGCCCACATTATGCGGGGGCATGGGGGCAGTTCGCGCGTTTGAAAGGAATTCATGTGGTTATCGAGCACTTTCGAGTAGCGATACATGTGATTCCCTTCCATTCTTTGGGGAAGTTGAACCGCTTGACTCGTCAGTTTCGACTCACTTTCCTTGAAAACAGAAGGCATATGACCGGTAGACGTATATTCTAAAATCCCATCCAACATCCAGAAACAATCTGCACAAGCAAGAGAAAAAGCTTACGTAAAATTTAATAACACCGACTTAATTTCTTCTTTGGAAGCGCTTTATTACCTTTTTGTAAGTGACTGTTGTCTAAGCAGTTAGAATCACCGTACACGATAACTTTTCCACTGCTGTCACTGACGGCAGTCTGAAGAAATCCCAATATGGGCACAGTCTCCGAAGAACTATCAGTCTCTCCCAACATTTCCTTCCCTTGGTCTTTCAAATGTTTTTTAATGAGAACCCCCGTTTCCGGGAACTGAACAATGTGAGTCCCCGAGGCGTAGTACATGTCGTGGTCCCCGATCCGAAAATTCCCTTCGTACACTTTATCCCCGAGGGCTATGCCCCACGAGGACAGGAGGTCGTTCAGGGCAGGAACATTGGCGCCGCCCGTGTCCGGCATCCACCACTGGCGGGTGTTTTCGTCGTAGAATTTAACCTTTCTCATCACGGAAACGTTGTACCAATCGGCGAATACAACCAGAGAGAGCCCATTATCGACGTCTTTTTTCAGTTTGGCCACTTCTTCCGGAAAGTATTCTTCTTCGGCGTCCACGAGTAACAGAGTGCCGTAAAGTGATGCATCAAAGCACGTGAACGGCGAGCCCAACACTTCCACATAATAACCGTTGTTCCGCAAATGCTGATACATGTCCTTAAAGTTTGTATGAATGTGGTCGCCATTCCAGTCGAGAGGATCGTTCTTCATTTTTAAATTATCCCGAGGAAAATATCCAGGAGGATATCTCAAATTATGGTACTGATCCCATAAAACGCGCTTCTGACGAGGAGGAGTGGGAATGATTTTCGCTTTGAGTGATAATTTCACGGTGGACACCCTCGGCTCCGTTTCCTCGTCCTCGGGGGGTGATTCTATCGTGAGGGAGATGTGACCCTGAGCCACCCCTTCCCAGGCCTCCGCACTCTTCGTCACGCTCACGCTCACGGCCAGCCACCCCGACCAGGGCCACAGCAAGTCCGAATAAGTGAATCCCACGTCCAGGTATTGCCCGTTCTGCGGAATATACGGCGACCACACGGGTTTCCCGACAATGCGACCGGAGACGCCCATTCCGTTCAATATCGTCACGTTTACAATTGTCGGCATCGCCCCGTAGTACAACGACTGCGTGCAGTACGGCCACATGTACTGGCACTCACTCAAATCGATGTAACTTGGACTCAGACTCGCTTGCGGTTTGTAGCTGTTGAGGATTTGAAAAGCCTTCAGGAGGTCCAGTTTCCCATGGCCCTGCTCGAACATGTTCACCCCCGGCAGTCGACGAGCCGAGGCCATGAGCGCCTGCTTCATGCTCGCGGGGTTGATGACGTTGCCCCGATGCAAGACCCCGCTGGCCAACAGGGTGACCGCTCCCGCGATCACGGGCGATGCAACGCTGGTCCCGGACAGCGTCCTACAGCTTCCCTTCACGTTCGACCCGCGCACGGCCGAACCGTAGGTGACGATATCTGGTTTAACGCGTCCGTATCCTTGGGGCAACTCCCAAGTGGTCATGCCGCGAGACGAAAACTTGGCGATTTGGTCTTCGAAGTTGATTCCGCCCACCCCGATGACGTCCATTTGATCTGCAGGGTTATTGAGGGTGCCATAAAGGGGTCCGTCGTTCCCAATCGCTGACACCATTATCACTTTGTTGGCTGTCAGTTCCCAGACTTTGTCAACAAATGGATAATCCATGAAATCTGGTCCTCCAATGCTCAAATTTAAAACATGGATTTTTTTTAAAATTGCATAATTGAAAGCATCCAAAAACCATGATGTGTAAGACACCTGTAAGATTGAAAATTCATGTTGAGCTTTCTTGAATCCCTAGATAATTTTTATCAGGAATAAGACCCTTGCCTGATTATTGGTGAAAACCCTGTAAATGTGAAGTTCAGCATCAGGAGCAAATCCTAAGCACTCCTTGTGAGAGGCTATGACTCCTGCCACAAAAGTTCCATGACCGAGGCCATCATCTAATGTTTTTTCATTTGTCCAGTTTGTTCTTTCCTTGATTTTTTTGAAGTGAGGATGAGTTTTGGCCAAACCTGTGTCAAACACTGCAACCTTGACTCCTCTGCCAGAGATCCCCATGCTCCAGAGAACATCTGCCTGGAGGATGGAGGTTATCTGACGAGGTATAGCTCTCAGCAGTCTCCTGCTGGTATGCCTGCCAGTTGATTGCCAGAACTGTGATTCCTGTGCAAATACACTCCAATAAGAGCTCAGTTATATATTTGAAATTTGAAATTAAAACCAACACTGTTTTAGCTTATTTACCACAGATAGACTAGATCTTTTGAAACGCCTGGACTGCCATATATTATAAGAACATGATGCTTTGGAGCACTTCACTGGTTCTGTGAAGTTGACAAATTTTAATGTCCTGTGAACTATTCTTTGTGGGGTGACCCTGCGTATGGAGGGGTGATCAGTCAATGCATCTAATCCATTTAATTGGTCTGTTTCTTCCAGCTGCAAAAGCAAGGAATGTTCAGCAAGTGAATTAAATGTGCTGGCCAACAATGACAATGATAGCTTAATTGAAAATGCTTATTACCACCACAACATCAAAATCACTAGGAAAATCACTGGCAGGATTACTTCTTTGCAAAATTTTCCAATTTTGAACCCCAGACTGATTTAAAGCTGCTTCTATAAATTTTGCTCTGGCTGGTCTTTTATAGTAACCATCAAAACCAACAATATACTCTGAAACAACAGAATAAAGATAAAAATACCTTTCTTGATTAGAGCATTCTCTAATTGAATATGGTTAAGTTCAAATTCCTCAAAAGATATCAAAGCAACAATTATAATGTATTAAAATTACTCTCAAAGCTCTAAAAGCTCTCTCAAAGCAAAAATTTCGCCGATTTTTTCCTTCATACTGACCATTCTTAACCACTTGAGAAGAAAATTTCATGTTAACCATCTGAACTGGAATTGAATGACCACATTTATCCTTTCCATGGTCGTGCCTGTTATTGTCATTCACAGTCTCCAGTGATGTAATTCGAAGAAACATAAAAATCAGGATGAATGGGTTTAAATCCGGTATTAAGGGAAATTTAAACCTCATTCTTCCCCTTGTAAACTTACAAGGGCAGATAAGAGAAAACACGTTTTAGCAACTACATATTAAGAATAACATTTCAGAAATAATCGTCTTTAAACTTATTATGTATGACTAGCGACTTTTGACTTTCGGTTTTCCACATTTTCGTTTATTTACAACGTCTTAGCCCAATGGCAGGACAACACTACGAAAAATGCAAGACATTGTTGCCAAATTTATCTGTCCTAAAATTTTAAAGGTCAAATTCATAACATTTTGGGTTCTCTTAAATCTTAAAATGATAAGGCACTGTACCTTAAGTCTTAAACCTTCGGGTTAAAACCCTGATGTATTTTTTAAATTTATAATAAAACATATAATATTATTCAGTCGGCATCGCGATAATTGTAATCTCAAAGCTGTCAATTCAAGTTTTAGATCTGATGTCCAATTTACGGTTAACCGCAAAATTTTTTATTTAATAAGATTTGTTTAAAGCTCCATCAAATTCTGAGTATGAATGATTGTTTTCAAGTAAATAATTACAAATAATCATAATCGTCACCATTAACGAAATCATATTTTTCATTGCATATTGTAATAATTCATTATTTTGCTTCGTTTAAATATCTTCTTAAAATTATCTGTTTGAAATTCTCGAAATGTTGTTTTATCTTTCAGGCAGATTATTTTAATCAAAGCAGTAGATTACAGAGATCATAAAAGTTATGAAAACTGTCTCAGTTCATTTAAAATAATAATGTTTTATTCGGTTCTGTAACTTAGCAAAAGTGCATTTTTAATAATTCTGCATTCTGATTTTCAAATTCTTTTCCCAACTAGTATGGCCGTCCTACGTTGTTAAATATTAATTGATATTCAGTCTAAAATTAATTAGAAGTTTCGAGAATCTTATAAGATCTGAAAATTTTAAAAACACATCTGAAATGTAATACGGTGAGTGCCATCTACGTAGCATTTACCTTTTTGGAATTATTATTTCAAACTACAAATTCGAGGTGAAGTGCAAAATTTGCCGGGATACCAGTATAAGGAATAAAGACAGATTACGAATACTTTGCTGTAGCCGCAAAATCAATGCTTGGAATAATTTAAATGAGGTATGAAAAGTTCTTTAATAAACCCTAGCCATCGGTTTTGCGTCGAATAATGGTGAAATTCGGCAACATTGCATCGTTGATTGTTTGGGTTGGCATGATTGGTTTTCGTATTATGGTGGTTGATTTGGACCAATCGCAGTTCACCAATTGTCTTTAATTTCTGGGTTTCGTGGAGAAAAATAATCCGGGAGAGTTTGTAGCGTACATTGTTTGATTCTAAAGCGACTCGTAGTTTCAAATAAATTTTTATGCGAATTTTTACTTTTTTTCAAGTTTTCAATAATTGACTCATTTGTAACCACCGATTATTTTGCTGCTGTGAATCTAATGGTCGTGTTGGATTTATTGGATTTTCCACAGTAATAATTATTACGATGTTTTGAAAATGATTGAAACAAGGTAAACAATTTTGTGCTGTGAACTTTAGTTTTAGTGCTTTTATGTGACAATATTCAACAACGCTGAAATTGTGATATACTTCCTATCACTTTCTAATTGTCAGCCATTTTGATCAACTTTATTTGAATTCCTAATAGAGGTGGGTAATTTTCTTATCATGATATTGATAGGCCTTTATGAAGAAGTAACACTGCAAGATTGAAAAGCACTGATTTTTTTTTTATCGCAAATTCATTTTTATAGTTGATTTATTACAGCTAGAAAAAGTGACCTTTAAAAGTTATTGTTTTTTTGAGATAATTGCTCTAGTTCGGAGGAATTACGTACCTTAAACATCCTCGTATTAGGATTTAAATATTCGTTTCATGATTTTCATACCTTGATTTGTATTAATTAGTAAAAAGTTACTTGATTGGATTCATTTTCAATTAAGATTTATGCGTTGTTGTTTTTTTTTTTTGAAGTATACTCGGAAAGCATTTGCATTTCGTCTTATCTTTTAGGTCCATCAGTTAAATATGCTGGAAATTCCAGTAAAACTAATAGTCAAGGCTCCATATCAGCAAGTTGAAGATCAAACAATTCATTGCAATTTGAGTTGGACTATTAAAAGGCTGAAGGGATACCTCTCAGAAGTATATCCAAGCAAACCTGTAAGTCATGGACTGTTGAAAAAATTTGCAGCTATAATGAGAAAATATCAACACATAATTTTTGGAATCTTCCAGTTTATTAATAAATTTCTTTTTAAACAATATAATGAAGTCTTCCTTGTTATTATGTGGTTGTATTTTACCTGTAAATTATTTTGGAAAGAGTTTATCTGAAAAAAATATTATAATATAATAATGGTTTAGAGTATTTATTGATGATATCATAAATGGTAGTATTAAAAATTTAAATTACTTACCAAATATTTTTGTAAAAAGGTATCATTTTGTGTTGTTAATTGGCAGCATATGTAATAAAAAAGGAGGGACAAATAAAGGGGGCAAAGTTAAAAGTGTAAGAGAGCCCTTAAGAAACAATGAATTGAATATTCCTGAGAAGAAATTTAAGAAATGATTAGGATAAGTGGAAGATAACTGCTTGTTCCTAGTAAAATCCTTTAGTTGTTTTTTGGTAAAAACAAATCCAATTCAAAAGTAATTATTAAAGAGTCCTATTATTAAATGTATATTAATAAAATTGTAATTATTGTTTTAGAACACAGAAGACCAAAGATTAATTTATTATGGAAAACTTCTTAATGATAGTGTTACATTAAAAGATGTCTTCACAAGATATGAAGCTGAAGAAGAGATCCACACTGTACATTTAGTTTGCATGCCATCCAAAGAGAGTCTGAAGATGCAGGCAAGAAAGCTGGCAGAGGAGGGCGGTAAGAAGGCAAAAGAGGGAAACGTGAGCGCGGCCTCGACGAGTCAGAGAGGATTCTCGAGTGAAGCCGATGGCGCCCAGGAAGAAGCTCCAGAATCATCACACTCCGCCGGAACAAATAACTTTCGCCCTGCGGGATATCAGCACTGGATGAACGCCATCAACTCTCAACCATCTCACGCCAATAACAACTACATTCAGCAGTGGGCGTGGTTTCAGCAAGTCTATGCCAACTATTACATGAGTCATTATATGGAAATGTATGTTTATTTTGTTTTTTTCTGGTTCGATGTCTTTTCTATTTGAGGAGGAGCTCTTTTCAAGTGTAAATAATTTTGTAGGATTGCTAGGCAGAATGGGGTGATGTTTAGGGAAGGCTATGAGAACCCTAGGCAAACAGAAGCTGCTCATAATCCGGAGCCCCAAGTGATCCGTGACGCAGATGACGAAGACAATCGCCTTAATCGAGATTGGTTGGATTATTTTTACACATTTAGTCGACTGTTAGTATTGCTTAGCATCGTTTATTTTTATTCATCGCCAATTAGGTTCTTAGTTGTGTCTTCTCTGGGCATGGCGTTGTATCTGTAAGTATAAGTTCCCGTGGACTTTCCGTTTCGGTTCGGAGAACTCTCGGAAAATAAGAGCAATTCTTTTCCAGGTATCAAATGGGTTTCTTCAGAATCAATCAACTCCAAGCCGTAGAAAATAACAATGAAGTGGTGAATAACAACATGGCCGCCGACAATAACAACGTGATTCCTCAAGGAGAGTTAGCCGAAGTGGACAGGGCGGAAGAGCCTCTCGCCAATCCAGAACAAGTAGTCGAAGCTCCCGAACAAGAGCTCTCTTTCATAGCGCTCTCATGGACTTTTCTAACGTCTTTCTTCTCATCGATGATTCCCGAAACTCAAAACGCTCTTTAATTATTCACATTCCCATGTCAGTTTAGGAATTTTAATACATCCTTTACTTCGCTTTTCTGTGTATTTTACTTTGATTAATGTCAGCAAAACTTCTTACGTTAAAGAAAGTTAAAATATCTCAAGTCTTCATACAGTTGCAGGAACATAAGGTGCAGAAATATTCAGTGTTTTTGTGAATGTTTTTCAAGATTACATTTGATTTTTTCGAGAACCCATTAATTAAAGCTTTTGTTTAATTGTAACTGTAACGTTATCCACCAAAAGCCCTCCGATTTACATTAACAGTGTCATAATTCTTGAATGAGGTCAAATTACCTTTAGAGGATGTTTGTTACTCATATTGAGAACAGAAATAATGGAGGTATATCGCGATTGAATTGATTTTGAGAAAGCATCATTGAAAGATAAACCAAAAAAACGTGCAGTTTAGGAAATGAAGACGGTTGTGACTTAAAAAGTTAAGAATTAGGTAAAACCGTTTGTGTTAAGCAAAAGCTTGAAAAAAATAGCAGAAGGAAATCAGTTAATCTGAAAAAATAAATTATGAAAGTCCATCACAGAATTTAATGTTATAAAATGGTGTTTTTGGTGCAAATCATCAAATTTATAATAAATCTTTCGGGATTTAAATACGGCTTAATCAGCAGCTCTTTTTGAGTTATGGCACTGATAAAAGAAGGATTCAATAATTTTAACAAGCTTATCTAAGTTTATTCAATTTTGATAAATTTTGATTCTCATTTAATAATTGTACTTTATTAATATTCACTAAGAACACCTCTGCTCATAATGCATTTTATTTAATTTGCAGTAAGAAAATGGGCATTTCAAAGATACAAAGATCAATTTAGTGAGATTTTTTTCTATCAAATGTTTGTTTTACGACAGTATTTGCAACGATACCAAATTTTTTTTCTTGGTTTTTAGTTTTCACTTATGCTTATCTCAACTTTTATGATTTCAATAATGGAAATTATTGTCAATGTAATGAACATTATTTAAATCAAGGCAATTCAGTGTCTAAAAACCTTGTATATTTATGTTATGAAATAAATATTTTAAATATGAGTTTATTTATATCAATTTACGTAGGCTAATCTCGTTCTTTTTGGTCGTGAGAGCTTTGTGTCGTCAACGTCTGAATCGCTTTTGTGTCTTCGTGCACCCGTGATCGTTATGTCCTGCGTTTGGGAACGATTCCCAGTTACTGTTGAACCCCATTCGCAGTTTATTTTCGCTTTTTGCTTTTATGTTTTACTAATAGTGAATTTTCAGATGTTAATGGCGGAGGTAGACAATGGAGGAAAAGGACCATAGGACTTCGTTTAAGACTTTAGGTCGAGGACCTCAACCAATAATAAAAGCTCATCCAATTGAAAGTGTTTATTCATTGTATGGAAAAAATATCCATATCCCTCATGGATAGAAAACCCATACAAACTAATAAAAGGCCTCAAAGCAAAGATAGTTATAAGGAATTAGTGAAAATTTATCGAAACTTAAAGATCAAATTTTTTTTTGATTTATTTTTGTTAAATACTTGTAAAGCCAGAAATATGAACTGTTTTATAATAAATTAATTTATCGTGAAATATGATTTTTGTTGTATAATTTATTGAAGTTTGTTTCTAATTAAAAAAAAAGTAAAGACTTGGTTCAAACAAAATTTAGTGGGAACAGCCAAATAATTATAGAGTGTAGTAACCCGAGGGATTTGAGAGGAACTTAACGGAGACACAGAAGAATTAATAAGTCAGCGAAAGTTGCAGTCACTTATAGCAAAATGAGACTTTTTCACTGATGTTTAATAATTTTTCGCATTCTCTCTTTGAGAAAGAATTGTTCGGAACGCCGGAAGTCAGCCTGAACGAATCAGTCCAGTTAGGTTGGCAACTCTGCTCCAATATCACACACTGTGTGGTGGTATTTACCAGATTTTTATACATGTTCGTTTTTGATTTATTATTTGATACGTGTACATTGTCAATTTGACTTTTGGAATTCGGTCAGTTGTGCCAGGGAGTTGCACGTATTGCCAGTAAAATGATTAAAGCCATTCTCGTTTTTAATAATCATGGCAAGCCTAGGTTAACCAAGTTTTACCAGTATTTCAATGAAGATATGCAGCAACAAATTATCAAAGAAACATTCCAGTTAGTTTCGAAGCGAGATGATAATGTATGCAATTTCCTCGAAGGAGGCACCCTCATCGGGGGTTCCGATTATAAATTAATCTATCGTCATTATGCAACGTTGTACTTTGTTTTTTGTGTCGACAGTTCAGAGTCAGAGCTGGGAATCTTGGATCTCATACAAGTTTTCGTGGAAACTTTGGACAAATGCTTTGAAAACGTTTGTGAACTGGATTTAATTTTCCATGTGGATAAAGTGCATTACATTTTGAATGAGTTGGTAATGGGAGGCATGGTCCTGGAGACGAACATGACTGAAATATTGATTAGGATAGAAGATCAAAATAAATTAGAGAAGCAAGAAGCTGGGATCATCGCAGCGCCTGCGAGGGCAGTTTCTGCTGTAAAAAATATGAACATTCCACAACAAATCAAGGACATGAAACTGCCAGATTTGCCACAAGCCATCAAAGATTTGAAATTTTGACCCAAAGCCAAACATGAGTCCATTGTTGATGGAGAAACTGCCTTGAACAACTTTTGAGAAAATTAACTGCATTCATCATAAAAATGGACGTCCATTATAGACAAAGTTAGAAAAATAGCTATAATTTAACTGTGGAATTTTTTATTGTAAATTTAAAACATTTATAGTATATTTGTTAAACATTAAGAAATAGATTTTATAAACAATGTATAGAAGACTGTATATTATTCTTGACCTTTTAAAGTGTATTGCAAGAGCTTTTCACGAAAGATATCATTTAGGAAAGTCAATTTTGAATTGAATTTTTTTTTTAATTTTTAATTTGGGAAATTTGTTAAAATGACTTTTGTAAAAAACCATAGTTTTGTAGGTGTTAAAAATGATACAGTTTTGCATTTGGGAGATGTTTTTCAGAAATGTAAATTTCTTTTGTAAAAAATGTTCTTAATTTACTCAAAGTGCAATTGTATTCCACACTAATGAATAAATTTGTGAGAAATGCAAATTTAGTTAAAATTTATATATTAAATTTGTCTGATTTTTGATGCAAAATTGTGAGATTGAATTGATTGAAATGGGGTAATGCAAAAGATAAATTGACACTGGAAGAACTTATTTTAATTCCAACCTCATTCGGAGCTGAGATTAAAAACAATTAAAATGAACTGATGCATTGAAATGTAATGTTTTAGACTCATTTCACAGCCACCTAAATTTATCTAAATGTTCACTGTTCTGCAACTGAAAAAATTATGTATATTCAACTGTATAAAAAAGTATAAATGACTGTAATACTGACAGAAAAATGCGCCATATTATTAGAGCAGACTGTTGAGGCTATGGAAACTAATTTTGTAGGATATTTCATTAAAATAGAGGTGGATGATGTTTTTATTGACTCCCAACTCTTTTGCCACTGGTTGACTTTCTCCTTTCAGTTACTTCCCTTCCCTTCTAAGAAGTTAATGATTATTTAAAGTTTCAGTGAAGCGAACAGTGGGAACATAAAACGGGCGGAGTCACTCACAGATATCTCAATTCAACTTCTTATCAGTAATCGCTTGTTTTGAAGCTTTGTCAAATAAATCTTCGGTTAAAGCCTTTAAATAATTTGCAATTTAATCAGAGAACTCTGTAAGGTTATGGGATCGGGGAAAAGCGAAAAATGAGAGAAATAAGATGTGAGTGAGAGGCAGCAGAATGCCTAAACGTGCCTAAGTGCGGTGTAATGTAATAAGAGATGTGAGCGCTGTTCCCACGAAATAACATTAAAGTTTATTCCCTCGTTCTTTTCTTCTTTTTCAAATTCCAAATTCATTTTGAAATATCCAAAACATTTTTATTTGATTTCGTTGATTCACCAAGTCCGGCCATGTTTTCGCCTCCTCCTTCTCATTCAAATTCGGAATCGGATGAAAACAGACCGGGAGAACAGATCTGGTACGGGGGTGAAGCAGAACAAGAGGAAACCCAGCCCGAGGACTCGAAGAAGTACATTTCGGTGGGGGAGTCCCTTCCGTACGGGCCCAGGCTGTACTACGAGACCACAGACAATGTGGTCAGGATGAAAGACATCGGCGAGAAGAGCCGAATACTTCTCATCGGGGTGATCGGGTCGTTCACCCCCGACTGCTGGAACCGCCACCTCTTCCGGGTGCTGAGGAAGCTCAGGTATTATACGGAGAGGGAGATCGACTACGTCTGCTGTGTGTCCACGAATGACCCCTACGCCCAGAAGGCGTGGGGAGAGTACCTGGGCTGCGAGGAGAGCGTTCTCATGTGGGCGGACTCCACCAAGAGGTTCACCAAGGCAATGGGCATGGATGTTGTCATCCCTTGGCTGGACGACACCGTTAGGTCCAAAAGATACGTGATTTTCGCGGAGGACATGGTGGTGACGAAAATGCTGATGTCTTCTGTGGATGGTCCCAAGATGAAATGGCAGTGCGAGCATCTGGAAGAACCAGAGGACGACGACGAAGACTCCGATTCGGAGTCCTGGGTCTGAAGATTGTATGAGATTGTATACCACTGCACCTCTCACAATTAGCATCAAGTATTTTTTAAATTGTTATCTGGAAAACTGACTCGTGGTTTTTGGGCAGTCACATACTGCTGGAGATGCACATTGGTCAAACATCTGGGAAATATAAATGCGTTGTCGTATTTAAAGAAACCTCTACCTGGATATAAAATTTAAATCGTTGGGAAATCTGTTGAGAGGACACTTTATCAGCGGACTTCTGATAAACTGATGAACAATTTTCCGAGGTTCAGCTCAAATTTTTCCCAAATCATGGTATCATAAAAAAGACGGCCTTTGATTGGTCAACGAAAAGCCATCAGTTGAATTTGAACGGTTTCGTGGAGCGTTTCAGGGCCGCCAACTTAAGGCTTTCCCCCCAAAATTTAGGGGCTCAGAGCCGAAGGGGATTTTTTAACTTAAAAATACGGAGATGTGATTTATTATTGACTATGTATTTCTTGTAATAGTTATTATTTATCTATTTTAATAATAATAAAATATTTCTTAGGAGAATTTTACAGTAATTTTTGGTTAGAGGTTCGGTTAGAAACACTGCGCCATTTCTTCGTGTCTTAAGAGTTAATATTATTCCTTTTTTATATTTATATTTCCTTTTTTGAGTACATTTCTTAATTTAATTTTTTTAGTTCTTATTTTTAAATATTTTTTTATTTTTTAACAATAATGTATTGATTTTTTATTTTAACGGTAACTTTAATTTCTCAGTTGTATTCAGTTCAGTAATTTCTATTAATTTTACATTTTATGTTATAATTTTATACTGTAAATTTTCTTTATATAAAATGGCGAGAGATTCCCAATGCCCAAGTTTTTAGAATTTTCTTCCTTAAAGAAATTTCACTTTGCAAAGTTTGGAGCAATCAGATAATTAAAAAAATGAATGACAATCGAAACGAGATTATTTAAGTGAGAAATCACTGAAAAGAAAGAAGGGGAAATTCACATTAAAGTATAAAAAATTAAAAACTTAAAATCGCTTAGGCGTCAAAAAGTTATTTTAATTAGAAATGCTAGAGATTTTCATTCTCTCTCTGCTTTCTCTTGAGAAATATTGCTGATTTATATTATATTATTACATAAGCGTTTTCCTTTTGAGTTAATAGGAAAGCGAATGATTCGAAGTGTCACTCGAAATAAACCAAAGACGCATTAAAATGTCAGACTGAATCGCTTAATTTTCTGTTGCTCACAAGATGGACGAGGGCTCATGATTGCCAATTTAATAATTGAATACTAATTACCAAATTGTTGCCCTTTCAAAGCAGAAATCTTAATTGAACGTTAATGTAGCGTTTCGCTCGTTTCAAACTGAAATGATAAAATTTGTTGAAACTTTACACTGCACTTTGACATTTCACAGCAAAATGGCGAAGGTTCATTGTATGATGTGTTACCCCCAAACTAATCCTCGGCCTTTGATGACTTGACAGCTGAAATGGTGAGCGTTCAGGAAAGAACCACAACAGCGGAGGTTACGTTTTATGAAGACCAACATTCTAATTGGGGATTCAACGCTTCACCAAATTTCCCTTCCAAAGTATTATGATTTGAGAGGCATTAAAACTATGAAATGTTAAGAAAACCCTTCAAAGTAGAAAAGTTTCTCCACCTTTAATAGGCTTTTTAGAAATAATATTAATAATTAGGAAGTGTTAAAAGGCTCTCTCAAATGATGGTAAAGAGGATTATTTATTTCGGCATTTGCCTTCGAGTGCACTGACCGCCGATCAGAACAAAATTTTGCGAACGTTTTCGGAATAAGAAGGAAAAAGAGTGAAAAAAATGGAGAAGAGGACAATAAAGGGAAAAATAGGAAACACTACAATAAAACCTGACCTAACGCATTCTTATAATTCTTAAGTCTTCAAAGAGATTTCCTTTTTAAACGATACCAACCGTTGATGTATTATAAATTATTATTTGAGTTGTGCTTACAGAAAAATCAATTCAAAAGGAATCCTTAGTTAAGTAAAACTGCATTTAATTATTTACTAAAAATTGTACTCCCTATATAAAGATATTGCACATATTCTCATTGGCTCATTTACAGAGGGTAAAGCATTTGCTGTAGTGCGAAGCGCTCATGGTTGTGCAGCACTTTTCATTTCCGTTTTCGCTGTTCTGTGACTGCGGCCAAAGTGATACAATCTGTGAATGTTACAGCCGCTTTCTAAAGAGGAAGCGATAATTTTCTTCCCTTGTGAAAGTGTTGCTCACTCAGTGAATGCCTTCCAAGGGAGAGTAAGCTTTGTACTGGTACAAATCGGTGCCGCCGTATCCGTAGAGCAATTTCCCTTTACCATTTGTGTCGTAATAAGGGTACCGGTATTTGGGCCTGAAAAACAAAACCTATGTCAATCATCAGACATCAGAAAGAGGAGGAAAAACCTCACAAAATGCGACAGTATTACGAAGATAATTAAAAAGGGGGCAACGAGAAACTTTTACATCGGTAACAGTTAACGAAAAGGACGGGATGCCATTATCATTATCCTCTCGCGAACAGGTTTTCTTCTAAAAATAAAACGACGGTCGACATCTTTAAACCATCGGACGCCTAAAGCTGCCCACTTAGTCGATCTGCTTCGTTATTTCACTTTTATTTTCGTCCGCCTTCTCTCCCTTCACACTGCCACTCACCGTTCGAAGTACTGAAAGTTGGGCGCCCTGGGCTGAAGTGTGGCGTTGCCCTCCTTCAGGATGATGCCCAACAGCAGGAAAACAGCCTGCAAGAAACAGAAGTTGTCAGATTAGGGCGACGCCTCAACGCCTACACACTTAACCTCAAGTTCTAAAATTTTTTATTTTCACCGCAATAAGAAAGTCACATTAAAATACTGGAAAGACATTATCGTAAAATACCAAATGAATGGATATAAGAATCTTTTATTAACAAATGCTCAAAAGAACCGGCAATATTTTATGAATCAGAAATATGGGGCCTAAAAAAAGAAGCAGAAGAAACGGACAAAGTAATTAGTGCATTAGAAAAAGAAGAACTGCAAAAAAGATGTTTAGAAAAGCTCCGAAGAAATAGAAGAGATATTTAGAGAAACAGAAAGGAAGATAGAGCAGCTACACATAACGGAGGTGAATTTAAGGAGCATAAAAGAGAAAATAAAGGACAAATTAGAAAAAGATAATCAGAAGAATGGGAAGAAGCAAAAATGGAGAAGAATACAGGAAAATGTTAAGAAAATACAAAGCAAACTTTAGATTGGGAAAAACAAAAGGGATGGAAAACCTCCAAAAACAGAGCAAAAGAGAGAGTTAGTAGGGCTTCCTACATTGTACGAGATATTATATTATTTCTAAAAGGAGTGAAAGATTATTTAAAAACATTTTAAAATGTAACAATGTTTGTACACGTTTCATTAGAGGTGTAAAAATACGTTGGAAGTGAAACATTTCTGAGAGAAAGTTAATGAAGACCAGATATAAAAACAAATCGATCTGATCACATTCTTCTTTGTCGCCCCTCAGGTGGTATTTTATTTACATGTTTTTAACGTTTGAGTCCCAAGCTGTTTAAATTTTACCTCCATAAAACCACATAACCCCAGTACATTTCGAACATTGTTTCTTTGGACATCCCAGGGTTGCCAACTTAAGGGCTCAAAACCCAAATTTCAAATTCAGAGTCGAACGGGATTTTTAATGGATGTTTAAGGCAGAGTTAATTTAGCTTTTTAGTGTTGGGTTTAATTTTTTAATTAATTTTTATACTTGAACGAGGCGGGAGTTGGAGTGCGAAACGCTTTACAGTTTGGATTAAATGAAACGAGTGGAAAATAATGCATTAAAAATTTAATTCCAATCGATAAATTATAAAAATTTTTTTAAGTACTTTTTATTCTTTAATATATTTTTAAATAAAGTCTTAAGGGATGAAAGGGGTGTATATTCCTAAACACCAGCATTGCTCCTCTGTTTTTACAGGGAGCTATCAATCAAGAGTAGATGCAGAAACCCCAATGGACCTGCCAACTCAAAGGCAACCGCCACCCTCATGACGGAAACCGTTATTCCAGTCGAAAAGCTTCTCACAAAGCCTGCGGATTAGGCTTTTAAAAAGAGCTTAACCCGAAGGGTTTTTCGAGGGGGTCTGACAGTGATACAAACGAGCAATTGTGACGAAGGAAATGCTCAATTACTAAACCTCTGCGATGAGGACGGTTCGCTTTACAAATATACAGAAATCAAGCTGGAAAATAATTATAAAAATTTTGAATTTTAGTTTCGAAGGTGGAACAGCCATCTCACAAATGAATCTCAGAGTTTTCTTCATTATTTTTTCCCACTTACAATTTTCTTTAACTTATGTCTTATATTTGAATAAGTTGTACCGGCATTTGCACCCATACAAATATTGAATTATTGAGTTCAAAAGGGAGATAATTAAAATAAAGATGAACAACAAGAAACAAGAATAAATGCATCACCTAATCCAATAATACATTTTCCTAAAAGCCAGAAGACGCATTATTTTGGCAAAGAGAAAAAATCTGGTTTTGCATAAAATATATATGTTAGTGTATCTCCCAATTTCCTCATTCCCTCATCCCAGTATCTCCTTACTTCCGAGATTTTCATAAAACTTATAAAACGTGTAACAGGAATTTTATTCTTAAAGTTACAAAGAAGCTATAAAAAAAGTAAAGTTTCAAAGAAACGCTTCATAAGCTCTGCTAAATTAACGAACACGGAAAATTTACAACTTTTCAGTTTGATGATGCGACAGGCAGTTTGCTTGTTTGCTCACCTTTCCCTTCCAGATGATTTCTTTTAAACTTTATACAAACACTAAATATATTTTCCAAGACAACACAGTAATTGCATTTTACAAAACTGCGCGAGGA
The DNA here is from genome assembly GCA_028293925.1 of Brueelia nebulosa. Lineage (NCBI taxonomy): Eukaryota > Metazoa > Arthropoda > Insecta > Psocodea > Philopteridae > Brueelia > Brueelia nebulosa. Next base: position 440,997 of record JAQIBA010000036.1, read on the forward strand.
AATTATTTGAAAAGGGAAAAGCAAACGAGGCATCCATTTTTAGGTCGACCGGCCTTTGTTTTCTCGCATTTTCATCTTTCCTTCGTTTTCGGCCATTCCAAATGGAGTCTTCAGATGGTCCCTACGTAAAATCCTATCGGAAATCAAATTCTAACCCACCGAAAATAAGGCGAAAAGTCGTTCGTTTGAGAAATTGACAGTTAATTGACATGCCTAAAATTGACAGATTTTGAAAAGCTCTCCTGCCCTTTTTTTGGATATTTTGGAATGAAAAAAATTGTGAAATATAAAGGAACTCTTCGACAATCCAGGGCACGAAAATGTTTTCTATAAAAAAAACTATAACTTTAAACCAAGGTTTAACACTGTGGATTGAGAAATCAATGGACCTCTTTTTAACTTAAAATTCGTATTAAAGTTGATAAAGGATCTGTTGGTTCGCAGAGTGTCGAAATTTGTCGCACTTATTTAAAAACGAAACTTATTTGCTTTCCTAACCAATTATTTTTATGTTGTTTTAGAAAAGTTACACAAGTAGATCCCGTTAACCATATGCGTGCGCCATTGCCTCATCAAGTTCTTAATCTTCATTTCGTTTTAACCGAAGACATTACCCCTTTTTTATTAGTCTGTTTTCCACAGAAGCCTTTCCCCTAACCGTCTGCGAATCCACCCATAAAAAATAATAAATAATGGTCGGTTGTTAATATTAGGACGGTCGCGTGAACGAAAGTGAAAGCGAAAATCATGGCGTCTGGCCGACTCAAACGACCGCTTCGGCTCCCCCCGAGCAAGGCAATTTCTCGCTCCAGACACGCAGCCTTTGCTCCCGGATGCACCGAATTTATGTCATCCTCAGCAAAATGGCGGCCGCTCTCCCGATTAGGCGAGTGTCGGCCTGCCTGCGTCATGGCTGGGCGAATGTCCTGCGGGAAGCGTGAGGAGAGGCGAAGCAGAGAAGAGTTAAGGTTAGGAAATGCAAAATAAAACTCACCACGAGCCAGGAGTAGAAGCTGGTAGCCATAGCGAGAGAGGAATGATGTGACTGTTGGCTATGTCGTAATCGTCGGAAGAGAAAGTGGTCGGCGTTGGCCGAGCAAATGTGCTTAGTTGGAGTGTTGCGAGGAGCAGTGGCAGTGGCGGAGTGGGCCATCTAAGAGGACGGGCGGTGTATTGCAATTTCTCGGGAATCCCACCACTTGGCAAGGACAAGGAAAGAAGATGGCTGCGGAAATACCCCCGTAACGTGGCATTGTTAGTGGCTGAGTTAAGTCATGACGAAGATTTTCGGTTCCTACGTCCCTGAACTTTAATGCGTTTCAGTCCTTTTATGGATGGTTGTTTAAATAAGCTGAAGAGTCTATCCCTGAATGAATCCTAATTCCCAGGTGCAAAAACTCTTGACTGAGTGAAATTTGTTCGTTTGTTCTGGCTCGAGGGAAGATGGCGAACCAGTTGCTGTTTACGAGGTGATGCCGTTCAAAAGACTAAACTTTTAACCAAAAAGCTTTCCCAAAACTGCATAATTGTTAAACATAAAAAATTTACCGAAAAAACTGAATTCTTATTATAATATTATTAAAGAACTCTGGCCACAATCCCTCCTTGTAGAAATTTGAAAATTAATTAAAGAAATTAATCTAACTATTAAAAAATCAAATCCCATCGCAAAAAATATGAATCTCCTCTAAAGAAAATTTACTCAATCAAATTAGAATATAAATGTAAAATTATAAATTATCTAATAAGAAATTAAAAAAGAATGCTAACAATAAAAAATGATATCGTTGAGCTCTTTCAGCCGCTAAAATCCGAAATTAAATTTTTAAGTTGGCAATCCTGGAATTGTCAACGGTCAACTGCGCCCTTTATTTACAGTTTTTTATTGATCAGTCAACGACTGTATTTTTTATTATACGTTGAACCGAAGTCTAGGACGGACGTACGGACATATCTTGGGAATTTACATATATAGATTACATGATCTCATTTAACTGGAGGCTCCTATTTTATAAGCTTATGATTATTAATTACGTTTCGGTTTTGCATTGAGGTAAGTGGCCGGGAGGCGAAGAATCCATCTTAAGCTTTGTAGCGTTTCAAAGGCAATGAATTATTTTCAGGGCAAATGGCTGGGGAGAGTGGAGGGCAGGCACAGCAGGGCGCAGCCTCCCCTGGGAGAGAAGAGCCAGGATGCAGGCTGCGGATGCAAGGCCCGGGTTAGACAACATTGAAGCAGGTTTTCAACACAGTGTCCCTGTTACGAAGGTTAAATAAAAAAATCTCCAAACTGTGGCCTTGATATTAAGAGTTCGGTTGCCGACCGGGCGAGAAGCAAATGTCGTGCCACCAGTCTCTCCATGTAAATACTTTAATAGCTCTTTCGGGCGTGATTCGCAGGTCGCCATCATTAGCGCACCGATGAAGACATAAGGGAAAGAGGGAGAAGAGCTTTTCCAGAATGGCGGCCACTTCTGTTATCTGAGTAGGAGTATTATAAATCCTTTCGCATTGCGAAACCTTTTTCAGACATTTTCTAAATAGATAAAATAAATTGAGTAAAACCAAAATTTAATTGCTTTTCTGAAAGGAAAGTGGTGTAAAGTGAAAGCCCACACATTTGCTTGTCCTGGAGATTTAAAATCTGTGTTGTTGTTCTTTATAAATAAAGCGGAGCAGCTCAACGGTTAAACAAAAATTAACGTAAATACAGTTTTAGTTGAGGAAAGTCACCGCATTACGGACTTACATAAAATTTTAAGTAGTTGCTCCTTAGTTTGTGGCCTGATAAAAGTTCGGATTATTATTCGGACGATTATGCGACCACTATTTGGACATCGGCTGCCTAATGTCCAAATCTAATTGCGCAAGAATAAGGAGGCATAATAAAGAAATGGCCATTCCGCTTTTTATGAAGAGTCTAATATTTAAAGCAGAATCTTAAAAAGTTTGAATCATTATTTAGTTAATTAATAACAAGCTCACATTTTCACCTAATTCAGGAATTAGCAAAACGCAGTCTGTTGACCATTTCGGAAATTGAATTTATTTTAGAAATATAAACCTTTCTTCGGTCAATATATTTTTGTAAAATTAATTATAATCAAATGGTAGCACATATTGTTTAGCTTGTATCGAAAATAAAGTGCCAAATTTCTCATTATAAATTACAAATAAATTCGTTTTCTTATTCTTTTTTCTTTTTTTATTATTTTGCATTAAAATTCGTAAACGAAATTTTCACTTTTTATTAAGATTTGCATATTTTATTCTTCTGTTATTACAAATAAAGTTTTGTAAATTATTAATAAGTTTTACTTTAAATGTGGCCCGCTAAAAAATTTTTATATTTAACAAGTTGCTTTTTTTAAAATAAAAAATTTATTTCTACATAAGAGTTTTACGCATGAATTTATTAGTATTACTACATTATAATTTTTAATAGTATTTAAAGCAAAATTTATGTAAAAATTTATCCCAGCATAAATTAATTTATTTGTGAAACTTCTTAAAAAAATTAATATAAATTATTTAATTTTGAAGTTTTGGCAATTTTTTAATTGAGACGAATTCACAATATTATAAAAATAAATATCCAATTATTTTTTCAGAGTAATTCTGAAATTAATGTATTGGGTGTCAACTAAGTCATGGCGGATTTTGCAAATACACGAGATTTACACTTTTTTGTTTTGCCATCTGAGGTAACTCAGATAATGTTTGAGTCAATCTTTCACCTTTTATTTCATCCCTGCGAATCACATATGACCGAAGTACTGTAGCTTTTTCGTCAATGCCTATCGATGCCTGTGGACATGCCAGTTCATTTCGGTTCTGCTGCCACGTCGCGAAGAAGGGTTGTGGTCGCAGTATGTTTACGCTGTTATTAACTTCGGTAATGTAGCTTTATGAAGTATGAAACACCCATACAGCTAGATAACCAAAGAAAAAACGCAGCGTAAGGCTCGTCTGTGTTTTGGGAGAGAGTGGTCGCCTCCTGCAAAGAAAACAACTTTGTAATTTAGGACAGTACCGCAGGCGATCGGGGTCGATTGTGGTGCATTTCGTGGGCGGCTGTTTTCAATAAAGGTCTTTTCTTTATTTCTTTATTTCTTTATTTCCTCTCGGATTAATTTTCCCAATGTCAACCCTTTCACCGTTTCAACCGATGGTTAAAACATATCCGCCTGCGATCTTTACAATAGTCCCGATGAATGAATTCACCCGAGGGTAACTCTTTCCCCAAAATTTATTTTTTTGCAAAAAATTGCTTGCATCTGAGTCCCAAAGGGTTCAAAAGTGATTACTCAATTTCTTAATGTAGTTAATATCCACTGCGCCACGAATTTGGTTATTAAGTTTTAAACTTTGAAAAGTTTCCGCCAACCACCGATTGAGGTTGGCATCCCTGGGGGAGGATGTCGTCTGCGCTGGCGGATGACGGTTAGACTCTGGCAGTTACATAATAAAATAATTTTATATTACTAACGATTATTAGCAATTATTTGTAATTTTTGTAATTTCTCACAGGAAGTATGACTAAAGTAGAACGTTTTCACGTTCAGCTGTAGAAGAAAAAATTAGATTTTATAATGTCTGTTAATTTCTCGTTGATTCACTTTATTGGAATTTTCTTGGGGATTTTTCTACTAACTGAGTTCTTTGAATGTATAACCTTGTGCTGTACCTGAGTAAAGTGAGACTCGCAAATTAAATGAAATAAAAAATAAGTATTAATTAGAAGCACATTTATACATATAGAAGACTGGAAGTTTTGCTTCAGGTAGGCCGAGGGATTTTTTCAAAAAGGTTCACCTCATTTCCCAAAAAGGTTTTTCCACTTTAATAGAAAATAATAGGAGAAAAATAAAAATTTGGATTAAAAAAGTGGATTTTAAGAGTGATAGTCTGGGTGTGAAGGGAATTTTCAGTGATTTGAAGAATCACAGTCGCCCCTTAAAGTAACACAGTTATACCTCTGGGTATACTCTCAACACCTGTTGCCACCCTAAGATGAATTAGTAAAGAGGCCAAAATACAATACATTCAACCATGGCAAAGAGGTCAGTCTTATCTTTCGCTGATTTCAGCTTTTTGACTCTCTCTTTTGCTGGCCAAGGCGAGTTCTTTTTTTTAATCCTTTCACAAGTGTTTAGTTCGTCTTCCATCTCTGCTGAATACACGCCCTCTCCCCCTCTTTCATTTCGACTTTCCAAGTTCCTCAATAAAAAGTCACCTCAAAGGGCTTTTCCTCATTTAAAGTAACTGCGCAGTTTCCGTCGCTGACCGAAATTAGCATAAGGCCCTCCTCTTCCTGATCTGTTCAAGTCAAGAAAGCTTTTTCAAGTTTTCAAACTTCCGACAGCAATCGTCTCTCTTAATGGAGATTGTGCAAAGGAGGAGTGTATTTTGGGTTCTGAAACGTTGAGATTACCAAACTCCTGAAATTTCTGCACAAATTGGATTTCCTCTCAGTTCGAAGTATCACAAAACGTAAACTCAAACGGCCATTTCTCAGACTGCACACTCAATTAGTTTTAAAATAAAGTTGACGCACCTTTAAATGTGTATTTCATGTCATCATGAAAAATCATAAATAATTTTAAAGCTAAACTGTCTTATTCGCAGTGAAATGGTTTCTCATCTTCTTCGGGAAGATCAAACGGGGCCGCTTCCACTTTCTTTTCACTCGAAGAACTCCTCTTCAACCAAACTGTTCATCAAAATCACACCGCCCCAGGGTTAACCAAAGAAGGCCCAGGGCAAAGCTATTTCGTCCTTTCCCACAGCTCTCAGTTGGAACGCGACTAAACCTTCGGAATGTTTTCATATGGAAAGTTTTCCTCCCCCAAAATAATAACTTTTCTGGTGCCACGTTCCATATGGGAAAGGAACGAAGTTAATTAAGGCTTTTGTTGAGAGGGGAATTGGCGTTCGAGGGAGGACAATTCAAATTCAAATGAAGTAAGCACAAATGTGAGCTTTGGAGGGAAAGCGGAAGGATATGGGAATAATGCAGGGGGAGTTTTGGGTGAATAATGAATAATGTGAATAATGAAACGGAATGAAATTTGTGCATCTCCACTATCTCCGACGTGGGAGATAAATGGAGATGGAAAAAACAAAGGTTCAGTTTGGCGGAGATGAGGGATTTTATTAATATAAAAAGTCACAAATAAATGGGGTCTTAAAAAGCTCAAAGTTTAAACGAGTTTTGGTTGGACCGGTTTGAATTATTGTGTGATCGATCTCCAATGGAGGAACCTGAGCATTTCTTTCTTGTACCGCGAGGATGCGTCAAAAAGTTATTCCTCCATTTCCTTCTTGAAAACACCGCACACTTTCACGTTTCCCTCTTTTCTTTTCATTTGGCTTTTGCGCTTTCCCGAGCCTTCTTTTCTTTTATTATTACAATTTCTCTCGCATTGCCTTAGATGATAGCAACTGCTCAATGTTGAGTCGTAAAACGTTAATAAAGGAGAGAAGGCTCAAACAATAATAAAAAAGCGAGAGAAGAAAGGAAAAACGCATTAAGGGCGCCATTTCAAGTGACATTTCAAGTGCAAATCTTAATTCCACGGCCTCGATGAGTGATGCCTCACTCAGCTCATTCATTTAATCTCTTTCAGGTTGGAGTGCGATTGTTAACACAGGAGACTGTCAGGGCCCTCCCAGAACCCAAAGGGCGATGGTTTTCCACCGCCTCTCAAAATCGAAAAAATATTCCTCTGGTGAAACGAAGGCGGGCGAATGCATAGCCACAATGGCTTCAGTGATTGGAAGGTGAGTAAATTTAATGAAGAAACAGATATTGCTCTAGGGCGACCAACTTATCCCCCCGCCCTCTCTCTCTCTCTCTCTCCCCTTTCATCCGATACCTAAAAACGTTTACCTGAGTACCTTTTTTGTCTCGCAAGCCTTTTATCGATCATTTATAAAAATAACCACGCTTATTATATTTTTTTTTTATTTTCGTCTGCGCGCACTCGAGTCTTTCGTCCGCCATTTTCTGATGATACCTCTGCTATGCATTTGAGAAAAGACAAAAGGAGAACCGTCAAGGGGTGAAAATTCGAAAGGGCGAAAACAGAGCAGAAAACTATCAACCAATGCGTTGGCCTTTAAAAAATTCTTTTCGAGTGGAGGGGAACGGATAACTCAATCGATAAACACATAAATGTCCTCCGGAAACTTTCACTCAGATAAAATTAGCCTTCAGACCTCTTTTAGGAGGTTATCGACCAGAATCAAAGGACATTTAAAAGTTTTTCCGACACTTGGAAACGGCGATGGAGTTATTTAAAAAGAAGCAATTTTGTGGCGCGAAATTAAAAATTACTTTTGACGGGGAAAAATTCAAAGGAAAAAAGCGTTATTTCGTTTTTGGCGCCAACATCATCAACGTTTTTTGTTTTTCATTTGAGTAAGAATTAAATACTTCCAATTCCGCTCACTCACTCGTAACCTTCTCAACCAGGCATCCGCCATCTTCTTCTGACAAGCAACACCAAGATAATACCTACCGGGCAGGACACGGGCAGGACACGGGCAGGACACAACGCCAATCCGTACACAGGCAACAATTCACTAAGGCCAAACTCGGCAACTGTGTGCAACACCTGAGTTAATGGCAGACTGACAGAGTTAGCTGCCCACATATCGAACGCTCTTCAATCCGGTATTCATTCTGTACCTGGGGTGTAATGGAATAAGGGAACACATGACCGGACAGAGAACATAATTAAGTGAGTTTACTTTACAACCTCCTCGTCTGAAGCCGATCTGGGAGGGGAGGCGGAGGGAGTTGCCGACATTTCGTTACTATATTTGTGCAGAGAAAAACGACCGGGAACCGTTTTCTAGACTTTTCCAATCGTCTGGGATGCTGGAGAGAGAGGTTGGCAGCACTGCTCCTCTCGCCGCGGCTGCGTCACTCTTTCTTCGTTTGCTTCTTCCAGAAGGAGCATTCTTCCTTTCCAGAAGAAGGGGAAACACGTTTTCCCGTTGTGGGAGACAGAGAAAGGCATCGCAATAGAATTTACACCTGACATTTTGGAAATGTCTGTGTTCCACCTCATCTGTTCAGAAATTTTAGCTCTGCCCCTGCCAAAATTTCACCCCATTGCACCTTTTTGTGCCTTTCTTTTACCGTTGTTTTTGTACCCTGGATTGTACCTGAACTCCATTATTCTTTTGTGCTTTTGTTCTATTATCTACAAGATTCTCTATAGCATAAGGTTGTTCGCCTCATAAATTCTTTTTCCTTTTCTTTCTCTATTACTTTTTTTTCGTTTTTGTCTTCTTTTTGCCTTTCTTTCATTCTCTTATTGTGATCTTCTTTTCTTTCCGAGGTCTACTTTGCTCCTGTTCTCTTTTGTTCTCTTTTCTCTACGTCCCTATTTATTTTAATATTTCATTTTCATTTTTTCTTATTCTGACTTCAAACTGTACTGCTCTTTTTCCTGCCCCAATACAAATTTTTTCTCTTTTTGTTTATTCCAATAGACTAAACAGAGTTATAATTTCTCATTTCGGAATTAAAATTACAACAAATTATCTGGACTTTTTTAGATTTTTTCTTCTTGTTAGTCTTCTTCTTTTTCCCGGCCTCGTCTTCTTTCTTCTTTTCTCAGTTTTTTAAGTTTCTCACATTTGATAGGTAAAAAGGCAGATAGAAGGTTACGAGATTTTTATAAGTGTAGTTTAATTTAGATTTTTCCTCCCCATTTCGTTGGGGCGTCGTCTTCTCCGGGTCGGGAGCAAAAGCTGACCGAGGAGAATTCCGAAGGCGAATCAGAGCAGGGTAACCTGACGCAAAGGTCAAACAGTGAATAAGAGAAGAGGGAAAAACGACGCAGGTAGATGGAGGTGAGTATGTTTTTTATGGACCGGACTAAGAGGATGGAATGTGGTCCAGCTCCAGCCCGCCATGACTAAGCAACTATTTCATTCTTATTTTTTTTTTCAGACGACCAGAGGATTGCTTTGTCCCTAAGGATTTGCACCTGGCCGAGGATTCGTTGCCCTCCAGCCGGCGCTGTCGCCCCATCTCGACCGCCGCCGAGGGACAGGGCGGGAGCACCCGAAGAGGACGTGCTGAGACAGCACTGCCCGGGGAGAAGAAGGTGAGGCCATGTGTGCATTCGGCGTCGACTGCATGCAAGCGGTCGTCGCATGAGTTTGATGACTCGGGATAGTAGGTGGTGTTGGCGAGCAAGGCGAGCAGGGGCGGAGTCCTTCATTAACCATATGTAAAAAGTTGTATCTGTCTGCAATGCAAAGTCCAAAGGGCAATTGCGGCGATGCAACGGGTTACGGTCGTTCTAAGAGAGGCGACGTGACGCCTTTAATTTCGTTTGTCGCACGGCGAACTTTGTCCGTTTTCTCTCTTTTCCGAAGCGGCCCATTAAAGAAGTGAGAAGGAGAGGAGAAAGTGAGTCAGCAAGGTGTAAGCGTTGGCCGGAAAGAGTCTTTGTGGGAAAAGAAAGGACTAAGCTGTGAGGAATTCGAGAGTACATAAATCTTTGAATATTAATAAGTGAGGGGAGGCAGAGGGGGAGAAGGTGCAGGGTTTGGTGCCCCGGGCGGGGAGACGCCGACCGATGTTGGCTCCCTGCCTTCGGACAGCACAGCCTCGTGTCCATAACGCAAAGCCACCGAGAACTTGTTCTTCTCTGGCCAGTAGCTGTGCCTTAGAACAGACTTTGCCCAGTGCCGCATCCAACTTTTGCTTTCTTTAGAGTCTCAACAAATGTTTGCCAATCTCGGCTGCTCGCTAATTCCAAAATTGCTGACAATTTCACTATCCTATCAACTTTCTTTTACTTCTGGGTACTCTTGGCACTTAATACTGCTCTGCTTTACCTCCCTGGATTGGTTATTCCAATAAACCATTTGATCACAGTGAAAAATCATGTTTGAATGAAAGTGAAAACTTTCTGAGGAGAAAAGTGACTCACATAAATCGGAAATTTATTTCGAAAACCTGAATTTTAATAGTTTATAGTGGTTTATAGCTCAAAGTTTTTTTTTCAAGACTTCTCTCAATCTCGATTATTTTGCTGAAAAATGGCGCCAATAGGAGCTGAACGAGGCGACAGCAGTTCAGTGTATTCACAGATTGTATGTGAGGCGAATTTTCTGTCGGAGTTCCGCTGCCGTTAGGGCGTTCGACCGGGATTTAGAGATTGTTTCTTCCCTTTTCTCCCTGAACACCCTGCTCTTCAGCTCCTTTGCCTGGATTTTCCTCTTCATTCGGTTCAACCGCTCCTTCTCCTCCTCCTTCACCCTGAAACATCGCCTTTCGAGGAACCCTTCTTCAAAAGGCACTTCAATCAACCCCACCTGCTGTAAATCACCGCATGATGCTGTCTCTCCCTCTCGTTCTTTTCAGACACGATCTTCCTCCTCCACTCCTTCGCCCACATCGCTCTTTCCTTCCGAATCATCTGATTCCTCTCCGAGAACTTCATCAGGCTAATCCTTTCCTCCTCCCATCTTCTGTTCAGTTCGTCCCGGACGTTCTTCGCCGCTTGCCATTTAAGCTCTTCCCTTAAACTACAATTAAACCATCAAAGTTCCTCGGCTTTTGCTTTTCCCTTTCCTTCCCTACTGACGTACTGATTTACCCTGGGATTTCAAATACACTTGGCCCTCGATTTGCACGAGGGCATCGGTAACCCCCGCGGTGCAGGGGCAGGTCGAGTGCCGGTCACCGGTGACCTCCACGGCGGTCAAAGTGTTAACACTCGTCTGAATGAAAAACTGAAAGCGTCTGAAATCCCTCGAATAGTCTTTACGCATGACGGTTAAGTTATGATTCAGTTGAGTAGGAATTGCAGGCGCTTAACTCACTCACAAAAAATTGTTTTGCATTTTCCCTCACCTTTCCTCCCTTAACTTTCTCATTCTTTCCATGAAAGCGCATTTGAGTTTCTCCTCGGATCTTCTCCCCTTCATTTCAAACTGATGGACGTGCAGAGCTTTCTCCATTTCTTCTTCCTCCTCCTTTTGTTTCTTCACTTTCTGGTGGATCAACAGTTGGTGATTCGTGCTCATTGTCTCGGATTTCAGTCTCTGAGAGGAAAAGTCCGGAGTATAACTGAGTTTCCCCATTTTTAATAGTTGTTTTAATTGGAAGCATCAGGAAGCGGAAGGGGCGCATCAAGAGTGCAGCCAAGCTGAAGCGCTTATGCTCAGCACTCTGGATTTTGTCTTTTTTTTGTCTTATGATTTATATGGGTGTTATAGTATTCTTTTTTTATTTCTCTTTCTTGAGAAGGTTATTTATGTTTTAATTCCTTTATTGGATTTATTTCTATGTACTGAATATTGTTCCTCGAGAAGTACATAATAAATTCAGAAGGGGCAAAAGAAAATGACTGACAAATGGTAATTTCTGTTGGCGAAAGAGAAGACGGAGATTCTCTTCAGGTTTGTGTAATATTTATCCAGAAAGTGAGTGACTGATGTCTTGGAAAAACATACATAATTGATTCTGCCCTCGGACGAGAAAACCTGTAATGAAAACTCACCTTTTGGCAAAGTTCTTTCTGTCGCCTTTCGACCCTGTCGTGCTTCTCTGAAAATTTCATTTCCAAAATCATCCTCTCCTGCCTTTGTATCTCACTCCGGTTCTTTCGCCTCATTTCCTTCTCCAATTCGTTCATTTCCCTTTTCTTCGCAAGAAATTCCATCAGCGATATCTTATTCCTCTCTGCTCTCTAAATAATTTCATGAAATACATGAAAGCTCGCCAAATGTCTCACTGTAATTAGCCTGAAATCCCTTCTACCTTCGCCTCCTCCGCCCGCTCCTCCTCCCAAATATTCCTCGCAAGAAATGCCACTTCGCTCGCCTCCATCTTGTCCTCCCTCCTCTGCGCCATCAAGGTCAGGATCTTCCGGTCCTTCTCCGACACCGCCCATCCCAGGCACCTGGAAGAGCACTGCTTACTGAGGGCTTCCGCCGCGGGGGGCCGCCACTTACTCGTGCAGGACCTGCGAGGGCTTCCTCGACCTGGAGGAGAAGTTGTCTTTGGAGGAGACGGACTGGAGGCTGATGTCGTGGGAGAAGAGGCTGGAGCCCAGGAGGGAGGGCTCGGGGGTGGCCACCATTTTCTGCAAAAGTCTGTTCTGGTTGTCTATGTGGGCCTTTCTCTTCTCGGCGCTGTACATTTCCAGTTTCTCGCAGTCTTTCATTTCGGGCTCAGCAATGCTTCTGCCGGAAAATGCAGTATATTAAAATATAAAATCAAGAATTAATTAATTATTTCTAGTCTTTTTAAAAAATTTTATAATGTCTACTAATTGCTTATTTATAAATTTTATATTTAAATTGCTTATATAATTTGTTGGAATAAGTGAATAAATATTTGTGGCCGACGAGAAGAAAATGTGAAAATTCCCGCGACGACGAATCGTAGCCGGAGCAAATAAATAAAATTGTTAGCAAAGCAATAAAAACTCACCCGACAGCAGCAGATTCGTTAAAGCAAACGAGTCAAAGAACGAGGCGAAAGCAAATCGCCAACAGGAAACGGGTGCAACGGGACGGCGAGGGGATGGAACCCCCGCTGCAGCAGTACCACGTACGGACTTCTTCGCCCCAATCGATACAACCACCCCTCGCCCTCCCGCCCTTCCTCCCCTGAGGGACCATCATAACACTTCACCCAGAGAATGAAACCTCCCCTTTCTTCGCCTCCCTCTCCCCTCACCCCGAGAGATTTATTTCCTACAGAAATCCTGTCTCTCTGTCTGTCACTCATCACACTGTCTATGTGTTGCTTTCAGGGAATGGAGGGAACAGAGGAAAGTGTTTGGTGTGCACACAAACACTCGATGATTCCCTCCCAAGACGAAACCTTTTCAATTTCTCAATATCTTAAAGAAGTTGATATTAAAAATTATACTCCAACCTCGTAAAAGTATAAAAGTTCATTAATAATCTTCTCTAAAAAAAACACATTTTATAATTTTAGAATATGAGGTATAAAATTAAAAATTATCTAAGACCCTTTTTTTTGTTTTCCTCTCTCATGCAACCCCATGAGAGAGGGCTTTTATTTTCAAATGAATTTTTACATAGAGTTTCTAAAAGTTAGGCTATTTGCCTCTATAAAAGAAATAATAGCTATCATCCCAACAGATCATCAATCTAATAAATTTCTTTTGTTTTTTTTCCTAAACTAATTTCACTATTAATAATTATAAAAAAAATATAAAATATATAAAAATTTCTCATGATGAGTAAAATATTATTATTATTTCAAAAATTACATAATCAATCATAAATAACATTTGTATATATTTAAGTTAAGAAAAACCCGGAAAAAAATCCCATTGGGCTCTATGAATCCTTAAGTTGGCAACCCTGGATGGTCAACGGTCAACTGCGCCCTCTATTTATCGTTTTTGTGACCGTTGAACGACTGCCTTTTGTTACGATGAAACGATTGCTTACGAAAACCTCTGAGTTGAACCGAAGTCACGGACGGACGTACGGACATAGTCTGCGATTATACGCGATATAAAATAAAATTTTATAGTCAAATAAAACCGAAAATAAAATTGGGGATCCTTTTCTATCCAAAAGCCGTTTGGAAAGGAAAGAAACAGTTTTTCATACTGGAAAAGATAACAGAAAATAATATAAAACCGGATAATTTATAATCTTGTAGTTATTTTTATATATTTATTTATTCGCAAAATGGATAATATCTGAGAAAGAGTTAAGTTTTCATTAATAAAGGGAAATTTGCTTAAGATAGTTTTTTAGTAAAAAGGAAAATGAACGGTTTCGCCCGAGCGAACGGTTATTTGGTTCAGCTATCGAACAGCTCAGGCACTTTCATTTTGAGGGGATGATGTAAAAATAAATGGAGGGTGTTTTGTTCGGGTGTGTAGTGCTCCACCACAGCGGGGGCGGGGGGCGCCCTGAGCGCATGCCCCCGTGTCAGCATTCCAAGCTCTGTCTCCTCAGCACTCCCAGAACTTTCACGTGCATTCGTGACGTCAAAACACTCGAGCTACAGGTGTTCGTGTTTCAGTGCGTTCTCTCCCTTGCGAGCGTTCGGGTGCGGCGTTCGTTCGCGACCGGATCCCTCAGGAAGGAAGAAGGTACTGCTTACTGGTGCCCAGTCCCTTTTCATTCCGAGATTGTCAGAGTGGGGAAAGAGAGGCGCGTTTGGATTCACTGTGTGCATTTTCTATCATTTCGGTGCAGAATAAGTGAACTTTTGGTTTCGCTTCGAATACAGTAAATGAGTAAATGCATGAAATGATTAAGTGTATTTTGTATTTCCTTTGGCACTGAATGTATTCTTTACCCATTCTTATTCACTCTCCATTCTGCGAATGTCTGTCCTTCCATTTTTCACATTTTATTTCCTTCCTTAATGAGAAAGGCCGGACTGTGCGTGGGTTTGTGCACTTTCCCTTTATTATCTTTTCACAAAAGAACCGCTGATTTCGACCGGAGTTTTTCCAAAATTCACGTGAGCCAAAACTTATTCTGTCGATATGTTGTGACGGGTTGTTGTTAACCTGTTGACCGGAAATGGACGGAGAGTGGCAAAAACAGAATGGAAAAAGGAAAGGCGACAATATTTTGAAAGAAATACTGTTGGAGAAAATCAAAGACAAACAAAGAAAAACAGAACGGATAGAAAAGTATAAAGGGAACTCCACTTGTAAAAATTTCTCTATCAAATGAAGAAAGAAGAATGAAGGTGGTGTCAAAAAACACGAAGAAAAAGAAAAGAGAAGAAAGAAGAGAAGAAAAAGAAGAAAAAGAGGAAAAAAAACAAGAAAAAATTGTATAATTATATTTTGTATATTTCGTTATTTAAACGTCAAAAGGCGACGCATATATTCTTATTAACAAAACTACAATTAAAACATAATTTAAAAAAAAGGGAAATTTCCAAATTGAGGGACTTTTAAAGGATTGAAATGTATTGAAAAGTTGTGAAAAACCTTTGGATTTTGCAGTTGTCTGTCAGCACCTCTCAATAGTGTTATTTTTATTCTCCCACTTGGGAAAGGGTTTCTCCTCAATTTTAACGAAGACACAAAAAAATAAAAAAAATTTCTCTCATTCTTAAAGGCGCTTTTCTCAAACATTTTTTCTTCTCAAACAGAGGAAAATGAATCAATACTTTTTTCCTGAGGATAACTCATACAAAAAGTTGTATGAGTTTCTATAGAGCGCATTTATTTCTTTGTGCAATTATGAACATTCCTTTGTGTGGGGGACATTAAGAATAATGAAACTGTAGGGATTCGGTTTGGAAGTTCACAATGAGCTCCTTTATTTGACACTGAAATATTCCCTAAGGAGAAGACGGGAATGGCGACGAGAAGTGCCTTTTAGAGTTACATCGGAGCTTTGGGGCGCGAAGGGAGGAAAACAAGATGGAAGACGTAAAAGCGCTCCAAAGAGCAGAAAATGTGAAAATTAAAATGTGCACTTCACGCACTCTTTACATCTTAATGCTCAACGCGTATTTTCTTGGGCAGCTCATTTTAAGCAAAAACTCTTTCAGTATTTCGGTTACTAATCTTTTGTCTTGGAGAGATATCTCGCATTCCTTTTTCGGCTTTTAAAACCACTGAGTGACTGTTGGTTACACCAGAGGGGAATGTTTGGTTAAAAGAAAATTAAGGGTAAAAAGGGGAAATTTTTGGCTCCATTTCCTAACACCGAATTTGGAGGCGAAAAGAAGCATAGAAAGTGGAAAGAGAGCTTCAAAATACGAGAAGAAAGTAAAAACAAAATTGAAAGATGAAGTCAAAGAAGCCAAAAGCAAAATGGAAAGAGGAAAGACGAAAATATTTTTAGAAAAATCCATAAAAGAGAAGAAAACATTTCGTAAAAGAATCAGAACAAAAAACTAAAGAACCAAAGACAAGCAAAAAAAAAAATATAAAAGATAGAAAAATCTAAAACAAGCTTTGGGATAAAAATTACTTAACCTTTTCTCTATCTATCAGATGCTAGAAATGTTAACAAAATTAAGAAAAGAAATAAAAAGACTATGTCAAGAAGAGACAAAGAAAAATATAAGAAGAAGAAAAATAGAAAAAGAAGAGGAAATGAAGAAAAATAGAATAAGGAAATAAAAAGAAAAAAAGAAAAACTAAAAAACTTTGTTTTGTATATTTTGTTATTTTGAAAACACTAAAAAGCTACAAATAATAACTACAATGCCATTGTAAATAAATAAATAATTACAACAAAGTAATTGAATTTAAATAAAAAAAAGAGAAAAGCAGTAATTTCTTAAGAGTTTGATGAGAAAAGAGAAGCGCTTTTCCTCTCCTCATTTTCTTCTGCTGACAGCGATCAATCCCGGTTAATCTTTTTTTATCGATGGATTCAGGGAGTCAGCAACATCCATCTCCAACACAGGCTCAACACTTTATTTTAGTGCTTACATTTAACTCGCTTTATCGCTTTCTTTAAAGCGGAAACGAATCGCAAATGAATTCGACAAAACCAGATGGAATCGGATTTAAGCAGAAGCGCTTTCCCACACTCGTTCGCTTTTCCCAATGATCGGTCATTGGGAGTTCCCCTAGGAAAGGAAAGAGGAAAGGAAGGAGGAAACGAAGGAGGAAAGCGTAAATTGTGCGGGCCGTGCAGAAAACGGAGCGGAAGGAAGAAGGGCTAACAGTGGTTCGTTCGGGGAATTTTACAACCCTTTCGCTGACTCGAGTTTTGCACGAGTTTAATTCCCCTCTGATTGTGGAGCCGTTAATGGCGGACTCGGCCGATCATCTTTTTCTGGGGAACTCCCTCGCAAAATGGCGACCGCTCGCTCGAACCAACCGTTGACCTCAATTCCATTCGCATTCCCTTTTTGAGTCAGAAACGTTCTCGAAAATTCATAAAGTCGGTTTTTGTTTTCAATTAAATCGGCTAATAAGCGAATCCCCCATCGGAAAACGAAATGCCAGTCGAGGTAAAACCATTGAAATTAGTAATTTTTCGATAAAGCGAAGACCAATAGCCGATATTGGATTACTCTTTGCTCGAATAACGGATCGACGGATCGACGGATCGAAAGCCCTTTGTTTCAGTTCGGTGACATAAGACAAATCCCACTTTCTAAGGTTCTCTCAATGGTTAAATGAATTTTCATTTTATTTTCATCTGCGCCTTACATCATACTAATATAGAAATCTATTAAAGGATAGTGTGTGTGTGTGTGTGTGTGTATGTGTGTGCACTCCCTCTTTGTCAGCTAAGATCTAAGCAAACACCGAACCAATTTCGAATGGACTTTTTCCAAAAAAGGTTCTGCGCTGTCTCATTCTTGGAAAATAAGCAAAAGCTGAGAAATCTCCATCTCCATGTCTGGGAATTTGTTTCCGTGGAGACCACTTTGACTACAAATGGAGCCGATTTAGTTTTTATTAGATAATTTATAGTTCTACATCTGTATATTCTAATTTTCTTTAGATATAGATTTAGTTTTTTAGAGTGTTGGGTTTCATTTTTTAATTAATTTTTATTTCACTGAGCTGAAGTCCTCTAAATTTTCCTTTGCTTCACTCACTTCGTTCATCCTCCAACTTTCCACTCACATAAAAGACTCCTTTTACTGAGGAAAATATAAATACGATCTGTTCGCTTCTGCTTTTACTTAGTTTTAATTCCCTAATGAAATTGTAATATTGATTAAATTATAGTGCAGACGCTGAGGTCCTGAGGGACAAAAGGGAACGATGAGAAGGACTTTTTAGTCGGCCATGTCCCGCCAAACGGTCGCCACATCACCGAGATAAATTTTCTTAGAAATTCCTTTAAGGGCGAAACCACTCGGATTCTTTCCCTAATGTTCTGACTTTGCTACACTTCTACACCTTTCGAGAAAAGGTTTCGGCACCGCCTGGTCAAGGTCAAAGGTCAAATTATCTATAATTTAATGGCGCACAGATGAATGGGTTTTGGCTAAAGGGATAAGTCAGTGATGGCCAACCTTTGCCCCCCCAACGTTGAGGTTGGTGTAATTTGGCGGCCCACAACAAAATATGGATTTTTAAAATTAGTTTTTACTCCCTTCTCATTTTCTCTTTTTCTCATTTTCTCTTTTTCTCTTTCTTCTCAATTTCTTCTTTTCTCTACGTTCTTCCTCTCATTGCTGTTGCCTTTGCTTCTTTTTTCCGGCTTTACCCTTTGTACATCTTTATGCAAGCAGTCCTTTTGACTTCTGTGACAGAATCTAAAAAAGAAGGGAAATCCAAAATGTTTAATGGAATTCGAATGGATTCGAAAGCGTTCGCGTAAATTTAAAATTTTCCCGAAAGATAAGAAAGAATTTAAAATTGAAGTTATTCTAATATTAGAATAACCCCTTATTTAAACTTTAAAATGGACTAAAATCACCAAATACGTATTTGAATATAGAAATAAAAGAGCGGACCACATGCAACACCTTCACGGGCCGGATATGGCCCGCGGTCCGTAGGTTGGCCATCACTGGGATATGTGGTTGAGGTTAATCCCAGATTAAGACTTCCTGCGGGGGTTATATTTATAACAATTCGATATTTGGGGATGAAATCCCATTTGGTTTGTTCGCTGGGAGGAGACTATCGAGGGTGGCTTTCCATCCCTTGGCCGCATTTCCCAGTGAACCCCCACGAAAGTGAACAAGGTTTAAACGACGAAAAAGTCCAAGATTTTGTTAATGGATTTTCTTGGCGAAGTGAATAACAGAAATGAAAGGAAAGAGAAAGGAAATGGAGGACTAATATCCCGTGGAAGCAGGAGCAAAGAAGAAAATGATTTGGGAGAGATTTAGAAAGCGGTGGTTTTTTTCGAAAAGTTTCCTTCTGTTGCAGGTTTGATTTCATGAGAAAGGTAAAGAAAACGAAAGCTCCAAAGAAGATTAAAGGAGTTATCTTATGGGGAAAAGCGACACAGTGAGATGACAATTTTATAAATAACTCTCAAAGTGTGGAATATTTTCCCTCCTGTCGGTGGCCATTCACTCACCCCCATTCTGATCCTCAAAATTAGTTGGCAGCCTTGCTCAGCAACAAAATTTCGCCCCTCCGTGTTCAAATCACAGGGCCCAGCGGGGCCCCTCTGTGTTAATCCGCCGGAAACAGTGTGAAATCATTTGGGGTAATTGACATTAAAAGAAGAATCGTCAGTTATTTTTGTGCGGACAACTCGAAATGAAAAAAGACGGCAACGGTAATGTTAATTTCCAAGTCTTAATTTAAAATTAAAAAGTCCTCGTTAAAAAGAGATAAAACGACCTTTTTTGAAAGGGCTTTGTTGGCGTTTTCAGTTTTCAACTCTATAATAACGACCTTTTTTCGTTGGGGTGGAAAAGCAAAAAACTGCGAACCGCCCTCAAATCTCCCCAAATGGCTGACCTGACAAGAAATGAAATTATGGCCTCCGGTTGTTTGCCCACGGCGGAAAACCTTTTATTTCTGCAATGCTCACTTTTCCGCACTTTCCCCAGACTTTTCCCCACAGGATACACTCTTTATAATATATATAAACACGGGACAGAGAATGAGCACTTTGCTGCTGAATTGTCGCCTCCTCCGCCACCGAACATTGGCAAGTTTTAATTACTCACTTTCGAGCCATTAAAACATTTCTCCAACTCTCTCCCCTCTCCCCCCCCCCCGAGCATATCGGAATCCCTTCTCCTCCTTGGGGAGTTCTTCCCCCGCGAACCCTCAGCATTTTTGCTAACTTTTCCCCCCGGGGGTTACTCTCATCCCGTTCCCACTTTCATTTTCCCTTTTATTCAATATTATAACGAATCCGAGTCAAAGGAAAAGTCACTCCCTCCGACATAAAAAATTCAATTAAATAATCCTTTAATTATAAATTAATTTAATCCAAAGCCATAGTTTTTTCATTTAAGGAAAAGATTTGCTTTGTGAGATTTTCTTAAGAATTTCCTCGAAAACACGTTTTGTAATTAGATATGCTCTGAGATTCAGCGAGAGAGGGACAATCTCACAACAGAGCTCACTTTCTTTCTGTCTCTAACACAGTATAAAAATTATATAAAAATCTTACAGGTCGCAGAAAGTGTAATAACGCCCCACGGTTTTATGTAAAAAAAAATTGGTCTTTTTCTTTGTCACCCATGTATTTATTAATACTTTAATTTTTATTTTCTAGTGCACTTGAAATAAAACCGTTTTACTTATTTATTTTTTCCCTTTTATTTATATGTAATTCATCTATGGATTGTCTATTTAAAAAAAATAATTAATAATTATTCACGAACGACATAATTTTATGATTTAAACTTAAAAATGACCCCTAAATTTGGAGGCAAACTTTTAAGTTGGCAACTCTGTAAAGGTCAAATGTCGACTGTCAAATGCAGAAGGCGACCGGATGCGATGGCCTTTCAAAAGGTTTACAATTTCTCTTTAGAGTTGGAAAAAGTAAGATTTCATCCGTTTTAGTGAAAGGTTCTGTGGAAGGAAAATAATTAAATAAAAATAGATTTGTTTATGTCGGAAAAGCTTCATCGGAAATTATTACTCAACTCAATCTTCTTCGAAAGCTAAAAGCTCTTCCGAGTTCTTTCCCTATTTATTTATTCATTACTCATTAAATATATTCCTCGAAATAAAAAAGAAACGCTTTACAAATCAGTGCGACCCCAATCGTTTATTTCCTCTTATTTCCTCTTATTTTCTCTTATTTTCTCTTATTTTCTCTCTCTCTGATCACTTTTTCCAACACATTTCTCATCGCCTTCCAAATTTTGAGCAAACGTCCCTATCCGAATGCAAAACAATATTCCGCAATTACACATTAACCTTTCGTAAATCTTAAATCACGTGACCGCGCCATCTTGTGACGTCATAGTCTTCAACGAATTTTTTCAAACGTTTTAATAAAATTATATTTCACCCGTTTTAATCCTTTTTGTCTTTAATGGATTCACTCCAGAGTTTGTACAGAAGTATAATTCCGTTTCAAATATGATATTTTACTTTTATTCAAAGTCGAGGAAAAAAAAAGAAACTGAAAAATTAATTTCTAAACTGAAATATAAAATCAAACAAAGCGGCCATTTTTCTTTACTTTTCATTATTAATTTGTCTAACGGATTTGAATAAAAAAGTTTTGAGTTTCAGTGCTCTTTAAATAAAACAGTGTAATTAAAAACTTTGAATCGTTATATCTCAGAAATGGTGGCTCTTGGGAAAAAGCTACAAATACGTTTTTATAGATAATTTTATGCTCTGCAATTTTTGTCTGAACTCATTTTACGATAAAACTCACACAATCACTCACAATGGCGGATAATTAATTCTTTTCCAAATATCTTTTATAATTATACTCTGAATGCTTTTATATAATTATAGTCTGAATAATTGTTTGTGGTTTGCAGAGTGGAGGCCACCAGTAGCGGTTATTCGGGGAACGATGACATGTTCTTCGGTGTGAACTCAACGGAACACGAGCAATGGGCACCTGAAGACCTCACCTTTCTCATTCTGTACTGCTGCGCGTCAGCAATCGGCGCGACAGCCAATGTCTTCGTCATCGCAGCAATAGCCAACCCCGGCTCCAGGTCCAGGAACGGCTTCATTCTCAGCCTCTGCGTCTCTGACCTCCTGGTCTGCACCGTTTCCATGCCTCTGTCCCTCTCCACCTTCCTCCTGCAGTTCTGGACCATGGGAGTCTTCCTTTGCAAGATTGCGTTTTACCTCCAGGTAAGTCCTCTTAATAACCCTACGCTTAATAAGCACTTATGAGCACTTTGTCGTTAATCTCTGTCAGTCGCTTCCCGTGGCGGCGAGCACCACTTCCCTGATGATGCTCGCCCTCGACCGCTACGCCATCGTGAAGCACTCGAAAATGCTGTCGAGGCTTCGCCCCCAGCAAATGATCATCTTCGTCTGGAGCGGGGCCGCCTTCGTCACCTCCCCCATTCTCTACGCCAGAGAGGTCACTCTGCAGCAGTGCAAAGAAATATGGCCTTCAGACAACATAAGAACAGGTACACTCTTTCCTCCTCCCGGACATTCATTCTCTGCATTTATCTATAAATCTGTAAACGTTTGCAGCCTACACTCTCTCCCACATCGCCATCGTCTACGTCATCCCCTGTCTGACTGTCGCCTCCTGTCACCTCGCTGTCGGCCACAAACTCTGCGCCAGCTCCCAACCCTCGCTCCCCCTCCCTCTCCCCCTCATCAGGAAACCCGACCACGTCATCATCGTCGCATCAGTGCTGCCGGACTCCCCGTCGAAGGTACCCACCCTGACACCCAACAGCGCTCTCATGAGCTGCCTATCGCCCCCTAAACACCGCACTCTTATGTTCAGATGATCCCCTACAAGGGCAACGAGGACGACTTCTCCTCAGACGAAGCCGTTCGGAACGACATGAAGATCAGCAGTCAGCCTCGTCTGCTCGCGGGGAGGCAAACCAAATTGGCCGCGCGACAAACAATGGTCGGCTCGAAGCGGAGGATGAAGAGGGTGCCGCCCCTGGTGAAGCAGGTCAGCAGACAGAGTCTGCACAGCAGGAGGAAGATCGCCAACATGCTGGTGGCCATGGTGGCGGTGTTCGCCATCTGCTGGGCGCCCTACGTCGGCTTCAAGATCTACTCGGAGACGGGGGTGATGGTGCCCCCCTCGGTCCTCCCCTTCTGCCTCCTCCTGGGGCACACCCACTCCGCCATCAACCCCCTGGTCTACTACCTCTCCAACAGGCAGTCTCTGAGTCTGGGGTGCGCGTTCCACTGGCCGTGGGAGAAGGAGCAGGTGGTGTCGGCGCTGAGGCGCCCTCCTCCGTCGTCGACGAACGAGGCCGCTCTGGGGGTGTTCCACCCCAACTACACGACGAAGCGGTATCAGCCGAGGAGGGGATGCACAAACGACTATCTGTGAGCCACGGTTGTGCTCTATGCAGAACTTTTTTAATAATTGTCTGATCGGTGTTAATGGCTGATAAAGATGTGTTGCTGACGACGATTTCTGTTTCGATTTCTAACGGTCTCACAAGGGTAGTTATATGTTTCTTGAATATCTTGGTCCTCGATTTACGCGGTTTCAAATCTCAACAAAAAAATACTCTTTTAGTTTTGCTGCAGTATTTGTCGATTGCTCTATATCGGTGTGAGTTTGAATGGAAAACATAGCTATAAGTAGCTCGATTAGCTGTCAGAGCGATGTTACGCTATGGAAAAGTCCACTGTGATTTTTATTTATATTTTTATCGAATTAAGTCTTTTCCCTCATTTTACACGGTTTCTCCTGAAAGTAATCCACAGTGTAAATCGAGAGACCGAATGTGTCTCTAATTTGGACGTAAACTGAAATTCCCCGAGTGTAACTCTTCCCTCAGGAATTTAACTGAATGTGCAGCTTAGTTTAATATTATTTCTTCCTCTCAGTTGTCGAATGCAGAGAAATTGTTTTGTTGAATTCTCTCTTTTTAGCGAAAAGAGTTGAAATGCAGGTAATTAATTAATTGTTGAGCGTGGCAAGAGAAGAGCATTGCGACTAAGTGCAATTCACTTGAGTAATATATTTCATTCGCAATAATTAATTAAATTGTGCTCAACCTCCAAGAAGCGGCCTAATGGGTGCGAATGGCCAAAGGCTAACAAAAGTCTTCGGATCTTTGCCAATTGTAGTGGTGGAGGAGACCACAGACTTATTGTAAACTTTGCAGACTGCTAATTCTATTTTTCTACTTTGGTGTTTTTTAAATGGCGAAAAGGCGAAAGGATTGACTACAATTGTTGTTGTAATCATTACAAATTGTAATCGATTGTTTGTTGTACTCATCTTTCAATTGTTCCATAAAATATTTCAACACAATCCTTTTATATGTTGAAAATTATATAAAATTTTCTCATCTCGAAACTAATTTAAATGAGATTATGTCGTTGGAAAAGCCTTAAATGTTCTTATTGTTGTTAAATAATTAAGTTTAATTGAAATTAAAATACACTTTTCCTGGAAAAAGTTTTTTCTTTTTTAACTGTTTGAAATATTTATTAAAAAAGTCCTTTTCTTCCAAATTTAATTTTATTTATTTTAATTTCAAATATTAATTATATTTAATAATTAAAAATACTAATCATGTGCCATAATTAAGGACTCCTCTTTTTTCAGGATTTCCCTTTTGTTAACTTCTCATTGAAAATCCTTTCGTAATGGCGGCAAAGGAAAAAAAGGAAATATAATCCTTTTGAGTAAGAAACAAAACACCTCTCTTAACACCTAAGTTTTAATATAAAACAGAATTAAAGACACATAGACAGACCTCAGGGTCTCAACACTCTGTCAATAAATAACGTCATCACTCATGACGGGGCCCTCCCGAAGGGGCCCTCCCGAAGGGGCCCCTCCCGAAGGGGCCCCTCTTCGCACAAAGGCCGCACTCAACCTCACTCACTCAGCAGTTTCTTCGCTTCCTTGAAGGCCCAGTGGTCCTCGATGGGCGCCACCGACACCATCACCACCAGCACCACCGTCAGAATTATAATCACCGTCAAGTAGATCGCCAGGAGGAATTTACGGAAGTACGCGTGCTGAAAGACAGAAAACAGGTGAGTGGGGGCGAGGGGGACCAGGGGGCGCGGGGGGGCGGAGTGACACCTACCGGGGCGTCCCTCTTCCTGTCCATCGCGTGCAGCGGACTCCGGCTCGAGGACATGTCCTTCATGGGGAAGTCGTTCACCCTCTTCTCCATCTGCCCCTCGCTGAAGCACCCCGCCACCGAGAACAGAAGGTGGACGAACACGTGGAAGGCCACGTAGGCGACGAGGACCCAGTCCGTCCATTCGGGGAGTTCAGCCTTGTTCAGCTTGACAGCGAAGAATATGGTCACGACTGAAAGAGGGAGAAGTGAGCTTTGGGCCGGGGGGCCAAAGGGTGGAGCGGGGGCGTCGGGGGAGGCACTCACTCGCAAGGATGTGGGCGCAGTTGCCCACCAGCCAGTGCAGCCAATTGAAGATGGGCCTCTTGGGGGAGTCGGGGCTGGGCCTGAGGGCGGCGCCGAAGGGCTGGATGAAGGCGAGGCCCGTGGTTATGCAGCCGAGGATGGCGTGGGGGTTGGAAGTCTCGCTGTACCAGTCCCTGATCTGGACGAAGATGAGGACGAAGCCGGCGACGGTGAGGGACCAGGTGGTGACCATGAAGGTTCGGTGCCACTGTAAGGGCGGGAGGTTAGTTTGGGTGGGGGGTTGGGGGCGTTGGGGGCGTTGGGGGCGGAGACTTACAATGAACCACTGATCCTTTCCGCAGAGCTGGTTTCCGACCCAGGTGGTTTTGAAGTACCTGGCGAGGAGTATTCCGGCGCTGGTGAAGCCCACCCAGGCGGCGACCATGAAAGCTCCGTGGAGGCGGTAGAGGAGGTCGGAGCTACCGGAAACGGAGCCGACTTCCGATAAGTGTCTCGAAGCGCTGGTGACTTGGTAGCCGATATCGTGCCACCCTACTCGTCGACCTCCATCTTAAAATTAAAAAAAAACGAATTTATTTTCATACCGTGGAAGGTCAAAATAATTAGTTTATCGCCACTTTCATCAAAACGGTAAGTTCTTATCGTAAAATTAGCTCAGACTAAAATTTACTAAAATTACATAATTGTACCCTGAACAATTTCACCGATTTTCGGCTTCTTGAGAATTATTGTAATTTCACCCTTGATTTCTGAACAAATTTGACTGAACTAAAAAGTAATTTTTTTTTAGAAAAAAGCAAAATTCTGTGACTTTGTTTAAGTGGCGCCTCACATCGGGCAATTTGTGAACCTCCAAACTGATAATTTCGCCGACAGATGTCTCTTAGAAAGAATTTTCCGCCCATTTTTTTAATTCAAATTTTCTTTTTCATTCGCATTTAACGGTTTTCCAATTTTTTCGTTACCATTTTTTACTGAAATACTGAGTTTATTGGTTTTTACCTTTGAGTCCCGTTCCGGCAGCCAACAGCAAATAATATTCATCGTTGGCCAAATCGTATTCCTTTCCTTTGACTGTGGTGACAGTGTCCCGCGTGAATTTGCAGTACAAATTCCCGTCCGAGTACCTGGAGTGCCTGAGGGTCACCCTGTCGCTCAGCTGGTTCAACCGCTCGTTGTCCTTCCCCTCGTCCACGTTGTACGACATGTACGCGTTCACCCTGTTGGGGGCGTCCGCCACGCACTCCATCACGCTGTCGCTCCCCATCTTCTGGTCGTGGGACAGCCCCAGGGCGACGTACTTCGCCACCCCCTTCGAGCTGTTCCTCGCCAGCAGTTCGAACTCGTACGTGTCGCCCCGGACGAACACGGTCGACAGCAGAGTACAGGATTTGCTCTCGATGCACCCCTCGGGCACTCCGAAACAGCTTTTGCTCGAATCGCAACCATTGTATATGGGATCACCTGAATTGTCGCTCTGAAATAAATAAATATTTGTACTGAATGAACTGAAAACAGCCCAACCACAGTCTCACCTTTGTCTCCGGCCTGAGGGTGTAGTTGGGGATGGTGGTCAGTCTGACGGGGGTTTTCGTCGTGGATATTCCTCCGAAGGCTGGACCCACCGACCTTCTCACCACCTGCACAGGCTCCGACTCCACTCCCACCCAGAACGTCGCCCCGTTCTTCACGAAAGTCGCACTGAAGCATTGGAAAGCGTTAGACAACCCTTCATCCCCCTCTTCGGCAACACACTTACTTGAACACGACCGGTCCTTCGAAGTCCGCAGGGGGTTCCCACTCCAACTCCAGGTTCTTATTGGCCGTTCTGTCCCTGTGAGTGGCAGTGCTCTGTAAGAGTGAGAGGGTTGCAGTGGGGCGGAGGGTGTGGGGCGAGGGACGGGCGTACCTTGGGGTTGCTGCCGCAGGTGATGACCTTGACCCAGTCGGGGTAGGCGGAGAAGCCCCCGATGGGGTCCCCGGGGGCGTAGGGCGACCTCGCCTGCAGCATGAAGCCGATGAAGGGCGCCCCCTGGGCGGAGAGCATGAGGCGCATCTTCTCCCCCGCGGCGACCCTGGGGGCGGAGGGCTGGAGGAAGTAGGGGGCGGGCTCCGTCTGGGGGAGGAATTGGAGGTGGTGGGGCACCATGTCCCCGCAGGTGGAGGGCGGGGCGCCGCTGGGGTAGGTGCCCACGTGTGTGAGGGTTGTGGAGAGGAGGAGGAGGAGCGTCGGGGCGAACTTCCACGGCGCCATGACTAGGACTCTGAAAGAAACAAGAAAATAAAATAAATACAATTTCAATCCCAAAATAATGCAAATATATGCCAAAACCCGAAAATATTAAAATAATATAATTTTTGCTTTGGAGACAGATAAAAGACACCTCTGTGAAAGAAAAACAAAAAATAATAAAACACTTAAAAATAACGGTTTATTGGGTGGCAGAGGTCAAAATGACCGCCTTGGCCTTTAACCTCTTAATTATATTCCCTTTCATTAAAAGTTTTTATAATTTGTTCCTTTTCTTTGGAAAATCTGATTTTAATATAACTGATTAGTCAGGAAATGGCGACCGCCATGACTGATCTCCAGCCAATGCTTTTGTTCCCTGGCGATGATTCGAGCATTTTCCCTCCTTCTCGGAATCATGGCCAAGTTGTGTCGGCCACGCATGAGTGGACCACATCGCCTCCCCACAATATCCCTCAAAGCCGAAAATAATGCCTTCGTGAGAAGTGGAATGAGTCACGGGAACGCGGCCTCCTGGATCGTTCCTCTGAGAAGGAAGGCCACGACAACTCTTTTCAAGGGTTGACCCTCGAACACAGTCTCTACTCTTTATAAAGTAATTATTTAAACATTTCCCATTCAAATGATGGCGGTCAAATATATTTATAATTTAATACCGTATAAATAATAAGTATAGGATTCGTGTAGTTCCTTGCTGTGGTGGCTGAGAGCAAACATACGACCGCAAAGGGTTAAAAGATCGTTCGCGATTAAATGTGTATAATTATAATGTAAAATGCGAAATCTTTTGTATCTGATTAACCTGTCACATTATCTACGCATTCTGCAGAGATTTACTCCCGAACAGAAGCGAAACAAATGATAATAAAAAGCAGAATTGGGACCTTGGCCGTACAATGGCGGTTACAACGTCACCAGGAAACGAAGCTGGCTTCTTTCCCGAAGGCCCTCCCGGACAGACATCGAATTCTCCATTCGGTTAACCGTTAGCCAACACTCTGGTGTCGCAATGGCGACATGCAACCA
The DNA here is from genome assembly GCA_028293925.1 of Brueelia nebulosa. NCBI lineage: Eukaryota > Metazoa > Arthropoda > Insecta > Psocodea > Philopteridae > Brueelia > Brueelia nebulosa. The sequence goes on from JAQIBA010000036.1 coordinate 469,202, forward strand.
CCGGTGATTCCCCCGGGCCGCGGCCTTCCGCGGACTCACCGGGATAACTCTGCAGAGAGGAAGGTTGTCTGATCACGCAACGCCAAATTGGTTGCCAAACGTGGCCACGGAAATGGCAATGAACGCCTCCTCCATTTGGAAGAGCGCTTTCACTTTATGCTTTGCTGTCGTTCTCTCATTAATGTCGGTTATGTGACAATGGTTCACTGCAGACGATAAACATTTGGTTCGGTGAAAGCACAGAGCGAAGGAAAGTTGGCATAAGTGGATGTGAGTGAGCAAATAAAGAATGAGCAAATAAAAGATGAATTTTAATTGGAATGGGTGTTGGAAAGGCAAAATGGAGACTCGGCCTTGGTCGGTCACCTGTCATGGCGGCCGATAAAGGAACCACTTCCTCTTCCGGCGGCGACCGCTCGCACTCCTTAAATCGGTCGACTCTTCAGGGAATTTCTACAAATCATCTTTAATGAGCGTTTCACTTTTTGGCCATTTGCACCGGTTGTCAACCATTGCAGATGCCGTTGTTGTTTTCTTTTTCCTCGGATGGAACCAATGGCATTGTCACCTTGACGGGTTTCATTTCCCCTCGAGGCGTTTCCACAGTTTGCTCAGCAATGGCCGAAGA